>ML778142.1:58313-77405 GCA_009831015.1 Picea engelmannii | reverse complement strand
ATTAGATATAATAAATGTAAGAGGACTTCTTAGAAGGTTCTACTTCTAGAAGATTCCTCCTCTAGAATGTTCTTAGGTGATGGTAGCACTATATAAAGGGGTTCAAGCAATGTAATGAGACATGAAGAGAATTATTGTATTTGGAGTGGTAGCTCAATAAGAGGATGACCCCTCAAAGAGGCAAGTGAACAAGAGAGGATCCCTTCCATAATATGATCCATTGTATGGTGTTTCCCTACCTCAAGGGTTTGATATAATAAAGTTGTGTTTTTATATATTGTTCTTCTATATCTGTTGTGGTGCTTTTGTATTCAGTATTGGGTTCTTAACAAGTGGTATCAGAGAACTTTCCTTGGCATACATTGTGGGCAAATATTTTTTTATTTTTGCAGATATTTTTTTCGGAGAAGAAAAAAGAGGGCCGCGACATTCCATAACTTTTCGGTATATTTATGTGAAAAATTTGTCGAAACAGGTTGTATATATGAGTTCCTCTCGGAAAAAAACCCAATTTGAAAAAATAATCGTCCGAAACAGAGTCCAGAAGGTCAAGATATTGAAGTTTTAAAATCTACAATTTTTCAGGGTTTTTTCCGCGAACGGTGACGCGATTTGTTTTTATTTCTGTAGCAGCTAGAGGCCGAATTTTCTCAAAAAAATTAAAGATCTGAGTTCCTCTCACAATTTCACCCAATTTAAAAATAAACATCAGCCGAAACAGAGTCTGGGAAGTGAAGTTATGAGAATTTTAAATTCAACAGTTTTTTAGCGTTTTTTCAGAAAAAACCGCTATTTTCTGTTGTAAATTATTGTTCTATTTTTTTGGGTTTTTTCGTGATGGATGCAGGACCGAAGGGTTCATAGGGTGCTCAAATGGATATTTCTTCTCAAAACCTCAAATAAATTCTTGAAGCATTCAAATCTCAATTGTATGACACATTGTGTGACACATTGCATGACAAATTTCATGACCTTGTAGATGGCTTCAATAATAGTTTTCATAGTTCATTGGATAGCATGCATGAGAGATTTCTTATGGTAGACATCAGGGATGAATATAATCAATAAATATATGCTTGGTATGATTTTGAGGACGATTGTGATGATTGGTATATGGATAGTTGTCATTTCTGGGATGACAACCACTTCCATATTTTATTTGATGACTCTACTCCACCTTCTGTAGAGAACATCAATGCCCCACATCAGGAGCTAGTTACCAGTGTTCAGTCTGCATATTTTACAGTGGTATTATTCCTTCTAGATTCTGCTATGACCCTTTTCCACTATGTGGATGGATCTTCTTATTTGGATCCACATGATAGGTGTCAATCTTTGGAGCATCATTTGGAGTTGGTTATTGGGTTCCAAAATCTTCCACGGGGAGTTCACATGAGCACTTGGACATGGGACCTGGGCTTACAATGGTGGTTGGACTACTTCAGAATGGTGAATTTCCTTTCTACATGGGACCTTGGTTCTTCAGTCTTCTTTAGCATTATGGTCCACAATTATCCATGGGACCCTGGTATATGGTTGTACATCAAGCGTTGAGGACAATGCTTTCATAAGGGGCATGGAATGTAAGGTAGCTAGAGAGGTAGTGGGCGGGCCCATAAGGCCCATAGTGATAATAGTGGAGGTCATTCAATGTAAGGTGGACTAGGTCCACTATATTATTAAATAAGGCCCACTATGGTAGTTAGATATAATAAATGGGTAATTAGATATAATAAATGTAAGAGGACTTCTTAGAAGGCTCTACTTCTAGAAGATTTCTCCTCTAGAATGTTCTTAGGTGATGGTAGCACTATATAAAGGGTTTCAAGCAATGTAATGAGACATGAAGAGACGTATTGTATTTGGAGCAGTATCTCAATAGGAGGATGCCCCCTCGAAGAGGCAAGTGAACATGAGAGGATCCCTTCCATAATAGGATCCATTGTATGGTGTTTCCCTACCTCAAGGGTTTGATATAATAAAGTTGTGTTTTTCTATATTGTTCTTCTATATCTGTTGTGGTGATTTTGTATTCAATATTGGGTTCTTAACAGTCATTTTCGAGCATATCTTCATCGATATCATCATCAAGAACTGACGCATTGTCTCCTACGCCTAGTTCATCTTCTCCATATTATTCATCTATCGACCCATATTCTTCCTTCTCTAACTCTACATCATCTTCTTCTTCAATATAATCTTCTTCATCTACAATATACTCTACTGGCCTTCCTCTTGGATCATATCTAACAACAAATGACCAATCTCTCTTACCTGGAACCTTTGAGTAAAAGACTTGTTCACATTGACTTGGAAAAACATAGCAAACATTTTCTTTTTCAAAAACCATTCTCTTAATCATCGGAAATACGCTGGAATATTGAATAACATTTATTTCATCATCATGTTCATGCATTCGTAACCTATACCATTTGACATTGAACAAAACTAATTTGAAGGAATTAAAGTCACACTCAATTATATCATTCAAAAACCCATGGTATCTGTTTTCAGATTCCCGAGGACATTTGTCACTCCTAGAGGAAACATTAGTGACCTGGAATACTGCAGTTATCCTACTATCATAAGTTTTCCTAGTTTCATCCAATTGTTTGATGCAAATTTTATGACCATTGCACCACATAGCCTTGTGGTGTTTCAACTACAATATTCCAAAGAGGTAAAGTATGCATTGTCAATTAATAATAAACAAATTTATGTAACTTGGAAAGTATAATATGAAAAAAAAACACCTACAGTCACATTAATATAATATAAAATAACTGAATAAAATGGGTGAATTTTCTTGCCTTTCCATCTTTCAAACAATATGCTAAATCTATTTCCCTCTGCGTAACATCGGAATCTCCATTACGACGAGCTTCTCTAACCAATTCAAATAGTTCTTTCCATGATAACCTACCGCCACAATGTTGTTTACATCTATCAATCCATACCTTCATCCAATCAAGATTGTTTGCAATGTATAAATGTAGTTCATCAAAATCTTGAGCAACTGGCTAATCAAAAAATCACAATTCACCAATATTAAATATTTGTTATAACCATGATAAATATTAATAAATGATGAAAGAATAAATATTAAATGAGTATGATCATATACACAAAAAGTGAAAATTTATATTTATTAAAAATATCCACAATTTAAATATTACCTCTCACTTTCTTCATTGTACCTTTTCCCAACAACTGCTCCCCTTCAAATTTTTTGATGGAGTTCACATCCCATATGAAATCCACTGCATGCATATCTTTCACTGCTAATTTAGGAAGATATTGATTAATATACACCATGGATTCATATACCATATTTCCCTCCACTGTAGAACCCTCATGACGTGCTCTTTGTCTAACCAAATACTCCAATGATTTCAAGTGCCTCTCCAACATCCACATTGACCTTGAGTGTACATGTACACACATTTCAATCTCCTCAACTTGGTGTATGAGGTAGTGTTCTTGTCCATTGAAAAATGTTGGAGGTAGATACTTATTCATTCCACACATTAGCCGAGGAATTTCTCTCTTCTAATACTTTATATCATCTTCATGAATTTATTTCATTGACAACCATCTATAGATCATGACACAAGAAAATAACATGTTTCAACAAAACATAATACATATTACATTACAAGTAAAACACATGTCATTAAGTACAATAAAAAATGATTTGTTTTTGCATATATATTGCACCTACTTACCTAATGTATTTTTGAAGATCATATATAACTTGTTTAACTTTTTTGTCAAATTTGTTTGGGAGAGATAGAGGTAGAACATACTGTAACAATAAAAATGAATCGTTACTTGTTTCAAAACTAGACAAAAAAAATAAAAATCTCAAAAAATGTATATAACCAATATATAAATATGAATACTAAAATTTTTAATTACCTTAATGAAGGTATGCCAATCATGTGTTTTTACCCCACAAAATTCACCTTTCTTCATTAAGATATTCTTTATGTTTGAACAAAAACCTGTGGGAAATTTAATTCTTTGAATGATCTCTTTTACACCATTTCTTTGCTTCTCTGTTAATAACCATGGAAGGTTATTTTTGTCTCCATCTCTATTTGATTGGACCACACTTTGCATTGTATTATTGGCTTCTTGAATGTCATTAAAATTTTGACATTTTTTTCTTTATCCCTCCTGCCATCTATGATTCTCCATAATGTTTTTGTCACATTCTTCCCGATATGCATTGTATCAAACAAATGAACTATTTTTAGCTCCTCATAGTAAGGAAACCTCATGAATTGAGTTGGATACCATTTCATACCTCGTGGAATCCCATTATTACTACCTTCACGACGACGACATCGATGAAGCTTAAAAAAAATCAAAACATTATTTATCAAATGCGGTAAAATAAATTGAATAATTAAAATAAAATTTCAAAACATGATTCCATTTACGATACATAAAGAAAATGCATACCTCGAGGATTAATTATGTCATATGCCAACGTCCATAGGCGAGGCGTCATTCTTTGTGGTTTTAGTCCAATCTCTTGTTTCCCATTGAAAAGGTATTTTTTTGTAGTACGATACTTATGGTTCTTAGAGAGGAAGTGTCTATACTCATCAAACACCTCCTTTCCTAAACTTTTTGACTGATGAGATTTCATCTTAGGACCAAAATCTAGACATGCAAATTTACCCTTTGTTTGAAGACCTGCAATAGATGGATTAATTTGAATTATTAATATACGAAAGGTTGATTTAAAAAGCATGCACGATATATTCAATTAATTATATACTATTCAAGAGTGCAATATGGAATGTTACAAACCACAAAAATGTGTCATGGGGCATCATGAATTGTCCATAAAAGTATTCCACGACATTGAAATCTCTTCTGCCTAATTGGTTTACAGATCTCATACATAGTGATGCCCTCCCATAACTTTAGTAGCTCATCGGTTAACACCGTTAGTTGCCAATGAAAGCCTAACATTACGAGGTTCATCTGTAAATTCTAGCCATTTTGCAGCAATTTCCTTAAATCCATAACCATCTACAGGAATTTGAAGAACAACATATTGAATTATTTTTCATGGTTGGTAATCCATAAACTGTGCTATGCTTTGGCACCTGAATAGTTGTTGCAAACATGGAATTATGGGAATATGCCAGAGAACCTTTCGAGGCACCATTTTTATTACTTCATCGGTTCGATATCTACTGATACCACATACCAGGCATTTTGTTTTCGACGCATGTTTTCCATAGTATATAATATTATCATCAGGACATGCATCTATACTTTGATACTCCATTCCAATGTCTTTCATAATTTCATGTAAATATCATTATGTGGGAGGTAAAGTATTTGACGAGGGTAACATAAATTCACCTAACAATCTAAAACATAAAAAATGACTAGTTAATGTAAATAATAGTAATTGTAAATATTGCATTTTTATTTTACACAGTAATTAACACTAAGAAAAAGGGGGGAAAGTCAACCTTTATGTATATGTGATGAAACATATTACATACCTTAGGATCTGTGTCATACAAGTGTTTGAAAAATGATTCATATCCTTTAATTTCACCAACAACAATGTAGTGGAGAGAATATTTTCTCTTTCCCTTTATAAAATCGTTTATTTTCCTTTTCAAGCATAGCTTCATCATAAATACCATCACTATTGTGCCCATGATCCTCATCAGGATGACCGAATAATTCTTGGATCATTTGATTTGTCCCATAATCTTGAACTATGTTATTATTGTCATCTACTTCCATGGGATCATTAACTTGATCTTCATTATCTGCTTCATGTTCCTCATCTTGTACAACATCACTTTTTCTACTACTTGGTGTTTTTTGCAGAAAGTTAGGGGGAAAATCTAACTTTATAATTAAAAAAAATCATGAAAAATTAGTGCATGTATAAATCAATATAAAAGTTTGAGAATAAAATCAATATTAAAATAGATAATGAATATATATATATATATATATATATATATATATAATTACCATGGGACGATATTCATTTGATCCCCCATCCATGTGCCCATATTTTCTATAGTGTTTTTTAGCTGTTGTTATTAAAACTCTTTCGAGACGTCTAGTACAACAATTTTTGCAAGGGCAATAACATTTATCGTCACCCTTTTCACCCTCTTTAATTTTTTTCCCACCTCTAATGTTTTCTGACATTCTTCCCCATAGACATATACTGATAATTATCTTATAAAATTGAGTGGTGTATAATATAATATCTATTATATTTTTCTATTATAACATATGAAAAAGAAACCTATTTTTTGTTCACCAAGAATCCTTATACCCTTTTTGAACCGTCATTGTTATAAAAAACTTGTCGAAACATCCATATAATGCAACATATTTATATATTTTATAATGTCGCAATTTCGACGAAAGTTGACCAAGTCAATGTTGACTTTGTCAAATAGTGGGTGACCGTTAGGGTGGGGAAACCTAGTGTCTAGACCATTGCAAGTGTGACAGACAGAACGTCGCAATTTCGACGACTGTTGACTAAGTCAATGTTGACTTTGTCAAATAGTGGTTGACCATTGGGGGAAGACAACCTAATGTCAACACTGTCACAAGTGCAATGCACATTTGATGTCGTCGCAAGAGTGACATCTTCTGAATGTAGTCGCTAATGTGATGGTTTGAAAAGTACATCACAAGTGTGACGATATCAAGAAGTATGTAGAAAAAAAATTAAAATTTCCTCTATTTTGCGACAGTATGGCCAATGTTTTCCATAACATCGCAATTAGATCGTCACAATTTTTCCAATTTGTAGTAGTGAACCTTTCCCTTGGTCCATGTTATCTCATTAATATTGTCTTATTCTACCAAGGGAAGAGCGATCCAGTCTTGAAATAAGAAGGGATCTATGGAGTTGTAGTTACTATGTCCATTATTACACCTTTTAATGTGTTCCATCCTCTTTGGCCTATTATGAAAAGTGATACAATATTGGTCCCTGATGAGGATAGTTGCGTAGGACAAGTCCATATGCAAAATTCCGCCTAAAGTAGCATCCCATTCCCTAGATAATATCATTCCCCAAGTGTTAGGTATGTCAACAACAACGACGTCCATTATGATGGGGAAATCAAGGTAGTCAACAAGGTGTAGTTCAAGACCTTCCATCAAGCCGTAGAACTTGATTCCCTTTGAATCAAATATATAGATGTTGGCATAAGGCCCTGTAAATTCCAGCCCTAATTGGTTCATAACCTTCAAACTAATCATATTGGCAGATGACTTGGAGTCAAGAATGCAGTTGTGAAGACATAGGTATTCTATTAGCAAGGAAGTGAGAAAGGGTGTTTGTTCATTTTTCTCAAAATGACCAATTTGTAATATTGTGTAAGTTTCTTCGAACAATTGCTGGTCGTCTGGGATCCGTTTTGTCAAAGAAGGGATTTCCAACATTCCACGAATCCTTTTGACCTTTTGTAAGATATAAGCCATACTAGTGCTTAGGTTGGTCCTATCATTTCTAGGTTTTGGGAAAGGTTGGGGTAGATCCATATCATACACTTGGGGCTCTTCAAGATTCACCCTTGAGTCCTCACTTGTTTGGCTCAAACACCCAATCCTAGGCTTCCTCATGTCTTGATTTCCTTGGATTTTCTTCGGCATGAACAAGGTAAAGATGGAATCTACATAATTAGATTTCTCATGAGTATCCTTCAGTTGATCACACTCAAAATGGGTGTATTTGAACGATAAGGACATAGGATCATCTTATTTCCTTGCAACATTTTGTAGATATGAGGTGTTTGGACACATTTGTTCTTTTGGAGAATGAGGTTTTATTGTATGACTAGCATTTTGAGGAAGTCTCATAGAAGGAGGATTTTGTGCTTGTGATAGTGCCCTTTCCAACTTAGTGATTTCTTCAGAGGTACCTAGATCCTTAGAGGGTTCATGTTGTTTTGAAAAAATTAAGGCATCTTTCATATTTGAGAATCGATTCTTCCAAGTACTAGTCCCTTTAGGGGGAATGGCTAACTTAGTCTCATCATCTACCTCTATTATCTTTGGGAAATCATGTTCTTCTTATTCCATGTTTTCCTCATTGAACCATAAGATATCATCTTGGTCGTGAACAATATTGTATTGGGAAATGGGATCACACCATTTGATATTTTATTCAATCCGGAAAGCACCATCTTATGCCTCCTTGAGGTTTGTATGCAATCACTTCATGAGGAGGGATTGGAAGTTTCCTTCGAAAGAATTGAAGTATTGTCAGAGAATAACGCTCTCTGGTAGAAAGTCGAAATCAATTCGATGAAGTAAGGTATTAAACCTGTCATTAAATTCCCTAACAATTTCATCGTTTTGTTTGAAAAATTTGAGATATTGTGAATCAAGGGAGGCCATATCTTCCATTATACCCCATCTTTGGAGGAAAACTTGTTCTAAATCTTTACAGGTTGTGAGGATTTTGCTTGGGAGGTTAGTGCTCCATTTTCTAGAATCTATAGTAAGTGAGGCAAGGAAAATTTTCATGAATGTGTCAGGACATTCTTTCCCAGACTGATGGAAGTCATAACTCTCACAAAATTTGGTCCAATGTGTTTTACCAGAAGCCCCAACCTCTCCGAAAAACTTGGGTATCCATGAATTGACATCTTCATGGAGATCACATAATCCCCCTTTGATATTGGCCAAGTCCAAAGGGTCAAAGAGTTCTTCAGGGGCCATTTAGGAGGGACCATGAAAATAAAAGGAACTACAAGACAATAAGGTGTGTATTGACGTCCTCTATGAGTCATCATCAGTGGAGTCGCCAAACAATATCCTTGAGATTATCAAAGGGATGAGGGGATCACCCCCAGTGGAGTCACCGGGTAAGATTTGTGAAATGAAGGCTTTGGATAAAATCTTACCGAAAAAGTGTCGTTCGAGGAAAATTGACTCGATATTCCCCAACATTGGCGCCACAAATGTTATCATGCAATATGTATTTTCCCAAAGCCCAAGGAAAGTAATGGAAATTGGCGTAACAAATAGGATATCCTATCACTGTCACATTAATAGGAAATCCCCTCTTTTTAGGGATATGAAGGTTCTACCCCAGGGGAGGTGTCCTCGGTAACCTAAAGTGTTGGAAAATTAGGGTTATGGTCAAGATATATTCCCCCCTCTCACTGGTTACCAAAGTCACTAAGTCCATGCCTAAAAGATGAGGCTAATGAAGTGTTTGATGTACCTGCCCAGAACAAGACAATATAGCATGAATATACAATAATTCCAAGTACAAATATGATAATAACACCTCAATAGACAATGGATAGTGAAAATAAGTGCTAGCTGATATAAAATTGCAGCAGTTAATAAGTTTACAACAACAATTAATAAATTGTAACAACTACAATAAAATCTCTTCAAAATTGCTTGAAAAGAAAATGAAAAAATAACATTTTCTAAGCAGAATGATAATCAAATGTCATAAGAAACTTATGAAGTGTTTATTTAGCATTCAAATTCAATTATGTAGAAAATTTGTTGCATCTAGATGGATGTAGCAAACATTTATAACAACAACAAGAAAGTTAGTGATCTAGGCTAAATTAGTGTTAGATTTAATTAGTAATAACTTAAGAGAATAGTGTTTGAATGTTTGATCAACCTTCCAACAAAAGAGAGACAAGAGACTAGTGCCTTTAGGGTTTATTGAGTCAATTATATCAGCACATTAACTTGGAGAGACAACAATGATTATACTTGTCTAAAAGATAACAAGGTGGAAGCTTGAGAAGTAGTACCTTAATTTCTCAAGCACCAAGCCTCAAAGAGAAGGTTCAACTAGGGTGTAGGAACTTCTAGGCCCTAGTGATTTCTCCTATCCTTAGACTCTTGAAAAATATTTAATGAAATAAGAACTAGACAAAGCTTCTAAAGTGATAGCACTTTAGGGTTCTAGAAGTTTTTTTAGACAAGATCTTCTTAAGCAAAACTAGCAAAATAAAGAGCAAGAAAGAAGCACCTTATGTTTCTTACTCGTAGGGTTTCAAGCAAACAATTTCATAATCTTACATATAAACAAGTAAACATATCATTGACATTTATCATGAAATAAAAATTGCAGATTTACTTACTTCACCAAGAATAAGCAAGCACACAACCCTAGATTTGCCAAAATCTCACCAAGAAATGATCCAAAATGCATCCAAAATAGCCTCCAAGAAATGTGCCTTGGTAATTTCAGCCAATAACCCCTTTAGGGAGAAAATTTCATTCCTCCCTCTTGTGAGAGGTGAGATGTGATGTAAAAATGAGAGAACTTTATGTTTATTTATACAAAAGTTTGACCTTTAATTAATTTTCAGGTCAAAATAAGGCCGACCTGGCCAATTTACAATAAAATTCATTTTTGACATAATAAAAATTAATTAGCATCTAAATACACCTCCAAGGGTGACATCATGCTCTTCTAGGGTGACGTTGAGGCCTAAATGTGGAAAGTTGAGCCTAAAATGTAGGGTGATTGGCCTCCAGAGGCCCCAAATGATGCCCACATGTGCCACCAGGCTCATAAATGCCTCCAAAATGAAAACCCTAGATTTGGATGATGTCTAGGGTCATGATGGTGATGTCCAGGGCCCTCAAGAGCCAACATCCATGTGGAAGAGAAAGGTCCCCTTAGGTCTAGGTCTTCCAGGGTGCCTCCAAAGGCAACTTCCTTTTTTTTCCTGGGTCAAATATTCAATTTCTTCTTACCCTGGCTGGGGTTGCAACATCCATATATGGTCTTTAATCCCCCATGATGGTCCAAGATAATCATTCCCTCATGTGTATCTGTCCACCAGGTAAGGTCCCGCAACAACAACAAGTACGCCCTCCAGGGGTTCATAAGTCATAAGGATCATAGCATGTAAATCACATCAAAAAATTAAATTACCAAAACATGTGCATGAAACCCCCCTTAATCCAGAAAAATGCTCAAAGACGTTATGAAACTTGACAAGTTAGGTTTGAAGAAGGTATCATGGTGTCCTATTAGGATAACCTCTCTTAAGTTTGGAGTGTTTCCCAGGTCAGATCTAATCCAAGTCATGTAAGTGTATGAGGTGGAATAGGGTAAGTATTTGGGCATGGGGTGCATGTAATAACAGGGAAATGTAAATTCTAACCTATGGGTGCCTTTGTAGAGGGAGATCTGAACCTTGTCATAAATTAAATTGTTTCCTAACCCATTCATTGCATTTTATTCTTAGCTTTACTTCTTTTGATATTTTTCTTTTGTGCTTCAAGGGAATAGTTGAGGACCATTGTCTTGGATTGATGACCAGAGGTGACATCATTATCCACAAACATTTCATGGAAATGAGAAGGTTGGATCATGATGAGACCCCCTTTCTCTTGGCTATTCCACCAAAAGCCACTAACTTGGTTTGGTGAACAAATAGGTGGTAGTGTCATACCGCTACATTCCCATGGTCATAATAGGTCAACTCATGATGAGACATCCTATCCATCAACTAGTACCTTGAGTGTTTATGTAACTTATGGGTCCCCTTTTCTTAGTGAGAATATTTTCAAAAATTTCTCAAGGATCCCTGGGAAAAGCATATAAAAGGTTTAACATTGGTTTTTAACTCTTTCCAGCTACTTTTACCCTCTAGGCTTTAATCCCCTTCTTCCCACAAGGTAAGGTACAACCCTTCCTAGCGTAGCCAATCCCAATGCCCAAACAATGATAGGGGGATGGAAGGAATAAGGACAAAAAGTGGTAATTATGGATGATACAGACAATGAGTTTTCACAATACCACCTAGTATTAGCCCATCCTAAAGGGAAACCAACTCACTAGATCATTGTGTTACCCTTCTAGGTATAAATGAGGCAAAGAGCATAATTTCCAAGAAAACACCACGAAATGAAGAAGGATTCAATACAACATATTCAACTAGTTAAAAAATCAGAGTGATACATACCATGATACCTGAAATCATTACCTCATGGAGTAACACCCACCACTACTTTAGGACCAGGCTAGTGGCATGGATACTGTTGCTGGTGATGAATGGACTGCAATGAAAAAAGAGGAGCCCTCCGGGGCCATGCTCAATTCATCTGCCTCTCGGTAATCCATGTCTAGGACCTGTGGGCCTCGATATGTGATATGCTTAGTTATCCATAGGGTAGGGGATAAAAATGCAGTAGTGGACATCAAGACATAGGAATCGAAGCATTGTACAACCATAAAATGACTTAAAAAGGTGGGAACCCCCTTAGGATATGGCCATAACACATGTGAAAAAAGAGGAATGAGGTTCAATTTTGAGTCATTTAAAGTCTCTAGAAGGGATCCTAGGCCTACAATAAATCACAACATGGACATTGGATGGCGATCATGATGCTAAGTAGGGTGCTCATGAGGGGTAGGCAGTATTGTGAAAGTTACGATGAGAAAAAGAGAATGGATAATTGGCACAACTTGACGAGATCAAACCTAAGGATTTGTGATAGAAGAATGTATGGTTAATAATGCAAGGTGTAGTCATAGGGAAAAAACTATCCCTATATTCTAGTTTGAAACACATACCTCAAGTTCAATGGATGATGCCAAAAAGTGCTAAATAAAATTTCTCCAAAGTCCTGATCAACAACACTAGTCTAGAAGTTAACAAGCACAATAAAAATTTTTGATATTAACTCATGTCCAAAACTTTAGAAATAAAAATAAAATAAAATACAACATCATACAAAGAATTACGCAACAAATGGCTTATGCAAAGTAGAGCCCAATGCTAGGATCACGCCAAGGATCCTCATTGTCACTGATGAACTCATGGGGCATTGTTAGCACCATGGGGCACACTATGATGGCGCCACGCCACATGAGATTGAATATGAAGGTACAAAGGCACTCATTGTGAGTATTTTTGTGAGCTATTGCAACTCCTTGATGATTCCCATCGAGACACAAAAGAGTTATGAAACATTGATCTTTGGTTTTATTGAGAGAAAATAATTTGGTGGCAAATTCTAAAACAGATATTTGAGGCTCAAAATGGTCAAGAAATGACATTTCAATGTACACCCTATAAAATTTCCTCTATACTAAATCAAAAATCATCGTCCCTCATCTATTCTGAATAAGGAAGAATAAATGATCAATGTGTCACATCTTCCTTTGGCTTATTGATGTAGGGATTTCCGAGAGTCATAACTTTTGACTCAGTTATTCATTTGGGATGAAATTTTATAGGGAGTTGCATCTCAAAGAGTCCATTGCTGTAGCGATCTAATCCTTCACATTAGACATCGTTTCAACACTTTTCCAGGTACAAATCCCTTCATATAAGGCCTCAAATTGGGGTTTTAGTGTTTTTACGAGAATTTTTAAAATTTTAATTATTAGTTATCTCTTAGTTTAAGAAACTAATTAGAAAACCGACTTGAAAAATAGTGTGATATAATTAGGTCTTAGTTATTGGTCAGTTTTAGAGTTATGTAGGAATTTCCTAAAATTAGTCGTTTTTCTAAAATTATTTGTTTTTCTAAAATTAGTTGTTTTCAAAAATATTAGATAGTAGTTATAAGGGGTTGAGATTCCATTGTAATAGTTATGATGGAGAAGGAATACAAGAGAGTTATTTTCCATTCTCATGCGTTTGCATGGTTTTTAGATATTGTGAATGAATCCAATTTTATTGGTTACATCATCCGGTATCATAGCATGAAGATGGTTGGCAGAGGAAGAGGAAGAGAAGGGTATCTTGCTCAGATGCATAGAGATATGCAAAACCTCCAAAGGAAAGTATAATATCTTACAAACGTGCTAGATAGTCATAGAATAATAAAAAGAGAAGTGTCTGATGAGGGGACAATCTGAGGAGATGTAGATTATCATGCAAAACATGAAGAAGAACAATTAGAGTGCATGGATTTTGTAGAGAGGAGGGTCAGGGCTCTAGAATGGAGAAATTATCGGATCAAAATGGAAGTTTTAGAATATGTAGGGAGTCTTAAACCAGAGGAGTTAATAGATTGGCTAAACTCCATGAACTTTTTTTTAAATGGAAGATGATGATAGAGGAAAAGAAGGTGAAATTTGCATGCACTAAGTTGAAGGGTCACAACCATGATCTGGTGGGATCATTTGTGTTGATGTCAAGGGACTAGAGAGTCTCTAACACCAACATCTCGACCTCTTGTGGGGCTATGCAGGGAGAGACATGAATGTCACCCTCGGTTTAGAGCCCCAACAAGAAAACACATTAGACTCTAAGCTAAATCTTCTCTAACCTAAATTCCAAGCATGAATTCCCTTTTTCTTTGTATTTTTATAATATTTAATTTTTATGCTTTTATGTATGAGTTCCTAAAATTAAAGAATCAAAATTAAATCCAAACTTACAGGAAATTAACCAAATCAAGAAAATATGTACAAGAAAAACTCTAACTTAATAGTATTGTTGTATTTATTTTGTAAGGAGGTAGTCTAAGACAAGACTAATGGAGAGTTAAAAATGTTAGTGCTAAAGTAAAACAATTAAACAATAAATTAGTTTAAAGGCTATCAAAATAGATAATAGAAATTATGTAATGATTTTATATTTTTTTTTAATTTTCTTTAAGTTAAAATGTAATAAATAACAATAGAACTAAAACAAATGAACTGAATAAAGAAAGTAAACAAAAGCTTGTACCTATTAAAACTGACTAATAAAAATAAAAATAAAAGAAACTTATGTACATAGTTTTACAAAAGTAATAGGTCCATTAGTTTATTTTACTTTTTTTTTTTAGTGTTGAATTAATAAAAATATGAAGAAAGATGAGATTTAAAAATAAATAAATAAATAAAGAGACAAATTTAGAGTGTAAAAGACTTTGATCTTTATTTAAAATGTTCCCCATACAATTCTTGAATTTTTGGAATCTACAAGTCTCTGTGTAGACTTGTGCGAGGTATTTTGATGCAGGAGCATCTCTCCATGCAGCCAGCCAGTCACGTCAGCGCGCACTCATTCAGGGCTGAAAGGGAGGCGCAACCTCATTTTGAATTTGAATTGAATGTAAATAAATGTCTTAGGCTGGTGAGCCATGAATGCCATGCCTTTGCGTAGGCTGTAGATAAGATAGACATTTATTATAGATCGGCTGAGATCTAGTTCTGGATAGCAGACTAGACAGAACATTGATTGTAAATCAATAGGGTAGGTAAATCCTGGAGGGAAGCGCTCGATTGAGCCGCCTCATGTAAAAGAGATTTTGAGATCTCATTGGAAAAGAAGAGTTGAGTAGTAGAATCTGCATGTAGAGCAGAGGAGCCAAGAGAGAGCTCGGAGAACACCTTGTAAAATATACAGGCATTTGCCATTATTAATACAGAGCAGTTATTCCTGCATTTTCTGTCATTATATGCATGTCTGTATGTGTGTGTTCATTATATGCTGCAATTGTGTATTGTTATCATGTATTTGCAGGGAGTTGGTTTGATTTCAGGTTTGAGAGGTCTTTGAGGATTCATGTCATGAGGGCGTGACAGAGTGTTGAGACTCTGAATACCAGTGCACAGGAGGATGCACTTATGAACTCGTGAGGAGTCAGACGGAGACGTGCTGAGGGCACAAGATTGAAGTCATCACTTTATATAGAAGAAATACTTTTGGGATTGTTGAACACCTCAATAGTCAAGGCAGTGTAACTGAGACACTGTTGTGGACAGAACCTTTACTGAGAAGTTTTGTAGGAGCTCTATCAAGAGGGTATTGACCGTGGACCATGGAAAGAACACTGCTGTGAGTTCAGGAAGACCAGAATTCTATGAGGATTCTGAGGGCTCCGTCCGGAGGACGTCGAGCGAAGGGTGCAAGGGCACAGGAGAAAGTGTAACTGTTGGTTGCTCTGTGACAGAGACACTCCGCCAGGAGGGCATTGAGAGAGTACGCAGATAGCCAGGAGGAAGGAACTCATTGAGTTATGTCATCTGAAGGAAGCAGAGTCCACTGAAGGACCTGTATTGGGTTGCTGAATACCCAGAAAGACTCAACACAGAGGTTGCTTGAGCAAGGAGCCAGGAAGGCATTGATATTCTCCATTTGAGGGAGAAGAAGGATCAAATCCCCCCAAGGGGTCTGAGTGTTTGTGGAAGCTCAGGACTGTAGGAAGATATAGCGCTTTGTGCGCGAAGACTCTGCAGGAGTGCAGGAGCCAAAGAATCCCGTGAGGATTCAAAGGGCAGAAGCTCTGGAAGGATAGCGTTTTCATACGCATAGGCGAGACATCAAGTTGAGGGTTCGCAGAGGAGAAGAAGCGTCAAGAGTCCAGAAGATCCAACACTTGGAGAGTGATTGGACGCCGAGGACAAGTAGTGTGTCAACCCTCTGTTGAAGGAGTGCGTGAGAGGTATCTGAAGGAGTCAGAGGAACCAAGATCAGGAGGGATAGTTCCATCGTAGCGAAATCGTGGAACAAATCCAGGAGGAAGCTCGCACAGAAGAAAGCTTCGGAGTGGAGGAAATCCTCAAAGGGGAAAATCAACGATCGAGATTCGCGGAAGATAATCGACGACTTGAATTTGTCTTGAAGACTCGCGAAGTCCCGTGGATCGTTAGATCTGGGAGAAGGAGCGAGGGTGGTTAACCCTCAAGCGCGGTGAAGAACCCATTGTCATCGCCTATCGGCATATCGGGGTTGGTGAGTGCAAGATTTCCATGCACGTTGAAACCGCGAAGTTGCGAATCCCCGATCTGATCGGAGCCGTTGATTGTCGGGGGAACAGGTGGCATGAATCCGGAGCGTCGGAGTTTTTGTGTTCGGGGTTTCCAGCAGTAAGGAAACTTTACATCGTGGATCCACGATTCGCGAAGTCCTGAGGTGACGTGGCATAGTGGGGCCCCGAGGGTGAGTGGAGTCCAGGTGGCTTTGCGTCGGGGAATCGGCACTTCAGTACTTGGGGTTTGATAATCCAAAGCATTGAACGCATGAGTGACGTTATCCTGAGGATTGACCGTTGACTATCAGCACTCGGGGTTCGGCGTTTCAAGTGATACGAGAGCAGTGACATAAGGTTCGCGAATCCGCAAAACCCGATCTTCCGAAGGACGAAGGGAGGATCGCCGTGAAGATTGTGGGTGAAGAACTCCCGAGGGAGTTGGAGAGCTGTTGACTCTTCGGGCCAAGGTTAGAGAAGGTCCTGGTGGGAGCAACTATCCGCTGAGGGGCAGGTTGCGTCAGAGTGGTATCAGAGCCTGAAATCTTGTCTGTATATCTCAGGCGAGAGAAGGGAAGGAGAAAGGAAAATCACTCTGATACTCATGAATTGCGTCAAAGTGGTATTAGAGCGGGATTTCATCTGTATATTGCAGGTGAAGGAAGACAGGGTTGCTGAGAACTCTGTGGGGACTTGCTTGCTGGAGGTAGCAGTCCGTAGACAGTCATTTGGAGACTGTGAGAAGATGAAGCCGAGCACTCAGGATTGTTGGAGTGACAGCAGCAGATCTGTCGAGGGAACAGATAGACACAACAAAATGGCTACTGAAGGCCATAGGAAGGAAAGCAAGGCAGAAAAGATTGCAGAGGAAGCAAAAATGACTAGAGACCTCTATGAATTAAAAGCAGACATAGAGAAGATGGAACTGTGGATGCGGAAGGATAGAAGGAGGAGACGACTGTGTGAATTGCCAATGAAGAAGGCAAAAGCGAAATGGCCAGTCAAGCAGCTGATGGTCATAGGACAGCGTAGGTTGTTGAAAATATGGCTGAGGTATGCTGAGAACCTCAGGGCCATAGAAGAAGACATAATTTGTTACTGTTGGCCAGAGACAGGAAAAAGTCTCGATGATGATGATGATGATGATTATGATGATTGGAATGAATTGAAATCAGCTGATGGTTTCAAATACTGCCTGTTGGGCAGAAAAGAAGAAATTCCAGTTTGCCAGGAGGGCAATGAATTGGGATCAGTTGAGGATCTCAAGGACTGTCGTGAGGGCAGCCAGGGAATTTCAAATTGCCAGTTGGGCAGGGGAATCGAAATGAGATCGGCTGAGGATCTCAAAGACTGTCGTGAGGACAGCCAGAAAACTTTGCATTTCCAGCTGGGCGATGAAAGGAGATCAGGTGAAGATCTCGAAGACTGCCAAGAGGGCAGCGGAAGCGTACTAAGCTGCCTAGAGGGTAGGGATGAAAAACTGAGACTGTCTGAGAGTCTCTTGGACTCAAGGGAGAGTTCAATTCAGCAAAGGTTGTTGATGAAGATGGGATCGGTTGATCTCATAATCTGCCAGGGAAGCATCAGTGGAAGCATCCCATATGGCCAGATGGGCAGGGATGATTTGAGAAATCAGACTCAGCTAGGAGAGTTGACAGAGCATATAAGATCGCAAGAAGATCAACAGATGAAGTTGCCAGGAGAGGAGGAACATCAGGATGGTATACTGATGATTGGGGGAATTGAAATATTCCTGCCATTTGCCCAGGGGGAGGCAGAAAATTCTGTTCAAAATGCAACAACAGCAGGGGAAAAATCACAGTTGATGACGACTGTCAAAGAAGAAGAAGAGTTGGAGCAGGCATTTGAGACTGCCCAAGCAGATGAAGAGAAGAATGAGTGTTCTGAGGAACAACTCAATGATTTCAGCCAGCAAGCTGAAAGAGCTGTAGCACTGAGGCTAACAGCAGCAAAAGAAACAGAAGGAGGAAACGAGCATTCCGAGGAATGGCTCGACATATTCAGCATTTCAGATGAAAAGACTGTGACATGGGAGGTTGCAGAAGCAGAAGAAGAAGACACAGACAACATATGTCTTGCTGAGCTATGGGAGCAGATTGAAGCCCTAGAGGACAGGGTGAAAGTGCAGGGCATGCACATCCAACAGGTGAGGTTGGAGATAGATGAGGAAGGTGTGGGGGATCATGATGGTCTTCCCAATGGCCAAAAATTTTTGCAGCTGGGGAGACTGCAAAAACTAAACCAGCCACTGGAACAGCTGGATGAGGTGATCATGGAGATCATGGCGTTGATGTCGAAGTCAGCAGATACTACCAGCGAGGAGAAGCTGGGCAGAAGGAAAGTAGCAGCAGCAGCGCAGCAGAAGCA
>ML778142.1:21113-58159 GCA_009831015.1 Picea engelmannii | reverse complement strand
GTAGGTAAA
This sequence comes from Picea engelmannii, assembly GCA_009831015.1. Classification (NCBI taxonomy): domain Eukaryota; kingdom Viridiplantae; phylum Streptophyta; class Pinopsida; order Pinales; family Pinaceae; genus Picea; species Picea engelmannii. Next base: position 58,150 of record ML778142.1, on the reverse strand, counting down.
TCCTGGAGGGAAGCGCTCGATTGAGCCGCCTCATGTAAAAGAGATTTTGAGATCTCATTGGAAAAGAAGAGTTGAGTAGTAGAATCTGCATGTAGAGCAGAGGAGCCAAGAGAGAGCTCGGAGAACACCTTGTAAAATATACAGGCATTTTCCATTATTAATACAGAGCAGTTATTCCTGCATTTTCTGTCATTATATGCATGTCTGTATGTGTGTGTTCATTATATGCTGCAATTGTGTATTGTTATCATGTATTTGCAGGGAGTTGGTTTGATTTCAGGTTTGAGAGGTCTTTGAGGTTTCATGTCATGAGGGCGTGACAGAGTGTTGAGACTCTGAATACCAGTGCACAGGAGGATGCACTTCTGAACTCGTGAGGAGTCAGACAGAGACGTGCTAAGGGCACAGGACTGAAGTCATCACCTTATATAGAAGAAAGACTTTTGGGATTGCTGAACACCTCAATAGTTAAGGCAGTGTAACTGAGACACTGTTGTGGACAGAACCTTTACTGAGAAGTTCTGTAGGAGCTCTATCAAGAGGGTATTGACTGTGCACCGTGGAAAGAACACTGCTGTGAGTTCAGGAAGACCAGAATTCTGTGAGGATTCTGAGGGCTCCGTCCGGAGGACGTCGAGCGAAGGGTGCAAGGGCACAGGAGAAAGTGTAATTGTTGGTTGCTCTGTGACAGAGACACTCCGCCAGGAGGACGTTGAGAGAGTACGCAGATAGCCAGGAGGAAGGAACTCATTGAGTTCTGTCATCTGAAGGAAGAAGAGTCCACTGAGGGACCTGTATTGGGATGCTGAATACCCAGAAAGACTCAACACAGAGGTTGCTTGAGCAAGGAGCCAGGAAGGCATTGATATTCTCCATTTGAGGGAGAAGAAGGATCAAATCCCCCCAAGGGGTCTGAGTGTTTGTGGAAGCTCAGGACTGTAGGAAGATATAGCGCTTTGCGCGCGAAGACTCTGCAGGAGTGCAGGAGCCAAAGAATCCCGTGAGGATTCAAAGGGTAGAAGCTCTGGAAGGATAGCATTTTCATACGCACAGGCGAGACATCAAGTTGAGGGTTCGCAGAGGAGAAGAAGCGTCAAGAGTCCAGAAGATCCAACACTTGGAGAGTGATTGGACGTCGAGGACAAGTAGTGTGTCAACCCTCCGTTGAAGGAGTGCGTGAGAGGTCTCTGAAGGAGTCAGAGGAACCAAGCTCAGGAGGGATAGTTCCATCGTAGCGAAATCGTGGAACAAATCCAGGAGGAAGCTCGCACAGAAGAAAGCTTCGGAGTGGAGGAAATCCTCAAAGGGGAAAATCAACGGTCGAGATTCGCGGAAGAGAATCGACGACTTGAATTTGTCTTGAAGACTCGCGAAGTCCCGTGGATCGTTAGATCTGGGAGAAGGAGCGAGGGTGGTTAACCCTCAAGCGCGGTGAAGAACCCATTGTCATCGCCTATCGGCATATCGGGGTTGGCGAGTGCAAGATTTCCATGCACGTTGAAACCGCGAAGTTGCGAATCCCCGATTTGATCGGAGCCGTCGATTGTCGGGGGAACAGGTGGCATGAATCCAAAGCATCAGAGTTTCGGTGTTTGGGGTTTCCAGCAGTAAGGAAACTTTACATCGTGGATCCGTGATCCGCGAAGTCCCGAGGTGACGTGGCATAGTGGGGCCCCGAGGGTGAGTGGAGTCCAGGTGGCTTTGCGTCGGGGAATCAACACTTCAGTACTTGGGGTTTGATAATCCAAAGAATTGAACGCGCAAGTGACGTTATCCCGAGGATTGACCGTTGACTATCGACACTCGAGGTTCGACGTTTCAAGTGATACGAGAGCAGTACCATAAGGTTCGCGAATCTGCGAAACCCGATCTTCCGAAGGACGAAGGGAGGATCACCGTGAAGACTGTGGGTGAAGAACTCCCGAGGGAGTTGGAGAGCTGTTGACTCTTTGGGCCAAGGTTAGAGAAGGTCCTGGTGGGAGCGACTGTCCGCTGAGGGGCAGGTTGCGGCATATTTAGCCTTTAGCCATTTTGGAATGAAGTTACAATAGAAATACCAAGAAAGAAAAGAGGAAGAAAGCTGAGCCAAAATGGAATGGAGCAATGGTGGCGATACCACAAAGTGAGAACTTGCATATTAGAAACTCATTAGCGCTGAAATAAAATCATGCTTAAATACAACAACTGACAAGAAAACTATTCACCTTATGAGAACCAACAAAGCTCATCTTCACCTCGTTCTTTCCCTTCTTCACAAGACTACCTGCCACCAACAATTCCATTAATCCCTGTTGAAAGTATAGAGGATGAATGATAATTTTAAAGAGGAAAACCTCACTGCACTCCAAGCATAACTCTCCAAGTTTTCTCCTTCTTTTGTTGCTGTCTACTGCCTATTTTATATTGTTTTGCTGAATAGTTCTAGTAGTTAAGGTTGATGTAGTTCTAACTGGATATAGGGAACTACTTGAACTGCTTCATTTTTATTTAATATATATTCGTTTATCTACTTTGATTTTTCATTTCCATGAAATAAGCAACTGCATCCCCAAATTTATTTGAAAATTATGTCAATAATGCCGAAAGTAATTAGTTAATATACAACATGTGTCCTGAGCATATTTCCTTTAGAAATGGTCCCCGGTTCTTTTGCTTTTGTAGCATCAAAACTATCAACTGCATAATTTTCAACTGTCGAGTATAGAATTCTAGTTTTATACACTAGGATCCGATGCTTGATCAAATCATTTTGATAAGCCTAGTGGAATAAAGGAAAATTGTTCAGATTCTTATTACTGTGGATCCAACAATGCTCCATGCTAATCCAATGATCATTCATCTTCTGTCACCTTTTCGACATCTCCATTCAAAATTAGTAATGGGGATGAAACCTCATCCAATTGGTTTTCTATCTATGATGTGGTTTTCAGAATATTTATTGCAGTCCTAAGGCGTAACTTATCCTTGTAGGTGATTACATTTACACTTCCATCTTTTGTTTTCTTCAGATCCCTAAATTCAACTCTGATATATCTTTTTGAGGAAACAATTTTTGTTTTGGAAGGAGGAGAGATAAGAGTTTAAGAACCTATGACACTTTCTGGGGTGGAGTGAAATTCTCTGCAATATTACACATAGTAACAACAATAAAATTCGCATCCAATGCAAGAGGTTTCTTCAAGTGAACCTTCAAATCCACCACCCCAACCATGGACTGTCCAAAAATGAAGCTTGGAAGATCCTTTAACTCTGGTTATGCCCTAACTTTGGAGAAACGTTCAATAACATCATCAATAAGTTCTTCAAAGCTTGGAATATAACCATGTGAACCTTTTGAAAGGTAAAACCCCTTTATAGAAAGAGCCTCTGGAAGCCAGTTTTTTTTTAATCTCTCTAGCCCTCGTGAGTTTGCTTCATAATTCTCTTTAGTCTTTACTCCTAGTGGTAACATCACAACAACTGAATATAGGATAATTGCAGATCCTATGGATTTCAATGTGCTTATGGGTATAACCTCTTGAGTGTTTTAAAATTGTTGATGGAATCTCTTTGGTTTCTGATCGATATGGATATTGGTGGCCACCCACATATTCCAATTGGCTCCTCGTGTCCGTTTTTGTTCAGCAAGTCTTTTTGTACTGCTTTATAATTTTTAGTTCTACACTTCTGGGGTTGTCTGAAGCCCCACACATTCTCCAAGTGGATACGGGTGGCCTCTCGCCTAATCCAACATGCCTATTTTGTATGTTTTCATGTCAGCACATCTTGATGAACTTTCAGGGTTGTTTTGGGCCCTAAACATTTTTTTTTGGCTCACCATAGTTAGACTGTAGACGGATTCAGAGTCTAACAGAGGTCGTATGCAAAGACCTTTCCAATGGGCTATCACATGCCTAACACGGAGGTCGTATGCAAAAGTTATGACACTAGGAAGTTGAGGTACCAAATTACACCAACTTACCCATAGGGCCCACATGAATTTTGGCATTTCACCTTCTAGGGTTAGGTTTTTGGATGTCTAGGGTTTTGGAATTCATCAGTAATATGAAAAGGGTCTATGGAGCCTCATTACAATCCATTCTTCTTAGAGGGATGCACGTATAAGCCACATCTCTTCTCAGAGATAACTACCACCATTCGAGCAAGTTTCAGTTCTGTAGTTTTACAGTTTCAACCTATTTCATTATTTAATAGAAGATATTGTTCACTGAATATTTTTGTTATTATTCCTATATATGTTTTTATGGTATTCAGTCTGTAATCATTTTTTTCCGCTCCTAAATCCATATTAGTGGTATCAGAGCAGTCTTCTCTTCATTTATTTTTCTTCGTGCATGTCCCCGACAAGGTCTAGATACAAGAAATTGGGACTCGAACCAATCGATCCATTACTAGATCGACCACACCGAGCCCGACAAAAACCCATGGGAGACTAAAATAAAGATGATGGAGTAGGAGATCCTATTAAAATGTTGCTCAAGGAAGCCCTCATGCGACAAAGGAATGGAATGATGGACAACTTCATGTAGATCCTTCGACAGTTGCCCATGGGAGAAGCATATTCATCGGGTGTCCATGAAACCCCCTTCAAGGTACAGGTAAATTTTGATATTCCATTATTTGAAGGACTGATAAATGTTGATGTTGTAGATAAATGGTTAAATCTGATCGAAGGATATTTTTCGGTCCACAATTTTTCCGATCGGGAAAAGATCACTCTTGCACTCCTCAAGGCCATTCCCGATGTTAAAGACTCATGGGATACCTACTATGAGAAAAGGGTAGTGGAGGAATATGCAATTTTTGTGGTGGCCCCTATATGGGATTCCTTCCTGGACTCCATTAAAGAACAATACTACCATCTTTGAAGCTACGAGGACCAGTACACCAGATGGAACAACCTACATCAAGAAAGGGACTAGACAGTACCAGACTTCACCAGTATTTTCCATATCCTCCACACCAAATTGGGTATCAAAGATTTTGAGAGTCATCTGGTGCTCAAATACCACGGCTGTTTGCATAGATACATCCAAACAAAAATGAAGTTCATGGACATTGCCTCATTAGGCACAACTTATAGATACACTGTCAAGATCGAGCATAAATTTAAGAAGAAACGGTGAGAGTTTGGATCTGCAAACCCCTCACAGCCGAAGCAGGGCAAAGGCAATCCCAATCCACACAATAGTGGACCAAGTCGTGATGGACGCCCTAAGGACAATCCATCCAAGATGCAACATAAAAAGGGAAACAAGAAGCCAAAGAATGACACGGGTAAATGGTGTGAGTACCATAAAAGTCCTTGGCACAACACCGACGAATGCCACTCCAAGTAGTCCCTCGTGACCGAGCTAAAGGCTTCCGAGTCATTGGCTGATTCTGATTCTAAGTCAAATCCTGAAGGATGAAGCAGATTATTGATGTTGAACCCAGTTCCATGGTCGCTACCACCAAAGTCTGGCCAAGCGAACCAAAAAAACCAGAGGAGGGGGAACACCTCTTTCAGTCATAAATGTGGGTCAAGGGGGATCTGATTCACTTCATTGTCGACAATGGTAGTCAGAAGAACTTGATTTCAGCATAGGTCATCAAGCGGCTAAACCTGCCAACGACACTGCACCCACAACCCTAAACCATCGGCTGGCTTCATCAAGGAAGAGATCTCTGTGTCAGCCAACAATGTTGTCTGTCCTATGACATCAAGCCTTTCAAAGATGAGGTACTGTGTGATATTCCTCCCCTTTAATTTTGTGATGTTATTTTAGGACAACCATATTTGTGGAAGTGTCATGTTGTGTATGATTATAGATGCCGCAATGTTATTATTACTTTGGGTAAAAAATTGTACAGGATCCTAGAGGTGGCACTGCCTACTGCTATTTATTTAATCTCTGCTAAGCAATGTAGTAAGGTCATTTCACAGACTTGGAATTTCATCTTCTTTTTGATCCATTCTCACAGTAAGTAGAATGTTTCTGCCACATCCATGGCCTCTACACAACACCTCTCTTTGCAACAGAAGCAAGTGGACAAGATCGTGGAAGAATATAGAGACATATTCATCTCACCTACATGGGTATCGACACACTGCCCAGTCAAGCATCTAATTGATTTGACCCCCGATGCACCTCTACCTAATGGACCAGTCTATCGATGCTCGCTGATGGAGAATGACAAAATCAAGCGTTAGATCCAAGAGCTTCTTCAAAAGGGGCACATCAAACCCAACTACTCCCCTTGCGGAAGCTCGATTATACTAGTGCAAAATAAGTACATGACTTGGTGACTCTGCATTGATTACAGAGCCTTAAACAAAATCACAGTGAGGAACCACTATCCCATTCCCAAGATTGATGATCTTCTTTACCAACTCAAGGGGGAAAATTTCTTCAACAGGATTAATTTGAAGTTTGGCTACCACCAAGTTCCCATCGAACCAACATATGTCTGGAAGACAATCTTCAAGTCTAAGGAAAGTCTCTACAAATGGATAGTCATGCCCTTTGTCTTAAAAAATGCACCAACTACTTTCATGAGGTTGATGGACGATGTATTGAGACCCTTCACCAACTCCTTTGTGGTAGTATATTTGGATGACATCCTCATCTTCAACAAAATGTGGGAGGAGCACATGTGACATATTCAACAGGTTTTGAGCACTCTGTGACAACACAAGCTTTATGCCAACTTGGAAAAATGCTCTTCTGGCATGAACATGGTCCGATACCTAGGCTACATTTTTTATGAGAATGTGGTACATGTTGATCCAACTAAGATCTAAGTCATCCATGACTAGCCATCCCAGACCACATTGGTCGAGCTTCGGAGCTTCTTAGGACTCGCCAATTTTTACCAATAGTTCATGTTGGGATTATCCCATATTTCCTGAGCCCTTAGCCTGGTGACCAAGGGCGGTGGTAGGGCCAAGTTCTTATGGGGGAAGGAGCAACAATGAGAATTCAAAGATATGAAACATCGTTTGTGCTCAACCCCAATACTCTCCTTGCCTGACCTGCAACAACCATTCGATATTGAGATTGATGCATCTCACTATGTTGTGGGCGCAGTTCTCACTCAACACGAGCATATGGTGGAATACCATAGTGAGACACTCTCCAAGACTGTCCGTAAATACCCCACCTATGACAAGGAAATGTATTCCATTTTACAATCCTTTCGTCAATGGAAACATTACATTATGGGGACATAGACGATCATACACATTGATCACAAGAATTTATAGTTCATACAGATGCAAGGGAAATTGTAGAACGATCACCATCATAAGTGGTCCACCTACCTACAACAGTTCCATCTCAACATCAAGTATAAGACATGTATCTTCAATCGTGTCACTGACTACCTCAGTCAGCCTCCTGTGGCTACACTTACCACTGTGCTCCATTCTCGTGGAAATGAAACATCAGAGTGGACCCAACTTTACCAGAAATGTCCATAATTCGCCACCACATATCAGCTCTTGGGTACATGCGCCACTGTCACTGATTTTCACATTCAGAACAGACTCTTATGCCACTTGGTCCATCTCTATGTTCCTAAAAGTGAGCGTGAAAAGATGATTTGGGAATCCACTACATTCAGGTGGAAGGACATTTTGGCATAGAGAAAATTGTGGTCGTACTTCAAAAACATTTTCATTGGCCAAAAATTCGACTGGACGTCAGCAAGTATATCAGATCTTACACTGCTTGCTGCATTGCTAAGCCGACCACCAAGAAGTAAGGCTTATACAACCCTCTGCCTATTCCTGAGAATCCATAGGAGTCCATCTCCATGGATTACATGTCTGGTTTTCCATCCACCAAGCACGAAAATGACTGCGTGTTTGTGGTCGTTGATCAGTTTTTGAAGATGGCCATCCTCACATCCTATAAGAAGACTACCATAGCGTTCGATACTGCCAAGCTCTTCTTCAAACAAGTTTGGGTTCACTTTGGGATACCATATACCATCATATACAACCGATACAATAGGTTCCTCAACACCTTTTGGTCGAGTCTCTAGTCTCTGTTGGACACCAAGCTCACAAAATCCACTTCTTTCAAACCCCAAACTGATGGCCAAATCGAGGCCGTCAATCGGATGATTGTGCACATCCTACGCATGTACAATTCTAAGAATCTTTGTACATGGGACAAGAGTCTTCCATATGTCCAACATAATTACAAGATGGCTCTCCATAGTTCCACCAACCATATCCCATTTCAGGTGGGTTTGGGATTCCAACCCTTGGGACCCATTGATGTTGCACTTCCTCTTTCCACCGCACAGACAAAATCTTCCCATGATCAGTCTACGGTCGACAAAGCCACCAGATTCATTGAGAAGATTCGGCACATTTGCCAATAGGTCCAGAAGATTTTGCAGAAATCCAATGCTAAATACAAGAAAAGACATGATAAACACAAGGTACCACACCCGTTTCAGGTTGGCAACAAAGTCTGGTTACATTTGCAGAAAGAGCGTCTCATCGAGCCCCATCAGAAGATTCAACCACTTCATTATGGGCCTTACACTATCACCAAGGCTGTGGGTAGCAATGATTTTGAGCTCAACACTCCGCCCTTCCTTGGTCTGCATCCAATATTCAATGTGGACCTCCTTCGGCCATATTTACCACCATGATTGGACACCTCAGATATCATCGAACAACTGACACCAACAGAGCTCAACCTTGACTGCATGGAACAAGCATCCATCGATCAGATAGTGGACACATAGGTCAAGGGTACTCACCAATAGTAGATGCAGCTTTATCAGGTTGTCAAGGCAGGGCAACTCCTACACCAAGGCAAGTGGCTCACCCGGGGCCAAATCCAACAGAAGTTTCCTCACCTGATGGGGGAACTCGACACAATGGAGATCATTTCTTCCTAAGGGGGGAGGATTGATCCAGATGGATATTGGTGGCCACCCACCTATTCCAATTGGCTCCTCGTATCCTTTTCTATTCAGCAAGTCTTTATGTACTACTTTATAATTGTGAGTTCTACACTTTTTGAGATCTATGAAGCCTCACACATTCTCCAGGTGGATATGGGTGGCCTCTCACCTAATCCAACTAGTCTATTTTGTATGTTTTCATGTCAGCACATCTTGTTGTACTTTCAGGGCTGTTTTGGGGCCCTAAACATTGTTTTATTGTCTCACCATAGTCAAATTGTAGAAAGAGTCAGAGTTTGATGGTGAAATGTGTATTTCTCGGAAATACCTTTCCAATGGGCTATCATGCACCTAAAATGGAGGTCGTATGCAAAAGTTATGACCCTAGGAAGTTGAGGTACCAAATTACACCAACTTACACATAGGGCCCACATGACATTTGGTGTTTCACCTTCTAGGGTTAGGTTTTTGGATGTCTAGCGTTTTGGCATTCATGATTAATATGAAAAGGGCCTATGTAGTCTCATTGTAATTCATTCTTCTCAGACGGATGTGCGTAGCAGCCACATCTCTTCTTAGAGATAGCTACCACCATTCGAGCAAGTTTCAGTTCTACAGTTTTACAGTTTCAGCCTATTTCATTATTTAATAGAATATATTGTTCATTGAATATTATTTAAATAAAATCTTGTGTAGTATCCATGCACCAGATATTTCAATAATTTCAATACTCAAGCCTCAAAATTATTTCGTGTAGAAGCGCTTCGTAACATGAAGCTTCAAGTAACCATTTCACCTTCCATTGTTCTTTGTCACATATCTACTATTACTTTACAACATATGCCTTTGAATGTGATGGGAGTGGTAAGATATAACTAACACCCTTCATCAAATGAAAATAACATGACAATATAATAACATATTTCTTGCTTTTGATATGATGTTGGATAATGTTAAAGCCGCAACTCACAAGGAAGGTATAAACTTTAGGTTAGGATAAGTAGAGTGGATGGTGAGGTATATTTGGAAAGTGAGACATGTTGGATAAAATGTCACATGGGCTTAATATAAAATAATGATGTACTCTTGAATATTTGGTTGGTCATGGAATAACCTCAAATTCATAATTCATAAAACATAACATTATAAGGTGATGTCATAGTTATAGAAGAGATGCATGAAATTTATTTTTGGAAGGTGAATTATGAGAAATATAAAAGGATCATGGTTGATATGTATTTTGAATGTGAAGAGTGAGAAAAGGGTCATTCTTAGCAATAAGTCAAGTGTCGATAACATTGCGCTAGCTTAAATGAGAATAAGAGAAATTTTGTGTAAGTAGTGTGATTCGAGAGGGAGCTTGGAAACACTTTGTCAGCTAAGTACTGTTGACCAAAAATGTAGTCAACAATATGCAGAAAGACAAAGAAATAAAAGGAAAAGAAAAAATTAGGACATGGGAGCAAGATCGAAAAAAAATTGTGAGATTTTTTTTTTTCCTCTGGACTATGCCCAGGCCCATTTTAGTAGATTTTGGAACTTGAAGCAAAACCTATCCACTGTGGAGGAACTCACAAATGAGTTTTATCAGTTGTCCATTCGTGTGGATCACTAGGAAACTGATGAGCAAATGGTTGCAAGGTATGCAAATTGTTTAATTTTTTTTTATTCAAGATGAATTGAGCATGCATAGGGTTCACAACGTGGAAGAGGCATACCAATGAGCCTTAAAGGTCGAGGAAAAAAAAACCCAACAATTTGCTTAAAGAATAGAGGATAAAGCAGGGGTACATCATTTTCCTCACGTGGTGGTTTTAACTATGGCAGAGGAAAATTATCCCAAGGAGATGAGAAAGAAGAAGATACTTGACAAGGTAAGTTGGATCAACCATGAGAAAGAGAATTTAGGAGGGGTAGAGGCTATGGTGGTGGTAGAGGAGAAACTTATGTGTGTTTTAGGTGTGGTGTAGAGGGTCATCGAGCATTTGACTTCTCAAATTATAACATGCAAGAGACGAATCAAGGACAACAACCTAGTTTAAACTTGGCCCATGCTGAGAATGAAGAAGGAGGAGCTAAATCTGAAGTCTCGCCTAATATGGGGGAGAGTCTCATGATACAAAGGTCAATGGTTATTCCCAAAAAATAGCAAAGGAAGAGTAGTGATAATGAGGATTCTTGGCTTCAGACAATATTTTTCGAACCAGATGCAGTTTCAGGGGAAAGGTATGTCAAGTTATTGTTGATAGTGGCAATTATGAGAATATGGTTTCCAAAGAGATGGTAGATAGGTTGAAATTACACCGTGAAACACATCCCCATCCTTACCAAATTGCATGGTTCGAAAAGGGGAATGAAGTCACCATTAATAAAAGATGTTTGATCAAGTTTTCCATTAGTAAGACTTATAAATATGAAGTATCGTGTGATGTCATTTTGATGGATGCATGTCATGTTTTATTGGGGAGGCCTTGGCAATATGATAGAAAATTCATGCATGCTGGAGGAAAGAATACCTAGACCTTTTGGAAGGATGGCTTGAAAGTAATCTTATTTCTCCTCAAGGGTGAAGGGAAAAATGAGAATATGTTGTCAGAAGGAGAGTTTGTTAAGGAGACAAAGGAAACAAGATTATGCTATGCATTAATAGTGAAAAATGGAGCCATGGAAGATGTACCAATTCCTACTGAAGTGGCCAAGTTACTAGAAGAATATGTTGATGTTATCCCCAATGAACTACCTGATGGTATTCCACCAAAGAGGGATATTAAACATCACATTGATATGATCACAGGATCATATTTAGCTAATTAGGAAGCCTATACGACGAGTCCTACACAACATGAAGAGCTCAACCAACAAGTGACAAAAATTATAAAGAAAGGTTTGGTAAGAGAAAACATGAGTCCTTATGTTGTATCGACATTGTTACTCCAAAAAAGGATAATATGTGGATGATGTGCAAATATAGCAGAGAAATCAATAAAATTACCATCAAATATCAATTTCATATATCGCTTGGATGACATGATGGATGTGCCAGGCAGGGCGAAATATTTTAGTAAGATTGATTTGCGAAGTGGATACCACCATATCCATATTCATGAAGGGGATGAATGGAAAACTGCCTTCAATACTAGGGATGGACTATATGAATGGATGATGATGCCATTCAAAATGTCCCATGCACCTAGTACTTTCATGCGGTTGATGAATATTGTGCTTCAAAATTATATTGGTAAGTTTGTTGTCATTTATTTTGATGACATCCTAGTTTATAGTAACAACAAAGAAGATCACTTGCAACATTTCAAAATTATATTGGATGCATTGAGAAAACATCAACTTTATGCAAACTTGAAGAAATATCAGTTCCTGCAAGAAAGTTTGGTATTTCTAGGTTTTGTCATCTCGACAGAAGGAGTCAAGATGGATTCAAAGAAGGTTAGAGAAATTTTGGAGTGGCCTAGTCCTAGGAGCATAAAAGAGGTAAGAAGTTTTCATGGGCTGACCACCTTTTATCGAAAATTTATTTGAAATTTTAGCTATATTGTAGCATCCATAACAGATTGCACCAAAGGCAAGACATTCATGTGGACCAATGAAGTTGAGGAAATTTTTAAGTTTCTAAAGAAGAAGGTAACTGAGGCACCCATATTAGCCTTACCATATTTTGATAAAGTGTTTGAGGTATACTGTGATGCTTCACATGTAGGAATTGGAGCTGTACTTATCCAAGAAGGTAGACCAATTGCATTCTTTAGTTAAAAGTTGAATGAGGTAAGAAATAAATACTCCACATATGATGTAGAATTTTATGCAATTTTGCAAGCATTGTGACATTGCAGACATTATTTAGTGTTGAAAGAGTTTGTGCTATTTATCGATCACATTGCATTAAAATATGTAAACACCCAAGATAGATTGAACAATAGACATGCAAAATGGGTCTTTTTCTTACAAGGCTACACCTTTTTTTTGAAGAACAAATTAAGACGACGATGTCAAGTTACAAATGGTTTGAGTTGACACACTGTTCTTTTGAAAACCATGGAAAATCAAGTAATTGGGTTTGGTGCATTAAAGGATCTTTATGCATGTGATAAAAAATTTCAGGAGATTGTGGAACAACTGAAGAATCCAACCATTGGGAACATGGATCTTACTCAGGTTGAATATTTTATGCAAGATGGATACCTCTTCAAAGGAAAACAACTATGCATTCCAATTGGTTTAATGAGGGAAAATATTATCATAGAACTTCACAGTAGTGGTTTGAGAAGAAATTTTGGAAAGGATAAGATGCTAGCCTTAATCAAATATAAGTATTAATGGACGAAGATGGAAAATGATATAACCAGGTATGTGGCACAATGTAGGATTTGTCAAATAGATAAAAGACACTCCCATAACACAGGGTTGTATATTCCATTACCAGTGCCCACAGGCCCATGGATAGATCTGAGCATGGATTTTGTGTTGGGGATCCCAAACACACAACAAGGTAATGATTCTAGCTTTTTGTTGTTGTTGTTAAATTCTCTAAAATGGCTCATTTCATTGCTTGCAAGAAAATGAGTGATGCATCGAGGAGGGTAGATGAATTGTTTTTTTTTTCAAAAATTGTTAGATTGCACGGGGTTCCAAAAAATATTATCTTTGATAGAGATACTCTGTTCTTGGGTCATTTTTGAAAGACTTTGTGGAAGAAAATGGGGATTGAATTACATTTCAATAGTGTCTATCACCCCCAATTAGATGGGAAAACCAAGGTAGTAAATAGAAGTTTGGGAAACCTGTTACAAAGCATTGTTGAAGAGAATCCCAAGTAGTGGGATTTGGATTTACCTAAAGTAGAATTTTCCTACAATAGTTCAATGAATAGATCTACAAGAAAATATCCATTTCATGTTGTTTATGGTAGAAATCCTATGGATTTTTTTATATTTGGTGAAACTACCACTTGGGGATAGGATCAATGATGATGGGGAAGCATTTGTAGAACACATTCAACAATTGCAACAACATGTGAGACAAAATCTACATGCTAGTAATGGACATAACAAAATTACACAAGATGCTCACTAAAGATACCGGGTATTCAATGAAGGTGATTTGGTGATGATTTATTTTTGGAAAGAGCAGTTTTCTAGAGGAACCTACCACAAATTGAAGTATACTAAAATTGGTCCTTGCAAGATTCTCAAGAAAATTAATGACAATTCTTATAAGGTTGATTTACCAGTTGATCTTGATATTTCCCTTGTGTTTAACATTTATGATTTGTATGTCTTCCATGGGGACAATCTGGGTGATGATAGTGAGGTGGAGGTGGATTGGCAACATTCCATTCCAAGCAAGAAAAAGGAAAAGATTACACATATTTTAGATAAGAAGACCCTTCATACTCAACAAGGCCAATACGACTGATATCTAGTCAAGTGGGAAGGTGTAGCACTAGAAGAGAGTACATAGATTATAGAGGGGGACTTGCTGAACTTAGATCCTATTAAGTGGCAACAATTTAAAGATAGTAACTTGCAGGAGTTGTGTTCTTTTCAACCATAGGAGAATGATGTAAGGATTTCCGAGGGTCATAATTTTTGACTCGTTTATTCATTTGGGCTGAAATTTTATAGGGAATTGTGTCTCGAAGAGTTCACTCTCGTTTTGATCTGATGCTTCAGATTGGACATTGTTTCAACACTTTTTATGGGCCAAATTCCTTCATATAAGGGGTTTTAGTGTTTTTACAAGAATTTTTAAATTTTAAATTTTAAATTATTAGTTATCTCTTAGTTTATGAACCTAATCAGAAAAGAAATTTGACAAATAGTGTCACTCTAGTTAGCTCTTAGTTATTGGTAAGTTTTAGAGTCATGTGAGAATCTCCTAAAATTAGTTGTTTTTTTAAATCTTATATAGTAGTTATAAGTGGTTGAACTTCCATTGTAATAGTTAGGATGGATAATGAATAAAAGAGAGTTGTTTTCCATTCTCATGTGTTTGCATGGTTTTTAGATCTTGTGAATGAATCCAATTTTATTGGTTACATCACTTATCGATTGAAGCCATGACCTCCAAGATGGCCTCATATGAAGGAAACTTGAAATTGAGGAAATCATGTGAAATTGGAGAGTCAACAATCCATATGGGAGGAGAAGGGTGATCATATTCCATATTAGCAAAGAGTTTTTGAATGGTTTCATTATATTCTAATGGGATCCCTTGATCAATTGTTGGGACCATGTCCCACGAAGAAAAAACATGATCTAAAAGGCTCCTTCTTGGAAGAAACTAAAAATTTAGGATATGATGCCACGTAATTCACTCATGGTGGGGTAATGTCCACTTGAATAATAGGTGCATATAAAGGGATAGCAAGGTTTAATGGTGAAGAAGGATGGTTATTATCATAGGCAAGCTACTCAATAGTGATAATGCTACCATTGTGAGGAAAATGCATCACTCGAAAGAGCATAAACACCACAACATTCATAGAATATACATAATCATTCCCAAGAAGCATATTTAAGTATAATGGGCCATTCACCATGATCTTCCCAATAATTTCAATCTTCCCATCTAATTTGATAGGAAACTGAGGAAGAATCCCAAAATATTTACTAGGTCTTCTATCAAAAGCTAGTGGTTGACTAGGAGCTAACATAAGCTGGGGAGAACCAATATCTTTCCAAGTTGAGGAGGATAAAATGGTTACAAAAAATCCTTCATATACTATACATCGATGGATTGTTTTTGAATAATCTTCAACCTTTATTTGGAAAGGAATAGAAGAAGGAAGGAGAGGCTCAACAAGACCATTCCAATCAAAGGAAACACTCTTAGGACTTGGAGGGATCATGCTCTAGGTGAGTGGGATTCCCCCTTGTTCAAAAGGTTTTGAACTGGAAATGAAGAAAACATGTGTGGTAGACAAATTACTCTTTGAAACAGGATTGGGATCAACTGAAGGTTGCATCGGTGAGACCACTTCGTCACCCAATGATTGAGTAGGTTATTGAGGAACCATGGGTGGTTATGGAGTAGAAGATTCTTCCGCCATGGGCCACACTCTATTTATCTATGGAATAAGAGGGCATACGTGAGTAAAGTGATCTCCTTTGTAGATTTTACAAGGGAACTTAGGCTTGCATCTTTCTTGTCTATATTTCTTAGCAGTATCAATGCCCCCAACATGAATTTTAGTGGTTGGTTTCTTCCCCCCAACATGACTTGCAGTGGCTAGTTGCATATCGCCAATATGACTTGTAGTGACTAGTGTTTGTTCCCCAACATGACTTGTAGTGGTTGAGTGGTCCTCTCCAGTAAGAATGGAATTGACTGGTGACATGTCTCTAGCATGACCTATAGTGGGTGGTGACTTTTCCCTTGGTTTCTTCTTCTTCCTCCTCTTTTTATTCCTTTTATAACTTTGGTTTCTAGGAGATGGAATTTCACCAGAAGAGGAAGCATGAGAAATACATTTCATTGAAAAAGAATTTTTAGTCGTATTTGGAACATGCAGAATGGTCATTAACCAAACTAGTATCCCTATAGAAAATCCAATAATATTCAATATGGCCATCAAAGGGGCACCAAATTTTCCAAAAGAAGAAAAATCACAAGAGTGCTCTATGGGTGGGGTCCCTTGGTTGACATTCATACAAGAGTTTCCTGGAACATCAATGGTATCGGATGAAAATGTAGTGTTGGTAGGACATGGCTGCATTGACCCCCCCGGATAACTTCCCCCAGGGATATTAGTGCCCCCCCAAAAACAAAACTTCCCCCAACATTAGGAAAAACACTACGGATAGGAAAAAATCTAGGGTAAAAATTCCAACCAAAAGGAAAACCACCATTTGGTATTGTCGACTACCTATAGGGTTACCAAAAATATATGGGAATCCACTTCCAATAGTAATACCAAGGAATTTCTCCCCACTGAACATAGGTATGGGCACTTGTGATGATGCAATGGGCATACTAAAACTAGGTTTACTAATGGAAGGAAAGGATGTTATTGGTGGCATCCCCCAGATGGAATGAATGTATGTCAAATTCATAGATATGGGAGTACCTATCCCTATCCCACTAAGTGGTGTCAAGGAGATGGTCATCATGACTTCTCCCAACATAGTTGGGGATGTACAAGATGGTCCTCCCTCGTTGGGTGACCCATTAATTCTTTCCATGGTGTGAGGATTACTAAGGTAGAAAAAAGAATCACCAAATGATCTATTCACCTGGATGAGTAAAGGGTCTATGATATCGAAAAATATGTTGATCAACCACATAATTTTTTTTTTAACCAAGAAGAAAACAATAACCTATGACCAACTAGACAAAAAATTCACCACAGAGAACACCCCTAGCAAATCTAATCCAACAACAATCAACAAGTGGATACAATGGCCCTTTTGAAAAACAACCCTCCAAGAGAAATCAAGTCCCTAGAATGTTGGCTATAAAAGGTGTGAGGAATAATTACGGTAACCTTGACGTGACAACCCTTACTAGTGCAAGTACCTTTGTGAATACAAGAACTCTTCAGGGGATTGAATTAGAGGTTTGGCATATGTTCCAGGTACACAAGCACCTCACACTTGCAACCACCTATGTAGGTACCTAGGAAAAATCGTTGAGGTTACCACTTCACAACATGATTGCCAAGAAAACAGTCGCAGGCCGAACCACACACATGGGAAGGGTAGAAAATCCAAAACCTTAGAGAAGTGCTACCTACCAGAGAGGTGTGGGAACTTTTGAAACACCTGCTATCATAGTAGTCCAAGTATTTCAACAAAAACCAAGACAAATAGAGAGGGGTATCCCTCCAAATACCCCAATGTGACCTACTACTTAACTCATGTGTTAGAGGAGCTTCTCGATTCACTTGTTGCAATAATGAATTTTAAACTCATTAATGAATTCGAATTTTAGTTTAGGTGGCCTTGGAGGGTTTACTCTCCAATCCTAGATTAAAGCCCTAAAATCATATGCCATGTTGGTTTGCTAGAAAGAAAAGGAGACTAATAGTTTTTAAATTAAGTGTTCTCTTTCTTATGGTTTTTGATTACTCAAGGGAGTTGATGGCACTTTAGCAATGTTTGAGACTCTTTTCAAACCCAAAGAAAGATAAAGAATGAAAATGCAAGAGATGCAAATCTTTTCTTATTCAATGCAAACTATCTAAGGGAAGAAACAAGAGGTTTCTTTTTCTCAATTTAGAACAAGATAGAAATCACTCAATTCCAATGAACCATCAATCCAAAACACTTCTGATATGCAACAAGATTTATCCCTTTTTTTAATATTTTGATGAAGAAAGCACAAATGAAAAACTAAACTAGAAAATCATGCAAAATGTTTAACTCAGATCAAAAGATAGCAAAGCATGCTAATCATATCAACAAACTAACCATGCATGAAAATCATCCATGCATGCCAATTAACTATGCATGCAGATCAAACACACACTCAAATCAACCACGCATGAAACTCAACTGCACATGCAAATCAATCATACATGCAAATAAGGCATGCATACAACTCAATCAAACATGCATGCAAATCAACCATGCATGCAAATCATCTATGCATAAAAATAATTTGTGCATGCAAGCTAATCACACATGCAAATCATCTCATGCATGTATATCAACAATGTGTATAAATCAACTATGCATGAAAACCGATCACACATGCAAATCAATTATGCAGGTAAATCAACTATGTATATAAATCAGCCATGCATGCAAATCTTCTCATGCATGCATATCAACAAATTATCAATGCATGCATATGAAAAACCAAAGTTAATTAACAAGATAACATACATATCAAGAAGAAATCAACTAAAAAATGAAAAGGTGAATGGGGAGGAAGGAGAATAGCCACAAAATTTTTTAGAGAGTAGAAAACATAGAGAAAGCAAGGAAAATTAAATCTAAGGGATATCCTGGGTTCACTCCCCAACAAAGTTTCCAATTCTGTTAAAAAATATTTATCTCCTATGGATAAGTGGGTTCTTACCTAGATCTTCCCTTGATACGATATAGACAACAATAGATCACGATATTAAATTTACGATATCTATGAGATTCAAGTGTTCTATACACTGAAGTAGAGAGAAAAGTACCTTGTTTTTTATGTTTGTCCTTGAGTAGTCCTGGCTGGCATAGCTTTGGATATATAGCTCCAGTTCCCATACCTATTTGTTGCACACACAAAACAACCAATAATCGAATCAACCCTTTTCAAGAAATAAATAAACCTAAACACATTCAAATCTACCTTATCTTATTCAAGTAAAGAATAAAGATACTACCATGCAATTGAATGGAAAAAACATGGAAGGGCGAAAATAACATTGATCTATATTAAAAATAAAGGATCTTACATCTATGGTTTGATTACCCTGAGTCCAAAGTTTCATTCCTCTGTGGTCCTTACTTTAGCTCTTCCTTCATCCTCACTCTCTTTGAATTCCATCATCATAAATTTACTCTCAACACTTCGTCCCCCTCCTCCAAGAAAAAAATCATACATAAATAATCTACCATCTCATGAGATAATGTACCATCCTAGGACATGCATAAAATGCAACATTAGTAATATGTCACACAATATTTGTTTAACTATGATCTAGGTGGATATCGGTGGCCACCCACCTATTCAACGGGCTCGAAAAATAGTTTTCCATCTTGGCAGTTTTTCAACAGTTTTTCGGGTTCCAAACTCATGGGGCCGTTTTTTAGGCCCTAAACGACATTTTTTGGGGATTCGGGGTCTAGGTGATTGTTGAAGGAACTTACCTAGACAATTTGAAAACCGTTCCTCTCATTTAGACCTTTCCAACGGTGTATTGAGTGCCACAAACAGAGATCGTATGCAAAGGTTACGTCCCTGGGAAGTTGACGTATCAACTATCCCCATCGGGGCCCGCAAAACTTTTGGATTTTCATCTTACGGGGTTAGGGTTTTGGATTTTACTTATGTTAAAAATTCCCTTAGAGAATCATTGTAATAATCTTCTTCTTGCGAATGAGAGTAGTAGACACATCTCTTCTCAGAGATAAGCTGCCACCATTCTAGCGAGTCTTTCACTCTGTATTTTTACAGTCTTTGTACATTTTCACTCATTAATATAAAACTGTGTAGTACTATATCTCTGTGTTTATGGTTTCATCTCTGATACATTTTTGTTATATTATTGGATATCCGAGATATATCTGTACACTGCTTTATTATATCTCCACTCTCATTTTGTGCCAAAAATAATCCAGATCAAACTAGCCATTGAATCCATAATTGACTAGATATTCTCAACTGGAGTGAATTAGTATTCTCCCTCCTAACCTTATCCACATGTGAGGCACACTCTTGGTGATGATTCCAGGGAGGGATTGCAAGACTGGGTGATAATTCCAATGTATGCATGCAAGACTAGAGTTCACTTAGTTCAATTGAAGCATGACTCAAGAAGAGGTGTGCCTTTGTTTACAAAAGAATATTCTCATTCCAGTGCACTCTCTATCCATGAAATAGGAATTATCTTCTAAAATCAAGGAATGAAGCGCTCCTCCTCCTAGTAAATAAGCATTTACCTAATTGTTTATGAGCCCATGGTTTTGAAAACCCATGGTATTACATGGTAGATATTTTCCATGGTTTTGGAAACCTTTGTTAGGTACATGTGTATGTATACTCTGGTACCCATTTTGAGAAGTTCCTCTATGTGCCCCTTGTTGAAATGGACACTTGACACTGAGAGGGGGGGGGGGTGAATTAGTGTCACAAAACTTTGGACAATTTTCCACTTTTCACAAATTAACTGAACAACAAATATTTATTTCATTTTCTTAACCAATATATAAAAGAATAAATATTTTATTTATATATTTAAATTGAATGAATACATAAGATCAATATTTGAATTACATATTCAAACAATTATGAGAGACCCATCTCTCTGTTACAAGACCCATCTTGTATTTCTCAAATCCAACTGAGAAATGAGGAATCAAACCCTCATAACAAGTCCCAAATTGTTGATCTCATATCCAACTGAGATGTGAGGAATCCAATCCTCATACAACACCCAACTTGTAAACAAGCACCAACCTGATAGAATGAACCTTCATTCAATCCATTATATATAAATATATATACTTCGACAAATTCAATTACACTTATTCTCACCATTCCTTCTTGTTTCTATAGTCTTCCAAATGGTGTGAATTTGAATCATTGTGTCTTTTGATATTTGAACCATTGTACCTTTTCATTTAAATGATAACATTAATCTTTAATTAATATCAATTTTCCTTTTATCCTTTATTCATAATGCTAATGAATTAACTCTCTTTTAATCATGACTGTGTGTCGATTATTTTGTCTTCATGAGTTGATCATAGACATGAGTCAACTCATCATATTGTACTCATGCTTTTGTTGTGTTCTTAGTTCACCAACAGATCATATTTGATCTTTTATCGATTCTTTGTATTGTTCTAGTGCTAACTCTCTGTCGAATTAAATATGTATGAGGTGCTTCCTTCAAACCATTTACATATGACCATATGCGCAAAACCACAGGCTCATTGATTTAAGTGATGCCTCTTCTTTTACCCTTATTTCTCTATTCCATATGACCGCAGGTGGTGACCAGGCAGTAGACCAAGCACGTGCTTGATCACTTATCAAAATCAAATGTCATGTTTTAATCTCCCGATGAGATGGATGATTGTCGGTACTTCAGGACTTTGTCCTTCGCGACTTCCAACCTCTTTACAAATCTCCCAAATAAAAGATGCGCGTCCATAATATTCAACAGTTGAGAATGCTCTCTGAAGTAGATCAATGGGTAGCGTCACTTCATAGTTTATGCTTATTCTATCCTTCCACTGTGATTTATCAATGGTCGATAACGCTCCCGAATTAGATCAACAGTTAACATTAACTTTGGCCTTCGGCACTTCAGGTGATTTCTACTTCACAATATTCTGGAGTTCATTTAGCCAAAGTAGATAAGACGGTTGGAGTTTATTTGCACAATGAATGGTTCTCGTTCATTTCAGAACTTCGGGACTTCGGGCATTTGCTGGTGGTGAAACTCCTGAAGTAAAAAATCCCAGAGTGACGTAAATTGTTGATGTCACTTGTTGATGTGGCACTAACTGAATGGTTGCCACATGTCACTTAGATTCATGACTTACACATACTTGAAATGCCAACTGCACTTTGACACTTGTCATCATCTGATTGCACCAAATGTCTTTGCTAACATGGATCTCCTCATGTAGCACATGTTATTCTCCTAGATCTAATGATTTTCCTAACTCCTGAAATCTATCTCAGATTGACGATTGAGAGTGACTTTGAAATTTCGGCCTTTAGGTGAACTCATATGTTCTGAATCCTTTTTCTCTGAAGTGGTCAATGCCAAAGTTTACCACTATTCTGATCCAACGACCATCATGTCTTGTCCATATCCGATGGTCCTCATTTACTTCGAGACTTCGGGGCTCCGACCTTCATATTTTATCCCATCCTTCCACTTTATATAGATCAGATGGTCAATATGACTCTCGAAATATTTCTCAGATCAAACGACTCATGTCCTCTTCAAAAAATTTGTGGCTTACATTGTCCTTCCACTTTACTCGATCCAACGGTCGGTATATTATCCTAAGTATTCCTCAAATCAGACGACTCATGTCCACTTCATGACTTCGACCTTTCTTACTTCTCATTTTACCCAAAGTGTAACCTCCTCACAACTTTTAACCTAAAATGAATGTTGTTCATTGATCGCGATCTTAAATCAAAGACTCGATATGTCTACGATATTTCCTTTCCTTGGTTTAAATCCAATGACTCTTTTTTTCCCAAAACATTTCCTACGATCGTATGGCTCACGTTTACTTCGGAACTTTAGCTTCGAATAAAATTCCTTCATGCACATTTCCTTCGGTCGATTTTACCCGAAGTGGTCAAAGCTAAGCTGACCATGCATATGTCACTTCCATGATCTATGGTTCATGACTTACTATGTCCTTCCACTCAACTTGATCCAACGATTGATGTAGATTACAGAACCGTAACTTGCGTGTGGTTTAGTCCGTTGCCCAAATTCTAAAATTTGAAGTTGTGCGATTATTGGTGGAACAACCACAGTCGTCGATCTTTGAGTCGATGAGATCTGACGATCTAGACTAATTGTGGGATTGGAAATAACATGTATTTTAATTCTCCCTTCGCGCTCCACAATCAATCCCTGCCCTTGATCTGGCGCTTTCATATCCAATGGTCATGACTTGATCTGATCGTTGACCAGTCCTCCAACGGTCCTTCTCTTGTAATCCGATGGTCTAGGCTAATTGCAAGATTGGAATTAACACGTTGTTTAATTCTCCCTTCGTGCTCCACAATCAATCCCTGCCATTGATCTGGCGCTTGCATATCCAACGGTAACGACTTAATCTGATCATGTTTATGCAATGCGCTTTTCCTTCTAATCTTTGATCTATACTTGTTGTTTGACATTTTCATTCCTTGCACATTGTTTGGCATTTTCATTCTCTGCTAATTGTTATACTGTTGACATCAATGGAAATTTCATCAATGATAACTCAACAATGAAAATTCATCATAACAACTTATCATCACATCACAATGACATCGACTGTTGACATCAATGAAAATATGTCCAACACCCCTATGGTGGAAAATATAATTGTAACAACCTATATACCTAGTTAGATGCAAAGGATTCCCTCAATAGGTCATTTGTGGCTATTCAAAATGTCATTTTTGGCTCCAAAATCCTATGAGCTTCCTTTAAGGCTTAAATCTTGGGTTTGTTCCCGTGGCCCTAGATTCCTTAAATTTCTTTGGCCTTGTGAATACTTAGTCAAAGAGATGCGTTTGTGTTCCTAGAACATGCACACATTTCTAGAACACACAAACACTTTACAACACATGCATGCTCTTTTCATTTCAAATTTTTTTAGGTGGGAGTGAAAAATCTAGCATACATATTTGTTGATTTTATTTCCTCGGATTTAGGTTTGGAGTGGCAAGCCTCATGGTTTGGGTAGCAAATACATTAAAACCTCCATTTTTATAACTACCACTAAATAACTCTATTTTTGACATTATTTTTGTATAGGTTACCCAAATTTGTCATCAATGAAACTACAAACACATATAGATTCATCATCGATGAAAATACATACACATACTACAAACACATATAGAGTCGACTATGCGGATTCTAAATATATAATTAAAAAAAAATATTGCTGAAAATTTTTCTGGATAAAAACTGTGTGCGAGGTTTCATATTGTCCAACGTTTCGAGTGGACACTCCACCCATCATCGGTGACATAAAAATCTCATATAATTGAAAAGCATGTTGATTTTCATATTTATAAGACAAGTGAGTAAGTGATCGTTCTGGCAAAGAGCAAGAGTAGACAACAATTAATTTATGGGAAGTAGCCATTGAGATTAGAGGTAAAGATAAATTATTTAAAGGTGATGAGAAATATAATGAAAAAAGGGAAGGTAAAATTCATCATTTGGATTAGGTAAGTACTTAAATGAGGGAGAAAAAGAATTAGCAGTTAAAGCAAAATGATGAAAAGGGGGGGGGTAAATGTGAGAGAAATACTATAAAACTGTAATAATAATTAATTTATTTTGAATATATCATTAAAAATTAAAGAGAAAATTCATAAAAAAGATATTCCTCTTAGACCCATAGTGCACACCATAGGATCCCCCACTCATGCCCTTGCTCATTTTCTTTCTAATAAAATTCAAAGGGAAAACCTCCTCCTTTATCAAAGATTCCACTAAATTTATTCACAAAACCTGTAATCTCCACCTTGATGAACAAGACCTCATGGTCAGCTTCGACATGGTCTCTCTTTTCACCAAAATCCCCATTTTAGAAGCCCTGTCCCTGATCTCCAACCTAGTATACCTTGAAACTATGGACCTCATCGAAATTTACCTCTCGTAATCCTTCTTCACCTTCAAGGGAGTTTTCTATGAACAAACTAAGGGAACAACCATGGGGTCATCCTTATCCCTAGTGGTTGCCAATATATTCATGGAACATTTTGAAACTTTAGCTTTAAGCAGCTTTCACCTCAAAATTAAGTGTTGGTTTGATTTTTTTGATGACACATTTTTCATCTGGCCTCATGGCCAAGCCAACTTAACCTCTTTTTTCAATCATCTTAACAACCTTTCCCCCCACATTCAATTCACCATGGAGACCGAAAAGGACAACTCCATCCCTTTCTTAGATGTCCTCATCTCTCGCCTTCTTGATGACTCCATATCTCCCTAGGTCTATAGGAAGAAAACTTCCATTGACAGATACCTCAATGCCATCTCCCACCATCATCCAACTCAAAAATCCATTGTCCTTAGAACCCTGGTTACTCAGGCCATCTGTATTTCTTCCTCTTAATTCCTTGCAAATGAAAAGGCCCACTTAACCAAAAACCTTTTATCCAATGGCTACTCTCTCTCTCAAATTAACCAAGCTTTCTGCATAGACAACAACCCTAAACCAAATATTACCTCTCGCTCCTCCCCTCCTCGTGTTCTCATCTCTCTACCTTATATCAAGGGCACCACCAATCAGATATTGAAACTCTTAGCTAAGAAAAATATTAAAATTGTATTAAAACACTACACAACCATAAAACAACTTTTTGAACTTCTAAAGATAAACCTGACCTGGTGCTCCGCCCAAGAATTTACCAAATCCCTTGCTCTTGTGGGAAATCATACATAGGTCAAAGTGGCAGTTTACCTTTAAAGCCCAACTTAAAGAGCATATATCTGACACCACCTATAACCTAATCTCCAAATCAACCATTTTCAAACACTCAACTCTAAGCACCTTATTTTTTTTGAACAAATGAAAATTTTAGCCTTTGCTCCACATTAATCCTCCTGTCTCATTCAAGAAGCCCTTGAAAATGAAAAACATCCTAATAATTTCATTTTTGAAGATGGCTACAAGCTATGTCAACCTTGGAAACCCACCATTCGCCACCTTGACCATTAGGCATCCTCCTCTCATATTTTTTCCCTACTCATCTCCTTTATTCTTCCTCCACTCTTTTATGATTATGTTCCTCCCCCGCTCTAGCTTCATTGCTCTGTTTTTCTCTAATTTCGTTTCATATTTTAATCTACCCATGTCCTTGGTTTTTACTACTATCCCTCTTTTAAAGATATTTGATTTCTTCAAACCCCCCCTTTTCTATATTAACAGTTATATTCATATCTTCTTCCCTGTTTTAGTCTCACATTCCCCCACACCCCTCTTCATCTAATTACTTCAACATCTAATTCTTTTTCTCCTTAATTTTTAATGAAGTATTCAATTTTATTTATTTATTATTATAGTGTTATAGTATTATTCTCACATTTACCCCCCTTTTCATCACTTTACTTTAACAACTAATTCTTTTTCTCCTTGATTTACTCTTTACCTAATCTAATGGACCAGTTTTACCTTCCATTTCTTCATTGTATTTCTCATCACTTTTAAATAATTTATCTTTACTTCTAATCTCAAGGGCTACTTCCCATAAATTAATTGAGGTTTGCTCTTACTCTTTGTCTCAATTGTCACTTACTCTCTTGTCTTATAAATATGAAACTCCTAAAGGGTCACTTACTCTCTTGTCTTATAAAATAAATTATACACCACACTAATACACACTGAAAACTACAATTTTAAAAAATAAAAAACTTTTTGATAACCTTATGTACCCTACACTAACTTAAGGTCTTGATTTCATGACTTTCATACTTTAAAAAAATATAAAATTAACATTATAAATTTTGAAAAAATAACCAGAACAATTTTTTCTCTATAATTCTACAATTTTTTTAAAAGAAATTCTACTCAACACCAGCACTGCTGGTCTCTCACATAGGTAAGTCAAACTGTCCCATCCCTAAAACATGCAGCCTCCTCGATGGCCGAAAAAAAACTATTACATGTGAACAACAGAGGAGGAAAAAAAAACTATTACATGTGAACGACGATGTTCCATACGCACATTGTACAAGCTTTTCATACACAACACAATTATCTCACATACAGAATGTATTTCATACAAACGGACGCTTGTCTCACATGCAAAATTTCTCACAGCAAAGCATTTACAAAGGGGATTCTAATCTGGTGGTGCTATCTGGCCGAAGAGTGGGCGATACCGTTTCGCTCCGAGGTTTGAGAAGATAGATAAAGTCCAGTCCAGTAACAACAGCATCAAGGAGTTTATCAGGAGACTGGCAGGAAACTGAAACTGAAAGAAGAATCCAGAAACAGAATCCAAAAACAGTTGGAAGATTAAAAGTAGTTGGGTATAAGCATTTATGTATCTTTTTGGAGTGCCATTCATGATTCCTAAATGGATTTTTTTATGTTTTTTGAGGTGCCATAGAATTTGCATGAAATATTTAAAACGGGCTCTAGACGATTGGCTAAAGGTTGTAATTTCTCTTTCAATTCTAATATGATCTCATATTTTAACCTAACTCAGATATTGCTTGGAAATGGTGTTAATGGTCCATACTCGTGCCTTTTTGACATAAATTTTGTACTGGTGGACTGTGATCTCTCAAAGACACGTGTAGTTTGAAAGACACATGGGAAGCAAGTTGAAGTACATGTAGTATTTATGTAGAGGATGAGATATTTGGCTTGTAGATGACCCCTCACATTAATATGCGAAAGAGGAAGTCTTTTCTTAGGATTTATATAGTTTAAACATGGTACTTAGAAAACTTATGTCTAAATAATTTGCAAGTAAAGGTTCATGGGAATTCAAATAAAATAGAATATTAAACAAAGGTTGGATCTGTTCCATATTTATGAAGCATACACATTAAAAATTCAAATACAATAGAATAGGCATAAAAGTAAAATACATTAAAGTAAAATTAAATGAAATGGTTCCAGGATCTTTCAAAGTATTTGAATGAAAATGTTGCAGATAAAAACACATTAGACATTCAAATACAATAGAATACTAATAATTTCTTGCAAAAATGATAAAAAATTAATAATGTCTATTACATATTTCTGGAATATGAATTTAAATACGTTTGTCATACAGACTAGGATTGGGGCTCCCGCGGACCATAAAAAAAAAAGTACAAGAATTAGGAATGTAGAAAAAAGAAGTGCTCGACGGTAGAGAGGAAGACCCGAAAAGAAGAAATTGAAAGTTATGAGTGTCTGGTTAGAGTTTTCTATTTAAAGAGGTATAATAACTGGATTGATAAAGAAAACAAGATGAGATTAATATAGAATTACTATGAAGCCGATGCGTTTTTGTTGTTGTCGTGGATTGTTGCTAGAATCATCTCAACCGGTTGTTGCCCTTCCTCGATAAGGTTGTCCATTCTTCGTTGAAACCATTCTTCAATGTAGCTTCTCATGGGGGGCACATTGATTTCATCCTGGATTTCTATGTCAAAAAGGTCATTTTCTAATTTCCTTAGATCCATTGAAATACTATGTAGACTATGTTCAATTTCTTCATTGTGTGTCGAATAGTCCAGTACCCATCTTTCAAGTTCATCTACACGATATTCAAGGATGTCGTAAAACTTTTTGAAAGACAACCCCTTTAAAATATCAAGTTGTTCATCGAAGGCTTCTTTGTTCATTAACAAGGATTTGAGAATTAAGTTTGGGTCTTGAACCTCATTGATACTTCTGGCCAAGTCTATTTGGATCAAGTTTGTGAATAATTATTTATTTTCTAATATGGTTTGTTTACATGATTGGACAATGAGCTCCAGGTTCTTAAATTTATTTCGTCAACATGCTTTCAATTGTTTTCAGATCTGAGGTGTTGATGGCATGGTTGGCAAAAGGGGTCAGCACCTGTTCACAGAAACATTGATCATTTTTTAAATTCGCTTGCAAATGTTCGTGCAAATCATTTTCCCTCTTTCGAAAGGAAACTATATTTTGTAATGTTTCCCAGGCTTCAACAACTAGCTGCATTGTTTTCTTGATGTTATTCTCTACAAGGGCTCTAGACGATGCAAGGAGGGTGGCGGATAATTTTATCTTGGCTGCAGTGGTAGCAGGCATGTTTTTTGCTAAAGGACTAGAAAACTCTGGGGTAGCAATGAAAGCCTCCTCAAATTCCTTGACGTGGTCATTCACTCTGCCATTCTCCGCTTCAACTCCTCCAATGAAATCATCAAGAACATCACTAGTTACATAGTGAAATAGGGAGATTTGGGATGACCGCATTTTCCTAAAGTTAATCTCTCTGCGAGATTTTCCTTTCCTATTTGTTACATCTCTCTTTTCAATGACCATATTTTTAGATTTCCTGTAAAAAAAACAATGCTCTGGAATATGAAGGATTCATCTATTTCCATTGTGGATGAACCAACTTTGTGCATGTGCTTAGTTTCAGTTTCAAGTTGCATCTGTTCACTTTCAATTTCGGGTTTGTCCGCCTGCCCTAGAATGGTTTTTATCTTCTTCGTTAGTGGAACTTTGTGAGAAATATCAATTTTTGTGCGAGGAGAGTTCTTATCTCCTCCTTCGTTTGAATATTTCTCAGTTGCTTTCTTACTAGGGTGGACCGTTGAAATGATCCTCCATGATGTCATGCTCTTGGGAGTGCTGGCGGGGGACCAAACACTCTTTTCACTGTATACTTTTTCCTGTTGTTTGTACAATTCAGTGACACTTTTCAATGTCTCTACGTCGCAATCGCCAGAAAAAGGATTGTTGTCATCACTGTCCCTGTCTTCGGTCGGGCGTCTATGGATGAAAGAGCTGCTAAAGCCAACTGCTAGCAAATGTTCTCGAAAAATCCCATTAGGGTCGAACCCTTTTATCCTTTCAACATATGTTAGGTTCAAGTTCTTGAAATGGCCCACGAATTCATCAATCTTGTTGACGTTTCTGCATACGAAGTCCTTGACTTTCTAGGGCAGAGGAATGAACTGTTTTTTTTCTTGTCATGCAAAAAATGCAACCAGTGGTTGTATTGCTTTGCTATTTCTGCATGAAACATCTTGTTCGTGATGTGGCATGGAAGAAAAGAAGGATTTTCCTTAGAGCCAAAGACCATTAGTACACTATGATTTTCCTTTTGTTCAAGTGTGGCCTTCCTGTTCAAAAACTTGGTTGCTTGGCCAGAAACCAGAAAGCATCCTTCCCTAACAATAAATCTTTGAAAACTGAGACAAAGTCATTAAAAACTTCATAAAAACAATGGGAGGCCTCATGCCTCCACATGGCTTGGTACCAAAATGTTATTGGGTCAAATCCACAGTTTATTTTCTTGGAAAGAGACAGTTTTGGAAACAGACAACAATGCACTATTGAGAAAATCAAGTAGGATGACATATACAATTTATTTGATTCTTTGCATTGTGACAACTGGGAACATATTTCAATGGAAATTAGCTTCCCCTAATCAAAAATGAATTGTTCCTTGACTGTGAAGTACAAAATATAAATAATTATATGGGAAATGCTTGTCGTGGATGCTTGTCCCGTTATTCTTGTAAACAACCAAGCAATTTCCCGAAATGGATTTCTAAAGGAACTTACGTACAACTTTGTGATATCTTCAGGAACTGTTTTCGGGTCTTCGAGGAACTCAACTAAGATTTCCAACCCGTTATCATGTTTTTCTAGGAATTGCTTGAAGTCTTGTCCTCTAAAGGTCAAAGTTGGCTCTGACAATTTTAACATCTTGCAGAAGACCTGAGGTGACAAAGAAACAGGAGAATGGTCACGCAGTGGAATAATTCTTTGGCTTGGAATATAATTTTTAGTGCACCAAGAGACCACCTCCTTACAGTCAAAAAACTCAGGGATGCAGCCTGCACAAGCGATTCCAGAGGTTCAAATCACTCCGTTCTGGGTGGAATGGGATGAATAGTAAAAGTATGCCCTAGACCACTGGAAGTTCTTGTCCTGATGTCCAAAGATATTTACTGTATCTCCACAAAATTGTTGTCGACCTGCTACCATAAGCTTACAAGAATGTTTGTTTTCTCCAGACAATGAATGAAATGAAAAGTTGTAAGGGATAATATAACGCTGCGCAAATCTTGGTCCAATGCATGTGAATGGGAGACCTCCTTGAGACTTTCGCTCATTAATGACAATTTCGACGGTTGTTGCATGATGCGCTCTTAACATTAAAGACTAGTAATTGCACACATAGAAGTGCGAACATGGAGGATACGATAATGAGCGATTAAGAATTGTAGATTTCTTGAATGGGCCAATGCGATGACCCGTGTTTGAGATGAACAATTGGAAGGGACAATATAACTCTCCGCGGATCTTGGTTTAATGCGTATTAATGGGAGATCTCCTCGACCGTTTCACTCATTAATGACAATGTTGACGGTTCCTGCATGGTGAGTTGTTAGCATGAAAGGTTTTTGATTGCATATTAATAAAGAAGTACGGAGGCTACGAGCACGATAAAGAGCAGTTAAGGAGTGTATAATTATGGAAAGTGGTCGGGTGGGCTTCAAAATAGGGTTACAATGTACAACTGTTCGAGGTGAGGGCACGAGGGTCAAATTGTATGTCTCAAAACTTTTTGAGTGAATACGCATAACACCGAACAGGGTATGATAGGACAGTCCAGAGGAAAATTTGTATATCATGGAAGTCCAGGTAATGTTTGCAGGACACAGAACAATGGAGGTGAAAACGTGAGCCCGCCTATCCGGGAACCCTTAATTGAAAAAAGTGTCTTAAGTATGGAATAGAGAAACAACTGAATGGATTCGTTTTCGCTAATATATTGAAACTTGTAATATATATCTCATAAAGAGAAAATAAGAGAAGATAAATTAATTAAAATTCGTCGAGTTGAGCTTTTTCTTTTTAATGGCAGTCAGTACAGATGTTGCATGATGAAATATTGGTAGTAAACCTTGGTCGAGCTCAGTAAATAGTGCTTAAGAATTGGAGATTTCGTGAACCTACCAACCTAAGGAACCACGAAAGAGATTCCATGAAATGGGCAAGTATGGAAAGCCGTCAGACGGGCCTCAGAATCAGGGTGACAATGGTTCCCTAGGAGACGTGACTTCCTGAAGGTCAAATTGTATGTTTTGGGACTTGAATGCAAAATGTGTACCACGAAAGAGAGGATGGTCATTAATGACATGTTTAAGGTTCATGCAAATGAAGTTATAGCATTAAAGCTTACCAAATGCATTTCCTAAGAGAAGTAGGAAGGTGGTGGGGACATAGAAAAACAAGTAAGGAATGACTAATTATTGAAAGCGGTTGGTGATGATTCAAAATAGGGGTACAAGATACATCTAGCAGAGGTGAGGGCCTGAGGGTCAAACTGTATATCGCAGAACTTCGGATACTGCTTGCTAGTCATGGAACATTGGAAACACGGTCCTGAGCCCGCTAGTCTGGGAACCCACAGTCAAAAAAATGTCTAAGTATGAAACATGGATACACAGTAAATGTACACTGCCATGGAAATACAACCAACGTGGGGATAAGTATTGAAAGGAGTGACGGACGACTGGGATCGTGACGGGGCATTCCAATGGACAAATTGTATATTGCGGAACTCCAGGCATTGTTTCAAGTTGAGGAATATTCCAAACACAATTTTGAGGCCGTCAATCCGAGAACCCACAATCAAAAAAGTGTCCAAGTATGGAATAGGGAAACACTGGCCCATGATTGTTTTCACTAATATATTGAAATTTTACCTAGTAAGATCTTCTTTGCATGTATTTTGACAAGTTCTGTAGGGATGGTTAGTCCTTGGGACTTCGAATTATTAATGACGATCCTTACGGTTGTTGCATGATGGTGTTTTAGTATTAAACCTTTGGTGTTGCATATTTGGAAAGAAATACGAAGATGGCCGGAACAGGAAACAGTGACTAAGAATTGGAGATTTCATGAACCCATCAACACGAGGATCCAAAATAGGGTGACAAGGTCTCCCCAGAAGACGTGAGGCCCCGACGGTCAAATTGTATCGCTCGAAACATTTGAATGCATAATCTGTAACACAAAAGAGGGGACGATGTAAAAATCTAGTAGTCAATTTGTATATTGCGGAGGGCCGGATGCCAATTGTTTTGAACCAGTCTATTCAGTTGTCACTAGTAAGAGCATAACTAATGTATATTAGGAAGGCCAGGAAGTTAGTAGGGATGGAGGGCAGCGATAGATACTTTGAAACATTTGAGAACCGTGGTAGAGTGAAGCTTGCGAGTTCGAGGAGTCCACGCTGGAATTGTAGATCACAAAAGTTTTGAGTGCAAGATGTATACCACGGAACAAGAAGTAGCAGAGTTCGAAAGCGCCAACCTGAAAACCGCGACCATAAAATTGGCTAAGTATGGAAAGGAACAACGGTCGGTCGGATTTGTCATGTGAGAATATAGATGGAGATAAAGATATGTCAACCCGCCAACACTGGAACCCACGATCATAAAAATGCGACTAAGTATATAAACAGAAAGTCATAATGGACGAGAAGAAGAAAAGGGGAAAAGGGCTAAGTATCTAACAGTAGAAAATCCATTTTTCGTTTATTAATGCCATTTTTTTCGAACCCCTGCTATATTCTCATTTGTAAAAGCATAAATTGCAGATCACAGAAGTATGGAATTGA
Source organism: Picea engelmannii (assembly GCA_009831015.1). Lineage (NCBI taxonomy): Eukaryota > Viridiplantae > Streptophyta > Pinopsida > Pinales > Pinaceae > Picea > Picea engelmannii. The sequence goes on along the minus strand of ML778142.1, from coordinate 24,532 downwards.
TCTTCTACATTGACATTGTTCCAATGGATCCACACGTCTTGGATATAGAAATGTGATATCTCTTTTTGTTTCAAAGGTTTTTTTAGTTTTCAATTTTATGATCACGTTGATTATCAACAAGGATTCAAAGATGGTCCTTGGTTTTGGAACAATGCATGACTTTTTATCACCCCTTGGTTTCTATATTTCGATCCTAACACTATGTGAATTACTAAAATGCTAGTTCGGGTTTGTCTTCTCAATTTACCATTACATTTTTTGTATTTATTAGTTTTTGAGGATATTCTGAATACTTTGAGAATTTACATAAAATTCGATCTTGAAAACATTGTAATAGGTTCATGGAACCGGATATCATAGAAAGGAGACTAAGTATATAACCAGAAAGAAATAATGGATGGGAAGAAGAAAAGGCAAGTTTGTATGCACCAACCCGACAACTGCGTCCATAAAATTGACTAAGTATGGAAAGGAACAATGATCAGTCGGATTCGTCATGTGAGGATATAGATGGAGATGAAGATATGTCAACTGACCAACCCTGCAACCCGTGATCATAGAAAGGAGACTAAGTATATAACCAGAAAGCGATAATGGACGGGAAGAAGAAAAGGGGAAAATGGCTAAGTATCTGACAGTAGAAAATCCATTTTTCATTTATTGATGCCAATGTTTTCGAACCCCTTTTGCGTTCTGACTAGTAAAAACATAAATTGCAGATCACGAAAGTTCTTTGGCTCCCAATTTGCAGGATGTTGTTTAGTTCGCAAATTACGTTGAAACCAAAGAATTTTTGAGTGCAAGATGTATATAATGCAACAAGAAGCAGTAGAGCTCGAAAGAGCCAACCCAACAACCGTGGCCATAGAATTGGCCAAGTATGGAAAGGAACAACGGTCGGTTGGATTCGTCATCTGAGGATATAGATGGAGATGAAGATATGTCAACCCGCCAACACGGGAACCCACAATCACAGAAAAGAGACTAAGTATATAACCAGAAAGTGATAATAGACGGAAAGCAGAAAAGGGGAAAAGGGCTAAGTATCTCACAAGAAGAAAATATATTGTTCCTTTATTAATGTCAATCTTTTCGAACCCCTGGTGGGTTCTCACTAGTTAAAGCATAAATTGCAGATCGCAGAAGTTCTTTGGTTGTAAGATGTATATGACAGAACATGGGACATAGGTGTTGGATACCGCAAACTCGGGACCCAGTGGCTAGATAATTGGCTAAGTTTTGGCCAAGAGAAATGTTTTATATTTATTCCAATAGTACTCATATTAGTATATATGCACAGATATTATCAAATAGAAGAAGCTGCAATATATGTGGATATTGAACAGGAACATGGTGTCAACACTTGAGTTGCCTTGTTGTAATAGTCATTAATTCATTCTATTTACGGGACCCAAAGAATGAAAGCAAGATGGGTACTTCGATTTCTTTCTTTAAGTATAGGGTGGGCGCCGCATAAGTATGGCATATGAAAAATTATTCTTCCATGTAGAATGTACGGAACAAACATAGTATCCTTTATTTAAATTGAATTATTGGGCAACAGAAAGAAAAGTTTGTCATCCATGTTTAAAGACACACAGAAAAAAGGTACAAAATAAAATGAAAAGAAATACCAGAGATTGGAAAACACCATAAAAAATAAAACCGCAAATATTCTATATTCAAATAATATGGGTTACAAAATACAACTGAGATTATTTGCCACAATTACTGGGATTTGGCATGCCACCAACCAAGAAAAAATATGTACAATAATGAAGCTTGTTGACAGTCTTCATGAAAATCAAATGCTCGATTTGTAAAAAACAATGAGTTGAATATCAATTTCAGGTCTTGGACTTAATTGGTGCTGCCAACTAGATATATCCCATTTTTTTGAATAGCTTGTCTCTTCTAGATATGGCCTTCTTGCGTTGGATGGTTATTCAACATTTCGTTCTTTGTTAAGTATTAATTTCCCTCTGCCCTCGAAAACTTGGGGTTTAAGGTGCCTTCCTTGTAATGTTCCTGACCATTCACATCCAAGACAACTTAGAAATGCAATTCAGGTCCAATTCAAAGTCAAGGGAGTTGTTTTATGTGACGTCAGTTATGGGGGAAACAAATCTTGTTAGGCAACAAAAGTCGAGACAAAAAAAAATTCAAGTATGTTGTGACTGTTATTCTCCCTATATTCGATCATATGTTTGGTTGAAAATCCTGCCTGAAGATTTGTATGTTGAACTTCCTTGTTTTATTACAATAAATTGGAAGGAAAGTCTAAGCCAGCTACAAAATGTTCTTCTGTTGAGGTACATGACTTATTCTAGCAGCATAGATCTGGCAAGATCATATCAAATGTTGCAGATCACATCAGAATATATCTTTCGTCATAGGGGTGGCAGACATGGTGACCTACAGAAAGGTCTGGAATGTTCGAAAGTGATGCCAAATATTACTCCATGTCTGAATACACTCAGTAGGAAATTATAAAATTGGATACCAACCAACGTGAGAAACTATATGGGCGTTTGAATCAATATTCTAAATTTACAGAACGTTTTATGCCAAAGTTATAACAGAATTGATAGATGTCAAATAGTGTTGAGCGACCTCTGAATTCAACAAGATACTCGAAATACAATCAAATTTTGATCCAGGTAGTTTCACCTTCAGAAATCCACATAGGCGGTGACCCCAGGCTCTAGATAGCTTTGGCCTTGGACATTGACATTGGCGGTGGAAATGGGAACAATGCTACTGACTGCACTATGACAATGCATTGAACAAGCAGGGTTGTCATTGTCAAAGTACTTAAACTGCAAGATTGTCATACCTGGAAAGAACATCGACTTTAGTGTTTCTTTCTCACTAAATCTACAATGTTGGTTTGAGTCCATAAATATTTGGATGTTGGGTGTCCTATGCGATAATGACCTTGACATTAGGCACATGCCAGACATCTATTATATGAAATTGCAGTGCTAATGCAATTTCCATAGTGGATGATGACTCAATTGCATTGGCACAAACAATATTAATTTTGTGATTACTTAACATCCTTGAAGAACGTGAACCCCAAACAACGCCTAAAACTTTTTGAACAGGCATCTGTTAAAAAAAGTACATTGTTCTATATTAAAAAAAGAAAAGAAATTGTATAGTTTGAACATTTTATTTTTTTTATCAAATATCGCATAAACTGCAACACAAGAAATGCATTTTCCCCATCCAATGCAAGGGAAACAACAGGAAGATTGACATTGTTGATACTGAGAGGGGGGTGAATCAGTATCAAGTACAATTTAAAAACCTTTTTCAACTTATACTTAAACCATTCAATTATATCCAATGAGCAATGAACAATAGTATAAGAGTTACACCAATACACCACAATACACCATGCACAATATATGAGA
>ML778142.1:9960-21063 GCA_009831015.1 Picea engelmannii | reverse complement strand
CTTCCAAATGTAAAGGGAGGGATAAACCTCCAAGAGGAAGATACAATCCTCCAATATCAAGAGATATTTGAACTCTCTATCCTTGCCCCTTCCTTCCACCCAAGAATATATGAGAGATAATAAAACTTAACATTAAATCATCACCATCAACCAATCATCACATAGAACCTGATAATGCTTTCTGAGACTTCTTCAATTTCTGCAATTATTCAATTCTTGGAGTACTCTAATCCTGTAGATAATGTTACTCAATGTATTCCTTGAAACTCCTCTAATTTTCACTCCTTGAATCCTCCCCAAAAAGAGGTTATAGAAAGAATGGTAGACTTTATTCAATTCTGGTCTGTTCAGAAAACCCAACTTGTACAGCATGCCCCGCGCTCAATATTTAATATATGATTATGAAAATCGCACACAAGAAACTACAGTCCGTACTATTTCCAATGGAAGTAGTCCCACTGCATTTGGAGTCTATATGAAAAAGTTATGACTGTTTTACCCAGAACACCTGTTTATTGACTAGTTTCAGGACTGGTCACAAACCCTATATTCCACATAGTGTATCTCCATAATTATAGTGAATCAAGAGCTGAAATTTTGACCATAGGTACCTTGATATGTCTTCTCAACACCATAGCGATTTCACCATCTGAATCATTCTAGAAAAAAAGTTATAGCAAAAATGGTAAGATGACCTGAAAATAACATACCTTAGAACACATCACCAAAAGACTTCATCCTCCCTTGAAATCCGGCCTTCTTTTACTTCTTATTCCCTCTAAAATTCGACTTGTATCAAATGAATGTATAATGATATTTATTTATACCATTTATGTCACTTCCTTTTAACATTAGGGCCGACCTGACACTTTCTTATTTTGTAATTATTTTCTTTAATTATTTTCAGGGCCTACATGTACTTCCTTTTTCAATTCACTTTGTCATCTTCAAAAATTCATTTCTCCTCAACCATGAGGATCCATGTGATGTGACACATACCATCGGAAACAACATGATGTATACTATCCATTCATGGGTGTTGTATATGCATGTGTATTTTCCTTCATGTCCAAATACCTTTATCTATATTACGGTCCAAATCCCATGACTAGGGTTGATATCAATGACAACAATCAATCTTCCAACAGACATTAGGTTGAAACAGATCTAGAAACACGCCACTACATTAAGGTCTCTTCTAAATAATGAAATAAGATGATTACATGAAAGTGGTAGTAAAAGTTGATTTTCAGAAACCAAATCATTACTTGAACACGCGAAACCTCTCTGTAGTAGTGATAGACAGTTGATTGTATGTGGACTCTGTAACTACATCCAGAGGAAAGTGAACAAACTTTGACAAAGAACATGGCTTTCTGTCAAGTCTGTTACCACACCCAGAAATAGCTCAACAAACTTTGAAATATAAACTTCTGTAATTTTAGTATGTCGTTTTATCCACCCATACAGTTTCTCTTACCCTCTTCTGGGTACATTCGTGAATGGAGTAATATTTCACGTCATTTCCGAATATTACAGACCATTTTTCAAGCCACGGTAAGTGTGACTCCTCTAACGAAGGCAAATTTTTGTGTGCTCTACAGAATTCAGTACACTTGTCAAATCTGTGTTGTTGGAAGAAACTATATACTTCAACGAAGGAGCATTTTGTAGGTGACCTGAAAATCCCTTCCAACTCCCAACAAAAAAACTAATAAGATCAACAAACAAATCTCCAGGCAGGCTTTTCAACCAACCAAAGCATCGAATACAGGGAGAACACCAACTAGAAGATACTTGTATTTTTTTTTTCGTGTTTGTGTTTTTGTTGGATAACACGGTTTTTTTTTGTCTCAAAGCTCATGACACATAAAACTATTCTCTCTTCTTTCATTTGGGCCTTAATCACATCTCTAAGTTGTCTTACATGTCCATGACCAGGAATATTAGAACGAATGCACCTTAAATCCCAACTCTTTGATGATAGAGAGAAATGGAAATAAGTATTTAAAAACAACGCTCAAGGATGACAGTATGATCTTTCTTAGATTTTGGTTTAATTCATCTTAATGACAGATACCCTCAATATTTCCTCTTATTAATGCCAATCTTTTCAAATAAGTGCGTTGAATAGTGACTAATAACATGTAATAACATTTCCATATCCAAGCAGATTCTCAAATCTAACAACATCTAACATATGCACAATATTAAAGAGGGACATGACGTTAAGGCCTCTGTGGATGACACATTCTTTGATGGTAGCAAGGTAGTACAGTATTGCACTGTTACTATGATGAAGCCTTTAAAAAACTAAAAGAGCCAATATTTTTTTTTGCAAATTCAAAATGAAGGCAAAAAATTTGCCCGTCTATGCATTTTAATGGGAAATGTCCTCGAGATTTCCTCTTATTAAAACCAATCTTTTTGAACCTGTCTGGTCGGTTGCCACTTTTGAAAGCATAATTAATGTCCATTGGGAAGGGCAGAACGTAGCAGGGATGGAGGGGAGCGACAAAATGCTTGCGTTCATAAAATTGGCTAAGTATGCAACCGAACGACGGTCGGTCGGAATCGTGATGTGAAGATATAGATGGAGATTATGATTTTTCAGTTCGCCACACTGGGAACCCACGAGCACAGAAACGTGAGGAAGTATAGAACCATAAATGCATAATAGAGTGGAAGAACAAAAAGTAAAAAACCGGAAAGTTTACAAGAGAAAAAAAAGAGGGAGAGAATAACTACATCGCTCAAACAACAATACTTAGTCTCATAACTATGAAACCATAGTAAGACATAAACCATGGAAAAAGCATCACCAACTATGAAATATAGTTGGAGCCCGACAAACTCTGGTTGAAGCCATAAGAGATGAAATTTACATCAACTGCAAAATTTTGCATGTTATTCTATCTTAATAGTATTTTATGGGGATCCAACTGCAAAACAATGTAACAAGTGATCCAACTACATATGCAACACCTCAACATTACAAAGCTTAGGCAAACAAGAGGAAGCAACAAATAACAACCCAGTGAAGAAGCACCAAAAGACCCAACTGCAACCCCAGGACCCGAACCATGCAAAGTTGAATCAAACAACAATAAGCAGCATATAGCGAACAAAGAAGCAAGCACCAACCAGTCGACCAAGAATGTCGCAGTTCCAATTACGGTTGCAGAACCCCAAACATGCAAACTGCAACAAGACGAACAGGAAAACAAGAACAACAACAACAGACAAATAATAAATCAGTGGAGATGCAAGAAGCAAGCATGAACCAGTGAACCAACAATGCCGTTGAAGTACAATATTGCCCAACTCGACCACAGAGAACATTGCATATAAAAAAAAAATCCGAAAGAAAATGAATTTTAACAAGCCTGCTATGTAAACATTCAACGCTTAAGTCTGTCAGAAATGCTCTGTAAACATTTAAGAAAGAATGCACTCTAGCAGGTCTCTTACGTACAAAAAAAACATTTATTATAAAATAAAATTAGTAACAATAGTTCCAAAAATATATGATTCAAAAACACTGTATATGATCAAAAAGTTTGAATATGCTAACATATAAAAAATTGGGAATAGCGAAGCCGGCAATAAGACCTCCAATCTGTTAGTTCTCTAGCTCGAACAATAGATATTATGCAAATATTTGTGGTCAAAAGACAAACTAATATGAAGTCAACAAATTATGGATTGTTATAGTCCCTGTATGCCTAAGGCAAGGACTAATAAGTGTATATAATAAGTCAAGATATATCAACATTTTTTTAATTGGAGTTGGCTAACATCATGCATTTTTTTTATTGGCTTAGACTAAACGACAAATGATTTGCACTTTTCACGGCAACTCAACTCCAGTTGGCGACCCTGTTAGAGCTCGCATACCTCGTCACATATATAGCATACATCGGGGCCAATATATCTTGGAGAGCCAAAATGCTTATTGCCCAATTAAGAACCAATTCACATCAACTCCGTTGTGAAACTGAGCATTGAAAAAGACCAAAAAAATCTTGGGAAGAAAGGGTGTGTGTTCTGCACCTCCGGGAAAGTGGAAACAAAAAAACATTTCATTTTAGAGTGTGAAGCTTTCAAAGACAACAGAAACAACTATATAAATATCTTGACAGCTAGCTTTTGGAATAACTTATTCAGCCAGGGGACACTGCAGAAATTAGAGGAGCTCATCATCAAATTGAACAGGAAAAGCGCTGAACTGCTGAAATCAGTGTGTGAAACAGTCTGTCCCATAAACTATTGTTAGCCTTGTAGACGTTAAAATTACTTCTTCTATTGGCTATAGCTTTCCGTCGACCCTACCGCTGGCGATCTTTCCGTCTGTCAACGACCTCCGCCCTGCGACCCATTACGTAACAACGCTGCAGATGGCGGCGGCGGTCTGCATTCAATTCGTTTCGTTCGAAACCAGTTAGCAAGACAAGACCCTGAACCCGTGCCTGCCCTTCATATCTACACGCTGGTGAGACTTGAACACGGCATTAGAGACCTGCACAGGAATTGTTCTCGGCATTCCCTCTCCGGCGCGACTTGAGCTCTGTAGGCTGGTGAGTTTGGAACGGGGCATTACAGAGTTGCAGATTGAACGCGGCATTTTTCTGTGGCTCTCTTCTCCTTGAAATCTATCCCTAAATTATTGTATTTCAAACAAAATTAAATAAAAAAATATCCCTAAATGAACAAAAACTTAAAACGTTTAGAGATTTGGAATAGCAGTTAAAAGAAAACCACTTTAAAAACAACATTTCAGAAAACCATCTGGAACTGAAAGTAGGGGTTCGGAATAGCGCTTACAAGAAACAATATTTCAACTTAAAACGTTTAGAGTTAGAGATTTGGAATAGCAGTTAAAAGAAAACCACTTTAAAAACAACATTTCAGAAAACCATCTGGAACTGAAAGTAGGGATTCGGAATAGCGCTTACAAGAAACAATATTTCATAAAAACATCTGTAACAAACAGATTAGTAGAAATGGAACAAGAAGATTAGAAGATTACTATAATTAAACAGACTTATTACATAAAATATTTAACTTTGTAATCTTTTTAAATCATCTGATAAGTAGTCTGCATTGACTATGTTTTTCTTTATTTTACTTTTCTTACTGTAATCACAGTACTTGGTTTATCTTGCATTAAACTATTTTATACATTTCTGTATTAAATTATAAACTATTTTATAGTTATGATATTTTGGAATTATAAGTTTTTAAAACTATTTTATATATTTCAGAAGTGATGTTGTATTTGATGCATGTCTGGCTGTTTTGGCCTTCCACTATTACCATAAAAAAATTAAAAGAATTACCATCAACCCTTAATGAATTTGTTGTATTTGATGCATGCCTGGCTGTTTTGGCCTTCCACTAACTATAAACAAATAGATTACCATAAAAATAAATTAAAAGAATTACCATTAAATTTAACTGAATTATTAAACCTGTATTTTATTGGTAATTTTTTAATTATTTTTAATTTTTTGAATTTCTTTTATATATTTTTCTTATCCATAAGATATAACTGATAATTGTCAAGGCACATCAAATTAGTGTATAAAACCCTTTGTTTGTGAGATAAAAAATTCCTAACACAACAATTTGACTGTTAAATTTACTGAAATATACATATCTTACTCCCTCTAAACTTAACCTATAATATATTACAATAATTTACAGATTGATTTATTCTTTATTGTTTAAAGTACATTAAAGAAAAACTTAAAAATAGATAAGAGTAATCGTTCACTTACTTGCATTCTTGACACGTCAAACTTGGCATAGCTCTGCCCGCCTTCTCTGCAAAGCAAGCACCCTTTTTGCAGCACCAGCACATAGCCAGAGTCTTGCTGTTAGATAGGACAATTCATTAAGCGATACACCTACCAATTTTTTATTTTTAGCAGGAACACATGCTCTTACTTACAGAGATCAAAGTTCCACTTGTATAATTTGTATGGGGATCAATAAGCATCAGAGTATTTAATACTCGACGTGTTCAGTTACAGGTCATTGAATCCAAAGTAACTATGAATACAATTGTCCCGCATAGTATTAAATGTTGCAAATGCTTTGAAGCACGGTTTTTATTGCTGCTTAATATTAAGCACATGTTTGACCAAGTCATTTGATTTTAAATATAAACAAAACTTAGTTAATTTATTTTTTTAAAAGACATAGGGCAACACAATATTTCTTAACAATCTGGGTTTAGTTTAGATGGTTGTGAGGAATGATTGTTACTGTCAATAAAATAAAACAAATGTGGAAATAAAACACAGAAGATACTGAATGCAATAGAGACATGCCCGTTGTAACTTTCACTTCTTTCTCACACAATCTCCTATCTCATAATACAATAATCACGATAATACACAGTCACAATACAATTCCCTCATAAAAGAGGGTTTCCTTCTAGGGAAAAAAACCCTAAAAATAACTTCTATCATCATATATGCAACCTTATAATGAACGGTCCAAATTGACTATGAAATTAATATATTTTACAAGACAATTTTTCCCAATATTTTGCTTCAGGGGCCCGTGGCGACAGTTGTGGGGGGGAAAGCACCCCCACACACATTCATATTTACTTAAAAAACAAATTCATCTCATGGAAATGTATGTCGAATGAAGAAAAAAATTCATCTAGAAAAATGATAGATTAGATACAAACTTCATCTAGAAAAGTTAGATGCGAACTTTAATTCTTAATGGACAATCATTTATAGCCGGATGGTGCCAACCGTTTGGACAAGGGACACCTATGTGGTGCCTCAAGTTGCCAACATGTTAACTGTCAACCATCTTGGGGAAGGGTACTGGATGATGAGACATGGGGGGGGCACTACGGGTATTGAAGCATGATAGTGAATGATCTGTAAAATGCAATGGATATTCCACTGAAACAATTTGTCACAACAGATCTAATAAAATACTGAAATATTTACTATTAAGGTTATTTTCCCCTTAGATTTCTAGAATATTTAGTCACTGATTTTCTGTTTATGCATGAAATAGATAAAATGTGAAAAATAAAGAACAGTAAATACAATCACACCATCCACAAATAAACACAACATATGACTTGAGAAACCTGATATGAGAGAAAACCTAGTTAGAAGGTGGGGTTGCTCTGTTCTCTTTTCTCTAGTATAGAAATGATGCAAGTACAAAGAAAGAGACATTCTTCGTGTAGTTTCCTTTGACCTATGGCATGTATGGGTACTACAAGGTCTCTCCTCCTATGTTATGCTCACATAAATACCACTCTCAAATGTTCTGCTCAGCTATAGAACAAGATGCAATGCAAAAGAATGGAACCCCATATCCTCCTAGTGGCCTGATATTTAACATATCCCGATAAACATCTAGGGATAGGTTTTTGACTTCCTCAACCCTCAATTGTGGTAGGGTTTTGAACCTTCTAGAATCTTCTTAGAAATTCCACTACGTGACTAGCCCCACATGTCTAAGTAATGGGGTTGATGTGGCATCCAATCACACCATGGTGATCAATATAATAGGTCAACTTGCAAGAGGCATAACTTTCTCATCCAAATTCCGATTGACGAACAATCAACACCATTGGAAAGGTATCAGTGTGTAGAATATAGAATACAACTCCATAATAGGGTTTGGACAAAAAAATGTTGTTTGATGCCTCAAAATGGCTCCAAAATATTTCAAACTATTTTTTGGACCCAAATTTCCAAATTTGGACCAGCCGCCAAAATGTCCTTGCAAGTTGATTCCTCCAATATTTCTACCTAGAAAGTACTGCAATAGATGAAAAATAATATAATGATCCAATCTGGATCAGTGAAGGTAATGATGATACCAAAACCATACATCACATTTGATGATGAGGAGCAGGGAGCTAAATGTGCAAGGGATAAGGACCATGCAAGAAACACATTGTAGGAAGCAATGGAGTCACAATGTTATGAGGTTGATGGAGAGGTCCAACATTATAATGCATCATTTAAAATTGAGAGGCATTGTCGACTATGTTCCTTGGCTGAATTTCCACTCTAAGGAATGATGGAGGCACTTTGATAATTTTCAGTCGAGAGGAGATAGGGTTGGGTGGGCTTAGGGTCGCTGCACCATCTCTAGTTGTTCTAGCATCCACAGGTGCATGGGGAATTAGAAGAGGAAGAGCATAGGAGGTTGAGCGTGGTCCAAAACCGTTGATATCACTAGTAGCAGGTGTTGGTGGGTAGTGGGGTTCATGGGAAGTTTTGTGAATTTTCACAAGAAGGTAGTGGATTACTTGAGCATTGACAGATTAACAAGGAACACAACCAGGGATGGAAAGGGGAAGAGTTTGAGGATGTATGAAGTTTTTGGGTCACCCTCGTCACTAGGGTTAGTGTCCCTAACCACAACGATGCGTGCGACATGGGAGGTGGGGACCCATTTCCACAAACTTCACACCGATTCCAAGAAGTAGGAGGTGGAATAAGTGGAAGCAATGGTGCGAAGAAAGCACTTGGAAACCTAATACATAGAGATATTGAATGAGGTGAATGACTCGGTTCTTGACCCGATCTATTCATGCACGCGAGAAACCAAATATTTCAAGCTAGAAGAAACTTACTGGATCGTGAAAGCCTTGGTGGGACAGGAATTGGAAAAACATCAAGAGGAGAACAAGGCTACCCTTCACACCATTCTTATTTTAGAGGGTAAGTTCAAGCTCCTTTGTCAGTTGCAGTTCAAGATCAGGTTCATAGTCAGACCAATGGGGGAGCAAGGAGCTTAGAGGAACTAGACATCAGGAACCTCCAACTTTGTTGGGTCAAAGGACAAGCCAATCATGGTGGCAGATGATCAACCAACTCCACGGTTGGATCATGAAGATGTGAAGGGAAATGAACCTGTTGTCCCTGCAGTTGGATACCGAGTTTGATTTCATCCTCTTGCCTTATTTTGAATTCATGAATTTAGCTATCATGTTGGAACACCTTAGATATATTTTCAATTTGAAATATTATATGGTTATAGGTGTTGTAATTTCAAACTCTCATAGTACAATCAGGAAAAAAATAGTTATGAAAATGTTAAAAACTAACGTGTTAAAGTATGGATCGGGCGTCTAGTTTTCGTTATGGAAGACCCCCCAATGATATGGATGTAATTTTTTGTTTTATATGATAGAAAAACTTAATACTTTTTTTTGCTTAAAAAAGGAAAATAATTTAAAAACAATTTCATCTTATTTTTATTGTTTGTTACTGTGTCTGTTACTTGCAAGAATAACCTGTGATTTAAGAAACCGCAATCCAGGGACATCTAACCCGGGATCTCATCCAACCTAGGCCACACCAACCCTTAACCTGATTAATTTTTTTAGATATCTCCTCCTAAATAACCCAAATTTCAATACTTAACCTCCTTACAAAACAAAACTATCTACTAACTAGATTTAACAAAACAAATTCATCTTATTGAAACTTCCAAAAAAACAAAACAAAACTTTTTAAATAATAAAAAAAAAACATAACTTTAATTAAAAAAAAAGGATTAAACACAACCTTCTATGAAAAAAAAATTATATGCAAACTTTGATATTTAATGGGAAAGTTCATCTTATTAATTTAAATAATTTCAATTTTATTATTATTATTATTTGAACTTTTTTATATAAATTATAAATTTAATAATTATTTTTATATACAAATATATAAAAATGGTAAATTTAAAAATTATCATATATATATATATATATATATATATATATATATATATATATTCATAAAAATAAAAATAGATTATAAAAATAAAAGATTGAAGTTTCATAACATTGCTAGTTCTTCATATATCTAAAACTCATATGTTGTTTTACATTTTTGTTATCTTATGTTTACGTTGACTGTAAATAATAATAGATTTCATCATAAAATCAAAATATATATATATATATATATTCATAAAAATAAAAATAGATTATAAAAATAAAAAATTGAAGTTTCATAACATTGCTAGTTCTTCATATATCTAAAACTCATATGTTGTTTTATGTTTATTTATTTTTTTACTACATTAAAATACATTTTTGTTATCTTCTGTTTACGTTGGCTGTAAATAATAATAGATTTCATCATAAAATCAATATATCTGTTTAGTCTACATAATGTAATATACTTATTTAGTTTATATAATTTGGATAAAATGGTAAAAATATTTTTTCCTATTTTCATATTTTAGTATTCATAATATTAAATGTAGAGAGTTTCATTGTTCTTTGTTTTTTAAAATGGGAAATAAAGTTCCATTGTTATTTGTTTCTTAAAATGGGAAATAGAGTTTCATTGTTATTTGTATCTTAAAATGGGAAATAGAGTTTCTTAGTTATTCTTATTAATATGAGTTCTAATGTAGATATATATATTTTTGGTTGTCTCTCCATTCTTATATAGATACTATGTGTACTATAGATATTATGTGGAGTGTGGAACAAAGTTTTCAATTTAAAATGGGAAATAGAGTTTCTTAGTTATTCTTATTAATATGAGTTCTAATGTAGATATATTTTTTTTTGGTTGTCTCTCCATTCTTATATAGATACTATGTGTACTATAGATATTATGTGGAGTGTGAACAAAGTTTTCAATTTGTTTTTCCATTTAGATTTTTGTAAATATGTAGAATTTTGTTGCTTTTTTTTCCATGTTAAAATCTTCACATAGTTGTTCTTCCTTTAACTACATTTTTACATTTTTCATTTAAAATGTAGAGAGTTTTTTTTCTCTTTTTCTTCATGACCGAAGTCATGAGACAATCGCACATAACCACAACATCTAGTGTAAAGTGCGACTTCAAATTTATTTACATTTCCATATTTTTGCATTGGTCGTGTAGAATCATGTTGTTCTCTCTCTTTCATTAGTAAGATGATTTTTATTTTTAATATACATAAAATTATTTTATAGTTTTACCTTAACCTTAAAAAGATAATTTTAAGTTTTCTTCCAAATATCTGGCGTCTTAGTTTTCTAAACTTTTCTTTAAACAATTTAATATTTATTACTTCTCCTCTCAATCAATAACACTGCTCCTCTCAATCGATAA
>ML778141.1:742470-761835 GCA_009831015.1 Picea engelmannii | reverse complement strand
AAACCAAACATACCTCTACATGAGCCATTATATCGTCCGCAATATCCATGGTTTGGAGTTTACATCAGATGAATGCAAAGACTGTTCTCCAGAATAATTGAACATATAAGCGTATGAAAAGCAACCTCAAGGCTTTGAGGTATACCAAAAAGAGAACCTTGTATGCAGATGAAAGAAGACAACTTGGTGGAGAACCTCCAATGCACAGTAGAAGCATGGTGAAAACTTTCTATAAACAGAGATATTGTATCAAAATGGTTACTTACAACTCCAGGATGATGGATTGCAAATCTATGACAAACTCTCATGCTGACAGAAGAAGTGCCACTTGGATATGTTCCATTTTGACCCTTGCCACGATGTTATGAGCTAGCAGGAAACAAACGATGAATCTAACAATGATATACTATATTGATCAGAGCTATATGAAGTCTTCAGAGAATACCAGTGTTCCAGAAAGATCGAAGTACATTGAGATCAAGCATTACACTCTCCATGATGAAGTCCAGAAAAGAGAGTGGTTTGACAATATATATATCTCCACAGATGAGCAGATAAGCAGACATTTTGGTAAAGCCTCTGTCCAAGATGAAAGAGTTTGTGTACTCAAGCTGGAGCTCGTGGAGACGACTTCCTTATTGAAAAAGGAAGAGATGACTCCCAGGTTGGGAGGGAGCACTGATGTGTTATTGATTTATGGACAGTCATTTTTCAGTTCGAAAAATGGTGCAGGATGAGCAGTTCCTTTCTAGTTCGGAGAGTGGTTTGAGATTTCTGACGGACAGGCATTTTCCAATTCAGAAAATGGTCCAGATCGAACGGTCATTTTCATAATGACAATGGTTTGATGGATTGTTGATGTACCATAGACAACAATTCCCCTTGTGGTTAACATAGGGAATGGTCTAAGACAATCTCTCTTCTTGACGATGACTCTTAGTAGTGGTCAAGAAGACTAGTTCGCCTTGTCGGACAATCATTCTTTCGAAGCTCACAGTTGTGAGCAGTTTCGAAGAATGGTCTGTTTTGGAGGTTGGTGCAAGACAGTCATTTCCTTAGGAAATGGTCCGGACAGTCATTCCCCAGGGCAGATTCATTCTCTCCAAGTTACACTTTGTTTAGTGCCAGAGGAATGGTCCAGGTTCATCAATCAGGGACAGCCATTCCCTAGGGCAGACTCATTCTCTCCAGGTTGCACTTTGTTTAGTGCCGGAGGAATGGCCCAAATAGGTGAATGGTCCAGGCTCAGAAATCGAGACAGTTATTCTTCCTTGCTTGAGAAGAATAGTCCAGATAGCTCATCGTTGATGTTTTACTTTCTTAGGGCAGATGCTCTTCCAGATCTCACAGATGTGGGTGGAAGAATGGCCCAGATGATTCAGTTTATATATCATAACAATGTTTTTCTGTGCAGTTGATGATATGATTGTTATGGAGACTGTATGTCTCCAGACAATAGATGTATACTACTGTAGTGGATGTGTTCCACTGATTGTGACTATATGTCACTGATCAAGTATCTCTGTGCTACTTGGTGTGGCAGTGTACCACTGGATTGTATTTGTGTACTACTATGGATAGACACAGTTGTGTTCTATTGAATGACATTGTTTCAATCGCCTTGAAGACTATCAGTGGTGTTGGAGATGATTATCAGCTAGATGGATGATCAATGGACAGAGATTTCCCAGATGGAAAATGGTTCAGAACATTTATTCTTCTAGGACATATGTCCGGATTAAAAGAATCGTTCTTGTGTCACTCTATGGAGTGAGTGACTTATCCAGCATCATGTCTGATTACTCAGATGGAGTATAGTTCCGAGAGATGATGCAGTTGATGACACTGATAGTGATGATGGTGCTCATGATCTAATCATGAGATAGTCTAGACGACTATGTTGATGCTACCAGGTGAATGGTATGTTTGTGCTCAAGACCATTACCTTCAAATACCTCCCTAGCTAGGAGGGAGTGTTGATATTATGGTAGCTGCGGGAGGTATTTACTTCCACGTGTAAACTTGACGAGAATAGAATATTCCGAGAAGCAAGAAGAAACCCTAATTAGTTGGCTAATAACCCTAGAAGACAAGTCGGCTCAAGAGGATAAATTGTATTAGGTTATTAGCCTCCAAGAGAAGAAGTCAACTAAAGGAAATATTATATACTAAGTAAATAGGCACCCAGAATGAGAAGTCGGCCCAGGCAGTTTGCCAGTTTTAGTATAAATACAGGAGGCCAGTCTTCATTCTGGCAGGCATTCTCAAAACTGCAGAAGCAGCACTTATGCGCACTACAGTTGGCCAGTTTGTGTGCAAGTTCGGAGGAGAGTTGTTGTTGCAACTAGCAGATCTCGGTTTTGGCCTGAACTCTTTCTTGGTTATGGTTTGGACTCTCTGATCAGCTCTTGTTACTCCTGTTTGGTGCATTATCCTTGGAGAGAGGTGTGTTATCTTGTTTAGGCTATCTAGCCTAGGGTTTGCTTCCGGAATGATTCTCTGTCAAGGTTAAGATGCTCGGGAGTGGCTTCGGCCTATGGTTGAGTGACAATAGTGATATTGTCTATGGTTAAACGAGCACATCCATTATATTCTAACAATTGTATGTGTTGAAAATGAAAGAAAACATGAGCTAAAGGAAACTGCAATTACATATCCTAATACATATCATATTGATCCTCATCCTCATCATCAAAAATAGAACAAGATGCATGTTCAACAGAACTAGAGCCTCGATGGGAAGAAGAGGCAACTCCACTTCTCCCTATTTGTTTTTTGGCCCCCTATTGTTTTTTGGCCTCTAAGACGCCTTAGAACGGCCGAAACACCGGCCGTATGAGCTGGTACGGCCATGAAACGTCGTCGGTCGTACCATACGGCGTTTCCAAATCAAGAAACGTCGTATGGTACGGCCAGCGGCGTTTCTCAACCGCACCATACATGTTTCGACATTTCGGAACATTTCCAACGCCGAAACAAGGGGGTAGGGCGTTTCCTGCAACTTAGGTGTGAAATCAGATTTGAGGAAATGGTGTATTGTCGGTTATTCAATCAATAAGAAGGTTGTCCTACTTTATCTACTTCATCTAGGGTTTCATATTATGGTTGTTCTTATCTTGTTCATGGTTGCACATTATTGTTGGTTGTAATTTCATGGTAGTGATGGTGCATCTTGTCTAAGAGCTCTCAATTATTCTTGCAAAATCTAAAAATCGGATTTGGACTAATTATGGCACATCAATGATGGTTTAATTACATCTTCTCTATCATATTCAAACCACTATTACCAACATCATGTCGGCGAAAATATCGTCGAGGGTCCAAAAACGAAAATATTGACAACATTAGGGAAAATATCGAAAAATGTCGTAAGAAAGAAAAAAATACAAAAATATTCATTTTTTTCAATTTTTTAAATATCTAAAGCATCAACAACATCAAATAAATGCATTTCCACATAAATATGAAAAGAGAACTAATATATAAGATGTATAAGTTGTCTAGTGAACTCAAATACATCACAGATGAACATTGAATCATGTCTTGACTCTAAAGCCTCAAAATATCATCCAAAAATATAATAAATGTATCTCATCATCATGAGTCATCTACAATGAAATCAGATAAATAAACTAACAATTCCCTCTGCCCCTTTTACGGGCAAAGGTGATGGCTCTAGAAACGGATTTTCCTTTAGAGAAAGAAGGCCCTGGGGATGGCATTGAACTCTGATGTCATGTAGAAGAAGCAGGAGCTAGACTCTGGTGTCCTCTATTGGAGCTACCGCCAAGTACAACTTGCTTTGTCGGAGTCCTTGAAGATATATACATGTGCATCCATATGAATCCAAACCATTATACACAAATATGCAAAGCTTCTCATGTAAATAGCAAGTAAGGGTGCATATAACCAAAATAGCACTGAGTGCAATCCATCTTTGAACCAAAACACATCAACAAAGGCGTTGTAAATGGCCTCTAGAGTCCAAAAAAAATCAAGCTACAACAAATAACTACATATCATCAAAAAAGGCCATCCACTCCCAAAGATTTAACCTAGCCAAACTAATAATAGGGGCATACACTGAACAAAATGCCAAGAATCTCTCTTGAATCAACAGAGTGATCCACACACATCTCTTGTCACGATCACAACCAAAAGTTGTAACAAAATTCTACAAATATGGGGAAATGGTCAGAACTAGCCCCCCCTAAGAATGATCTGTAGTTCAAAAGGGACCATTCCAAGCATAAACCATGTGTTTTCTAAGCTCAAGTCCAGCAGACTTGACCTCTTGCAAAAAGACTATATCTGTCTTAATTTTTTGAATCATTCCACGAACAACACGTTTGCAACTTGGGATTGTCATACCTCTTACATTCCAAGAAGTAAGAGCTTCAGTCTAAGAAGAGAGAGATGCTGAGAGTGTTGAATCTATTGCTCAATCCTATATTACCCAAAGAAGAAGCACGCTTGTCCAAAGAAAGGGAAACAACGTCTTCGAAGGACCCACGAAGTGGAACTCACTACTCTACTAGGCTTGTCCAAACAAGCAAGAGATGAGGCTCATTTTCACTTGTTGGACTTAACCTACCAGCCATCATCATCATACATACCCTACAACTGATCACTAGCCCCTATTGAAGTAGCCGAGATAGTCCTCTGACTCTAGGATCTATCCACAGATCCTCCTAGAACTGGATCCGGGGCTAACTATAAGATAGGGCATCCTGTACTCTTGGCATGTTCCTAAACCACACGCACACTAAATCAACTGTCGAAGCTCTCATCTTGACAAATCAACTACCCACCATCCTTGGCCTATGGCCATTCCTCTTGGCCACTTGGCCAAAACCAACTAACGAACCACCCTTATTAGCAAAAACAGTCAAAGCTATAGCACTTGTACTCTGGGAAGCATTCTGATGTGGGAGATATTTGATGAGGTGGTCTTGCACTTAACAAGGAAAGCAAGAATTGGGCAAATTCAAATGGCGACCTTTACTATCAAACCTCGTCCACCATCATGAGAGAGATTAAAGGTAGCTTCTTTTTTTAGATCAACTTCCACACAAACCCTTGGGCTAGCTCAAAACAAATTATATCATCCATCTGGAATCAACACCTTGCCAAACCGATTGGAAAACGGATCCACAAAAGGCTGCAAAGCAGTGAGAAGAGAGGGGAACTCCAACCACAAAGGATAGCACGCCTGCCCACCATCCTTTGGATTAAATCCTCCCTCCACAACTAAACATAAGTCAAAGATCCCGCAATATTCCAGGTCACATACTGCAAAACCTGCCTCACTGCAGCTTCAATATTGAACAAAAGGCAAACATATTTGAATCCCAACGCCCAGTAGGAATTCAAGGACACCCCTTATGGTTCCCAGTTCAACATGCACCATTTATTAGTTAGTCTACTTTCTTAAGAAATAGTCTAGAAACTTTGATGAAGTTAAAACATTTAAAGCAGTAGTGCAGAAGGGTCTAGTAAATGTATTAAGATCCTCCGAACTAATAACAGAGGCAAAATTTGTTCTAATGAATTTGCTGAATTTTGTGAGGGCAATCAAAGGAAGTTTTCTACACCATACACTCCCCAATAGAATAAGGCTGTGGAGTAGGGGAACCGAACAAAGGTAAAGATAGGCAGATGCATGTTGCAGAGTAAGGCAGTACCAAACGAATATTGAGGGGAGGCAGTGCAAACTATTGTGTATCTGTTGTACAAATGTCCTACAAAAGCAATGTGAGAGGTCACACTAGAAGAGGCTTGGTCAAGCAAAAAGTCACAGGTCATTCATCTTATGATTTTTCCATGTTGCATATGTTCTAGTTCCTGAAGAAAAGAGGACAAAATTGGATACGAAATGTAAGAAATTAATGTTTCTTGGCCATAGTGATCAACGTCAGGTTTACCAGTCGATAGATGTGACCACTAACAAAGTGATGATGAGTTGAGAAGTTATTATTGAAGAGAGTGAAGTGATTTTCAAACTATTTTAGATCATAAATCAGATCTGAAATTTGATGATGATGGCTGCTTTTAGGCTGAAAAATCAGTGAATTGCATTGTAAGAAGGTGCATGAGAAAGGGCAATCTTTGAGAGTTGGTGTATATATAGAGCACAGCACTGAGGAGGCTGAAAATAATCCAACCAAGGTTCATCACAGCACTGATTCACAGATCAGATTGGAGAAAACAAGACTAAAGTGGTATTATAACACTCTTGATTGAGGACATGCAGTTGGAGAAGCTTCCTCAACCAAGAGAGGAGAGGCCAAGTGGAGACCAAACAGTAAAGAATGCAAACTAAGCATGTTAATTTTGCTTTGATGTCTATTGTCCAAAATTCGTTTCAAACTCAAAACTATGAAGAGGCCAAAGCACAAGAGGAGTGGGAGAAAGCCATGAAATCTGAATATGATGCATTCATGAAGAACAATGTTTGGATGTTGGATGAGTTGCCTCCAAGTAGGAAACCCATTGACTGCAAATGGGTTATCAGGTGAAGAATAACGTGGATGGGTCATTAGACAAGCATAAGGTGAGGCTGGTTGCAAAGTGATTTCCACTATAGGAGAGGGGTGGATTTTGAAGAGACATTAGTCACCACAGCAAAAGTAAATATCATCTGGTTGGTTGTGGCCATAGCAGCACATTTTAGATGCAAGATCTACCAGATGGAAGTAAAGAGGGTCTTCCTCAATGGTGACTTGGACAAGAAACTATTTATGAATTAGCAGCAAGGATTCCAAGTACTAGGGCAAGAGCATTTGGTATTTTGGTTGAAAAAAGCTCTTTACAGGTTGAAGCAAGTTCAAATATCTTTATATATTAAGATTGATAGACATCTTAAGGGATTTAGTTTCAAAAGAAGTCCTTCTGATCCAAATATTTTTGTCAAGCATGTGGTAGCACTTCCATACACCGAAGTTGAGTAGAAGGCGATAGTGATGGCAACTTGTGAGGCAATTTGGCTAAGGAGAACACTTGTTGATTTGCAAGTAGAACAACTTGATCCTACTACACTTCACTTTGATAATCAGGGTGTTTTGAAGAGGGTCTTCCTCAATGGTGACTTGGACAAGAAACTATTTATGAATTAGCAGCAAGGATTCCATGAGACGAACAAAGTTCGCTCACACAAGAATTATCCAAAATACTTGGAATATAACAAAGTAATCCATGTAGGACTGTAAATAATATATGAATATATAAGATATAATAAGATGATTACAATTGAGAATGAGGACTCGTTTATATACCCATGCAGGGGTGCCCTTAACCAATAGTCATGTCCTTTGAGACATGACCTTTCATTATTAATAATTAGTATTTATTAATTAATTATTATGTTATGAATATCTATTTATGTATATTTATTTTCATAACATTGCCTTCCCCTTAAAAATGCTTTGTCCTCAAAGCATACTTTATGGAAGACTTATCTCTTGCTCTAGCTTGTAATTATTGTCTCATGCTTCTTCATTATTGAGTTAGTAATCGTTGAGGACTTGAGACGATAGGATCTTCTAAGTGTTGAGCAGAACTGTCCCATTGTAAAGGAGTCGGCCCATCCCAATTCAATCTTCTGCGGATTTGGGATTTTATAGGGTTCTTGGAAGGAACTTGATATATTTCTACTCCCTTGATAGCTTCTATTTTGACCTGCACTTGTAGTGGGAGTAATATTCTTCGACATAGCGGTTATTTGTTTCTATTGATACATTGATTCGCTGAAGTATCGATTTTTGTGATTAGGATGTCGATATGGCACCCTCGCAACTTGATCCTTACTTCGTATACTTGTAGTTTTTTGTTGATTAAACTTGGGAATTGAGTCTTCTTGATATTTCTGGCTTGTTTGTACCTCAACATTTGAAAACATCTTTACATCAACTGGATTTGCCTCCTTTTGAGTTGTAAAGTTGATTGGGTCTGTCATCGTTTCCTTATCGACTAATGATGTTCTGTGATCTATCTTTTCTTGTAAAGTTTTCTTATCATGCTTCAACTTTTTAATCTGAGTTAATAAATCTTGATTATGAACCCTTATGCGTGAATTTTCGTCTTCATCTTCTGATTTGCCTATATTTTTTTATTCTAGATTATTTCTTCTTTCATCCTTTAAGATTTTAAATTGTTCTAGTAAATTCTGATTAAGGTTCCTTAGGCAGGAGCTTTCTTCCTCTTTTTCGGTTAATTTCTCTTTGAGACCTTGATTTTCTTGTTCGAATTTTTGAAAACATCGCTTCTTCTCCTTGGACTTCATGATTTTTGCAAGTAGTTTCTGATTATGATTTCTTAGTCGAGAAATCTCTTCGTCTTTTTCAATGATGATTTTGTCACGTTCTTCTTGTCAATCTTGCAACTTCTGTATTGACTTCTAGTTATCTGGAAGGATCACTTCTGATATGTCCTTCAGGTCTTCTGATGATGGAGCTTCTGAAATTGACTTCATTGTAGCGTTCTGTAATGTGAATTTCTTCTTCTTATAAGAAAATGTTAAAAACTTTCTCCTTGTGTTGAAAATAAAAGTACCTAATGTATCTACCCAAGTTGATCCTAGAATTATATCAACACTGTCTTGATAGATTGATACGATATTGAATTTAGCTATGAATTTGTAATCGCCCATAGATAGTTGTAGGTTCTTAATGTCATATTTCTCATTGGAAAGACACATGTCATTTTCAATTATATTTGGCTCTAAAACCATTAATTGGTTTGCCAGGTCAACGTTAATGTGATTTTTCTTAGCGGTCGGACAAATAGCAATGTTGATATTTTTTCCCTGAATAATCCCATTAACTTTTAATAAGGGATCCACATACTTTTTATAAGTAGGGGGAATCTTCCTCCTTCCATTTTGACTTAGTAATGGACTAATAATTTATTTATTTATTTGTTTTTCCCTTTATAACTTTTACTTTAATGGGGACTTAAAAACCTTTTTTTCGTCAATATGAATTCTTAGGAAATTTGATTATTTTCCCCCCTTTTAACTTTAAAGTGGAACTTAGGATTACCTTTTATCCCTCTTGATTGAACTATATAGTTTTCAATAGTGGAGACTTTATAATTATATTGAACTTTTTTAATCACCTTTAAGAACTTCAATAGCCCTTAAATAATTAAACTTTAATATAAAGTTTAATATTAAAGTTAAAGTTTTTAATAACTTATATGATTAACTTCTTCTTTTTTTAAATAATGATTTATAATTTTATTATTATTATTATTATTTTAAATTAAAGTGGGCTTTATGAAATCGTACGACCATACGTATGAGTTAATAGTTAGTGGTGTATGAAGTGTGAGCGGGGGGGGGCGAGGGACCGAGTCTGCTGGAGTGGGCGAGCGGCCAACAGGTCTGCGGGCGTGTGGGTCTGACGAAGTGAGTGTCGGGTGGGCGACCAGTCGGGGTGAGGAGCGGACAGGAATCGGGAGAGGGAATAGTACAGGTCATGGGGGAATGGTGAGGGGGGGAGCACGGGTAGCGGATGGGAGGAGGGGGTTCGAGTTGCAGGTGTGTGAGTAGGGAATGGGAGAGGGGGGGTTGCGAGAGAGGTTACAGGGGTGTTAGTGTGTGCCGAGGGTTTTGCTGGGAGTTTTTTTTTTTTTTTTAATATATATTTCTATTAATGATTTTTTTTTTTTCTGTGATGGCCAAAGGCCTGATTGGTGGTCAAAGACCAATTTTCTCAGAGAAACTCTGAAACGATGGAGTTGGCTAAAAGTCGGATCAGACAAAGTCTAATAAAGAACTGGCCAAAGGCCGGGATCAGGAAAACAAAGCTCTGATACCAAATGAGACGAACAAAGTTCTCTCACACAAGAATTATCCAAAATACTTGGAATATAACAAAGTAATCCATGTAGGACTGTAAATAATATATGAATAGATAAGATGAAGATATAAGATATAATAAGATGATTACAATTGAGAATGAAGGCTCATTTATATACCCACGCAAGGGTTCCCTTAACCAATAGTCATGTCCCTTGAGACATGACCTTTCATTATTAATAATTAGTATTTATTAATTAATTATTATGTTATGAATATCTATTTATGTATATTTATGTTCATAACATTCCAAGTACTAGGGCAAGAGCATTTGGTATTTTGGTTGAAGAAAGCTCTTTACAGGTTGAAGCAAATTCAAATATCTTTATATATTAAGATTGATAGACATCTTAAAGGATTTAGTTTCAAAAGAGGCCCTTCTAATCCAAATTTTTTTGTCAAGCATGTGGTAGCACTTCCATCCACCGAAGTTGAGTAGAAGGTGGTAGTGATGGCAACTTGTGAGGCAATTTGGCTAAGGAGAACACTTGTTGATTTGCAAGTAAAACAACTTGATCCTACTACACTTCACTGTGATAATCAGGGTGTTTTGAAGATAGCAAAAAATCTTGTCATCCATGAGCGAACAGAGAGATCAAGCTATAGTATTGTAAGACTTGGAAGAAGTCTCTGGATGTTCTCACCAAGCCTTTCAGTACAAATAAGTTTGTGAAATTCAAAGATAAGCTTGGTGTGTTTTCCAGTGCGACAATTAAGTAAGGGTGTCAGAGCAGATACTTTATAATGGTCATACCTTGTAAT
This sequence comes from Picea engelmannii, assembly GCA_009831015.1. Classification (NCBI taxonomy): domain Eukaryota; kingdom Viridiplantae; phylum Streptophyta; class Pinopsida; order Pinales; family Pinaceae; genus Picea; species Picea engelmannii. Next base: position 751,214 of record ML778141.1, on the reverse strand, counting down.
ATAGTTCAAGTTGGGAATATAAGTTAAAGTGCTTTATGATGTAATAAAGTCATGACATAATAATGTTCTAAAGCTAAGTTATACTGTCATTAATTAAGGCATATGTTAGTGATTAGGTGTTAGAGCAGTGAAGTAACCTGCACCTCCCTCATTGAAACAATGACATGTAATGCCATCCATACTTTTTTAATTATGAATCATGTTAAATTTTTCGCTCTCCTATCTACATTATTATGAATTTGCAATTGTGTATGCATGCAATTTTGATAACCATACACAACAACACACTCTGAAGTGTTGGGAATTTGAAATGTGACATGTGCGTCACAGAACTACTTTAGTTCATTCTCTCAATTTAAAATTTTTGTAGTTTGGAAATGTCTGGAAATCAAAAATTAAAAGTATACATTATCAAAGCCACAGAAGCTAAACAAAAAATATTATGCATCATTGACTATCCTCATGGAGAATATTTTATCCTTCAAAAAGATTTGCGACTTGGTGAGTAGGACCGAACAGAGAGCCATAGATATAGACAGGATTAGTAAATTTGAAAGCAATAATATAGGGGCATTATTACTGTTAACTTTGCATCTCACTAAGAAGGTCATTAAACATCTTATAAATGTTAAGCTAACATAGCATGGAAGAAATTGAGGAATAATTATGATACTGCATTGCATCTAGGGTGTTATATTTAAAATAGATGTTATGTGCTACCAAAATGGAGGAAGGTGGTAAGGTTAAAGCTCGGATTTAAGGAGTCAAAAGCTACAGTGATGAGTTCGATGCCACGGGAAGAGAATTGGTAACATTGACCTTGAGATCAATACCACTGTTGTATATCTCGGCAATATATCAAAAATATCGGATATATCGCCGAAATTTTGTGGGAGCCGATATTTTCTTAGGAAAATATCGCGAAATTTCCGAAACTTTGAATATGTCGCGACACTTTCATTAACTCACAAAATATTGGGAAAATGTCGCGAGTCAATAGAAAGTGTCGGCATGCTGGGTAAAAGCGTGGAAAAAGTGCGCGTGAAGGGGGTTTTAGAGGCCGCAAGTTGCCTTTTTCAGTCATTGTTTCATTTCTAAAGTGTGAGAGAGCTAGAGAGGTGTGAGGGAATTCATTGTGCATCTATCCAAGGAGGAGAAAGCCAAGGATCTTGTTGCCATTAGCACCAGCGGAGAGATCAAAATTTCCAGGTATGATCCAAAACGTTTTTCTTTCATTTGTTTGAAGTTTGAACTTGAAGATTTGAACTTTGTTTTTAAATTTTTAGAGTTAGGCTAGGGTTTGAAATGTGCCTCTTCTTGTTGTTTTTGAATGGAAGATTCAATCATTCTAATTCATCTAGCTCTCATTATTTAACCTTTGCATTATCGTGTGTTTATTTTGGTTTTTTTTGTGCCATAGGTTTAAAATTTTCATCTAAACTAAACGTCGAAGGCATTGGATCCAATGTGGGTGTATGGTGAACCAGTGCAACTTCCCAATAGACAAATACTGACATGCAATCTTTGTGGAAAAAATATTTTTGCAGGAATTAGCCGCTTAAAATACCACCTTGCCAAAATCCCTGTGTTTGATGTGGAAGCTTGTCCAAAAAGTAGGCCGGAAATTATGCGTATTGCAAACCAATCCCTCATTGATATCGCTAATAAGAGGGATGCAGCCGAGGCTCGCAAAAAATAACTTGAACTTGTTGATTAAGGTTGGTTGTCATTGATGTCAACCCTTGAAGAAAGCTCGGTAGCACAAAGGTTTGGGTAATGGACCCAAGTTTGTTTGATGTAAAGATGTCTCATTATTGTCTTGTCATGGTTGATAATAAGTACAAATGGATGAACTCCAAAGTGGTCCCCTTATGATGAAAGTCCTCACGGGAAGACGCTTTGCGGATTGAGTTATCCTAGAAGTATGGTTAGAGAACCCATGCTTATTTGTGGAATAATGAGATGAAGGTCAATGAATTTGTCAATGAAACTATCCTAGATGGATAGTGTTTGTCATGCCATTTCCGGTGGTATGTGAAACGTCACATAACTCCTCACGGTTAGAGAGTTATGGCCGTGAGAAGTTGGAGAACCCAAGTTTGGGTAATGGACCCAAGTTTGTTTGATGGATAATGGTATGCGTTTTAATATATTTGCAAGTAATACTATTCTATATGAATAGTACATGTCATTCCATTTCTAGTGGTATGTGGAACGTCACATAACTCCTCACGGTTTGAGAGTTATGGTCTTACGAAGTTAGAGGACCCTTCTATGTCATCTAGAAGCCCCAAAAGGTCAAACTAGTCAAAGTGGTTTAAGAGATTTTAGAAGGTAAATAATAAAGTGAAGTGATGAGTGTACTATAATTCAAAGTGAAAACAAAATAAATTACTTAAATAATAAATTTAATGGAGAAATTAGAAGTGGGTTAACCCTAAAATAAGGAAAGTAAGCAAAGTGACCTAGAAAAAGTTTTTAAGGAAGCTATTTGGAGAGTATAAATAAGAGGCAAGGCTCTCTCATTTTAGATCACACTTGAACATAATGAATATCTATAGGTGATTGAGGTAACCAAACGATATCTAAGCCGAATTTCAAAGGGAAGGTGAAGAAAAGAGGGTGGGAATTCAAGGGAGGATAAATTCTTTTGATGATGCTTTCCAAGATCGATTCAACAAATATTCTGTGCGGGGCACTCTCTACAAGGTCGCTCTCTAGAATAAGTCAGAATTCAGCAAGGTATGACATTTTTGCTATAACTCCTTTACTGAGAGGTTTCAAGTAGTGACACCTGGAGGAATTGCATAAAACACACTGAAGAACATTGTGTATCAGTTTCAGATCTTTATTCATTACAGGTACATTGTTATGATTATTTCAATTTAGGGTTGTTGACTAATCCAAAACTAGTTATGTGAGACTAAAGAAAAGTTTGATGAAAATGCTAGTCTCTTGTTGTTAAATTTAAGGAAGGTTTGCAGGTATGTGATCATATACACCAGGTCTATTACAGAGTTACAAATCATATTTGGATGATGATATTGATGAAGGATTTTGGTTAAGGTACATGTTGGGTACATGGTTGAGACAAGTAGTTGATGAGTTGGCACATACATAAGGTGTATAGTTGATGATGTTGGTACATATTGATGAGTCATAGTTGATGAGTAGTTGACACATGATTGGTACATACTTGGCAGATGGTTGGATGCACTTATTTATGGTACATGTTTTGATGTACTTATTTATGGTACAGGTTGATTACAGGTTGTTTGGTACAGATTGGTGCATGGTCGATACACTTGTTTATGGTACAAGTTGATTACAGGTTGATGCATGGTTCAGGTTTATTGGTACAGGTTTACAGCGGTATATCTCACAGTGATAGTGTGACAGTGGTTCCATCATTCTACTTCTACTTCAGGGCGGTTGGAGCGGTCAAGGACAAGTGGTTGTAGCCACCTTCTGATTGTAAACGGAGAACATAGGGGGTTGTAGCCTCCTTCTGGTTGTATCTAGAGAATAGGGGAGTTGGAGCTTCCTTCAGGTTGTATCCTGAGAAACAAGGGGGTTGAAGCCTCCTTCCAGTTGCAGCTGGAAAACAAAGGAAGTTGGTGCTTTCAATGAATGTAATTCTTCAAGAAGTATAAGAAAAAGCATTATGTGGTTTTCTCCCGCTTTGGGTTTCCACGTAAAACACCGGTGTATTGTGTATGTGTATGATTGTTCATTTGTTCATTGCTTATTTACTATGCAGTTATTGGATGATAATGCTACATTGATATAACAATCGAATTATATGGTTAAAAATGATTAAATTGCTCTATTACTGATTCACCCCCCCTCTCAGTAATCCAACAATTGGTATCAGAGCAGGTTCCTTCAGAAATCAGTTTAACCACTGAAAGGTAGATAATGGAGAGTAACAACTTGTATAAAAATGAAATACCACAGTTTGATGGACAAAAGTATGTTTTTTGGAGCATAAGGATGAAGACATATATACAAGCACAAGGATTTGAAATTTGGCAATCAATTGTAGATGGATACACAGCACCAGCAGTTCCACCAACAAATGACAAAGCAGTGAAACTCGGTCAAAATAATTCCAAAGCCACAAATGCACTTTTGAATGGTCTCAGTGAAACGGTATTCACCAAAGTTGCACATTATAAATCCGCTAAAGAGATTTGGGACAAGCTTCGAAATATTTATGAAGGAGATTCAAAAGTCAAAGCAGCAAAGCTTCAAACTTACAGAGGTCAGTTCGAACAACTAAAAATGAAGGAAGATGAGAATATTGCAACCTACTTGTTACGAGTCGATGAAACAGTGAATGCAATCATAGGATTGGGAGAAGAAATCAAAGAATCTGTAATTGTTCAAAAGGTACTAAGATCTCTTCCTATAAGATTTGACCCTAAGATATCAGCACTAGAAGAAAGATCGGATCTAAACTCAATAAGCATGGACGAACTGCATGGAATCTTCACAGCATATGAAATGAAAACTGAACAAGAAAATCCAAATGTAAAAGAAGCATCCAAAAGATCAAAGCAAAAGGAAAAGCAACAAGAAGAACATAGCAGCAACAGTGATGTCTCAGAAGATGATGAAGAAGTGGTCAACTTCGTCAAAAGATTGAACAAGGGAACCGATGGTAGGTATAGAGGTAAGCTTCCTTTAATTTGTTTTAACTGTGATGGTATTGGTCATTTTGCTAATAAATGTCCTCATAAGAAAAAGAGAAATGATGAAGGTTACTCAAAAGGCAAACAAACATACAAAGGCAAAAGAACTACAAAGAAAGTTTTCAAGAAAAGCTTATGTACCAAAGAAGACATCTCATCATCAGATGAAAATGAAGTCAGTGACAGTGAGACAGGAAGAGTTCCATTCATGTCAGTAGAAGACTCTGATAAAAAAGACTCCGAAGAAGAATATGAAGAAGCCAAAGAAGAATATGAAGAAGTTGAAGAAGAAATTGAAGAGGCAGAAGTTGGCTACCGAGAAGAATTGATGTGTGCCATAGAAGTTATCAAAAGATAAAAGAAGAAAAACAAGAAACTACAAGCGGAACTAGACAAGAAAGAAGATACTCAAGAACTAGAACAAATGATCACAAATTTAAAGGTTCAAATAGAAAAAGATAAAAGAATTAAAGAAGCACTCAAATAACAGGTAGAAGAAAATGACAGGAACAGTGGAAAATTTGAAGCAGATATTGTCACATTAAGAAAGGATATTCAAAAGAAAAATATGCAGAATAGTTCAAAAGTTTTGGATGACATTATCAGCAGTCAAAAATCTCATCTTGACAACTCCAAAACAACAGAGCAAGAAACATATCCAAAAAGTTATGCAGAAACAATCAAAGGGGATAGGAAGATATACAAGGAAGATTACAGGGACACTCCTCCATTGAAAAGATTCATATTTCAGAATCAACAACAGACAAATAGGCCTCAAGAAGAAGAAAGATTCATAAGAGCACCTCCTTTCAGAAGATCTTCAACTTCCAGAAACATAAACAACTTTGAAAGTCATACACAAGGGTTATCCAAGAAGGCCTAGTGAAACACAGAGAATAAGTTACAACAGGTTTGAATCTTTGAGCATTGAAGTGGAATGTTACAAATGTAACAACTTTCGACACATGGCCAAAGATTGCAGAATGGCAGTCCCTCCTAGAGAACCGCAACAGAATAACAACAGTCACAGACAGGAACTGTTGAGATTTGGGTACCTTGGAAAGTGGTCCCCATGTGCTTATGAGTCTCTAAGCACAAAGAGGGAAGACTATTACCCTTGTACTTTACTTTATGATTCTAATTTCACTTTGACTTAGGAGTTTTAAGTCAAAAGTGAAATATGTCACTTAAGTCATAAAGTGACAATTAGTTCACAATGTGGGTGAATTAATAGACATAAAGCAACTAAGGAAAGTGGGTTTTCTTAGTGAGATTTTAGGATGAGATCTCACCCATTGATTAGACTTGGCTAAATCTAATCTAGGCCATTGATCTTTTAGGGTTGGCCAAAGGAGGCTAAAGGAGGGTAAAGTGTATTTTTGAGACTCATTTTTCACTTGTGAGTTTTGGAGAAGAGAAGAGGGGCGCAATTCTTGAGGAGAAGGAGGGCGCACTTCATGAGGGTTTGAGCAAAAGCCTTGAGAGCTTGAGGAGAGGCTCTTGGTTGCTTGGAGCTTGCATGGAGAGTATTTCCATGGAGTCTTAGCCTTCATTCTTGAGAGGGAGCATATTACATGGAGAAGGGGCGCATCTAGAGGAGGAGGGCGCATTTATTATCCATCATTTGCTCATCAAGAGAGGAGGATTTGTCAGATTGAGATGAGGTCTGATGCATAGGGAGAGGAGAGCTTGGGCACTTGTTTCTGTGGAGAGAGACATTCAGTTTATGGCTCAGTTTATTTATGGTGATCATTTCTGCTAAGAGGAGGGCGCACATGTTGAGAAGACTGGCAGCTACCTGGTAGCAAATCTGCTTGGAGGATTCAAGCTTTGACAATTTTAGTGGAGAGGCAGCACAGGAGAGCACATTCCTGTGGAGGGATTTCTTCATTGGGTTACTGATGAGCTAGGGCGCTTCAGTTCAGTGCAGAGGGAAACAAAGGGAGAGGGCGCACCACAGTTTGGGCACTTCTTTCTCTAGTTCTTGTGGCAAGGCTCGTGAGGAGCTTGCTATGTATACAGGTTCCATTGTATTTCATTACTTTTTCTATTTCTTTCTTTGATCATCATTATATAGACAGATATCCCAAACTGGTTTTCCCCGGGGGAGGTTTATCCAGGGTCATGTTGACCAAAAATACATGTGTACAAAAATGCATGTGTTAGTCTCTTAGATCTGTTCATTTTCAGCTGTAAAGATCTTTAGGTGTGTTGTATTTATTTTAGTATGCATGTGCTAACTTCTAGCTACTAAAACTACATGCTAGAGCACCTAAAATTGGAAGTGCAACCGTAACAAATCAGCAAGAAATTCTTGGACTGTTGGTTGTCCTAAAACGGTAGCAAATACTTTATCAGACAGTTGAAACTTAGAGTCAGTCTGTGGTCAAAAACAGACCCAGTTGACAAGCTTGATAGGACCTGAAAATCTTCAGGAACCTCAGGAAAGGACATGGATAAGAAAGCAGAATCAGTATAGCAATGAAGAATGCACACTCGCTCTACAAGCTAAGAAGAAGAAACGTGGTTGGTATGTTGATAGTGGTTGTTCAAAACACATGACAGGTGATAGAGACAGGTTTCTTACATTAAGAAAGGAAAGAGATGGATTAGTCTCCTTCGGAAATGATGATTCCGCTAAAATCATTGGAAAATGCATAGTCAGAATTGGGAACAAGAATACAAAGGCAGAAAATGTTCTACTAGTAGAAGATATGAAACATAATCTTCTAAGTGTGAGTCAAATGTGTGACCAAGGTCATAAAGTTACTTTCGATTCACAAAAGTGCGAGATAAGTAAAGAAGGTTCGAGAAAATTGATTGCTACAACTGCAAGAACTTCAAGCAACATATATGTGTTAAGTGAAATTGGAAATGAAAAGTATTGTCTAGGAAAGGAAAATGAAAGTTGGCTATGGCACAGAAGAATGGGTCACATACATTTTGATAACCTTGTCAAAGTTAGCAAAAGAGAAGCAGTCAGAGAAATGCCCCAGATCACGAAACCAACCAACACTTTATGCAAGCATTGTCAACAAGGAAAACAAACAAAGACCAAGTTCAAATCAAAGGAATAGTCAACGACAAGACCACTGAAAATTGTGCACACTGATCTAGTTGGACCAACTACAACAAAGGGTTTAAAAGGTGAAAAATACTTTATGTTATTAGTTGATGATTATATAAGAATGACAGCAGTTTGTTTTCTCAATAATAAGTCAAAAGTTTTTGAAAACTTCAAGATCTACAAGGAAATGGTTGAAAATGAAATGGATTCAAAAATCAAATGCTTGAGATCTAATAATGGAGGAGAGTTCACTTCAAAGGAATTTATGGACTACTGCAGCAATCATGGAATAAAAAGACAATTCTTCGTTGCTAGGACACCTCAACAGAATGGAGTTGTTGAAAGAAAGAACAGGACAATACAGGAAATGGCTCGAACAATGCTAATGGATTCCAAACTGATAGATATATTTTCGACACAGACAGTGCATACAGCGATTCACATTCAAAACAGAGTAATGCTCAGAAACAACACTGACAAAACTCCCTACGAGCTATGGAAAGGAATGTTAATGTTTATGCCATTATTATAGTTCTTTGCATTTCATAAAGATAAGAGCATAATAAGAACAAGATCACTAAGAAATACACATCCACAAGAGACACAGCATTTATCCTGGGAAACCCTCTAGGGGAAGAAAACCCAGCAAAACTTCCTTATCATAAATAGCTTATACAATGTTCAAGAGATAACTCAACCAATACAGAAAAGTCCTCCTTAAGAGATGCGCCACCCTTCTTCTCCTCTCACCAACTAGAATTGCAGCTTGCCTCATAAGAGAATGAGCAAGTGAAGTGTGTGTTAGAAGTGAGGCGCTGGCCTCTTATTTATATCAATCTGGCACGTGTGAAGAGTCACCATCTGGCAGGGCCGACCTCTCACTCTGGGTGGGTAAATCCACCTTTAATTAATTATGGCCCTTTCATTATAACTGTTGGGGCCGACTTCTTATTCTGCACTTTGTAATTGTCCGATGACCAATC
>ML778141.1:703908-716132 GCA_009831015.1 Picea engelmannii | reverse complement strand
GCCCTAGATATATCTAGGGTCTTTAAATGCTTGGTCCCAGACCAAGACTTCCATGCCCCAGGCATGGGTACCCTGGCTGCAGTCCAGGGGCCCTAGAGATATCTAGGGTCTTCAAATGCTTGGTCCCAGACCAAGACTTCCATCCCCCGGGCATGGTTACCCTGGATCCAGTCCAGGGGCCCTAGACATATCTAGGGTCTTTAAATGCTTGGTCCCAGACCAAGACTTCACTGCCCCAGGCATGGTTACCCTGGATCCAGGCCAGGGGCCCTAGAGATATCTAGGGTCTTCAAATGCTTGGTCCCAGACCAAGACTCCCATGCCCCAGGCATGGTTACCCTGGACCCGGTCCAGGGGCCCTAGACATTCGTCTAGGGTCTTTATCAATTTGGTCCCAGACCACATACCCCAGGAGTGCACTGGGGGCCCTAGATTTTGTCTAGGGTCTTAGCCATCCTCCAAGAGAATGGCTCTCGCTGCTGCATGTAAATTTAACATTACCAGAACTGAAATAGGAAACATGTTGGACAGCTTTAAAACTGATATTCTTAGTTCGTTTAGTTCCCAGTTGGATACCTTTCAAGCAAGGAAAAAGAAAGAAGAAGCAGGACCTAGCATTGGCTGTCTTTTGTCCAAAATGTAGAAAGAAACACCCCCTGAGGGAGTGTCCTCTGGATAACATAGAAATATGTGGTATCTGCGAACAAAATCACGATACTAAGAATTGCCCTTCCCTGCCTGAACTAAAGGCAGTCTACCAAGTGGCCACTGGGGAGACAGAGCAAATCTATTTTATGGCCCAAAAGCGACCATGGCCACCTAAGGCACCGGGCATGGCACAAGAGCAATCCCAATACCCTCCATACTATACTCAGTATCAGTATCCACAACAAAATTGGTATGCTTCCATGCCTTGGCAACAAGGGCAACCCCAAATGCAGAATCAGGCTTGGCAACAAGGCTGGAGAGGGCCAAATCTTCAACAACCTAATCCCCAAACACACCCTCCAATTCAACACCAACAACAACTACAATTACCATCTAACCAACCTCCTCCAAGACCTACACAATTACCGGCCCAACCGATACCAAATCCAAATAATAAAGTAGCTCAGCCCGCCTGCAACGCTGAACTACCCTTCTTTCCAACATACGTCATTTCTCCTACAGAATTCCAAAACATACATCTACGATCAGGAAGAGTGGTTCAGGATCAGACCTCACCTATCATCCAAGAACAGGATGATGAGGAGAACCCCCCTGAGCTAGAAAACCAGGAACCCAATACCTCCAAGGAGAAACAAAATATCCCTCAGAAGAACTCCGATGAGCAGGAATTACTCGCAGAGCCACCTTATCCGGAAAGACTAAATATAGAAAAGGCGCCTGCACAACCGGAATTTGACCTTTTGGGAGAACTTTGAAACATATGTGTAAAAATTCCACTGTTTCAAGCTATCAAGGATGTTCCAATCTACGCTAAAGTTGTTCGGGAACTCTGCCTAAAGAAACCAGGGAGGAAGAAGAAAGACCCAGAAACTGTTCATGTCATAGGAAAGTTAGCGGATCTAATGCTAGGGAAAGTATTTATGGCCAAATACATGGACCCGGGAAGTCCGGTAGCCAAAGTCCACATCAATAACATTTCCATTGCACACACTTTAGTGGACTTAGGGGCGGCTATCAATGTAATGACTAAAGAAACCATGGAGAAACTTCAGCTGCCTGGTCTTCGACCAACTCCTACAGTCCTTCAATTAGCAGATAGATCCACAATAAAACCTGAGGGGATGCTGGAAGATGTAATTGTTTCTGTAGACTCATGGGAATATCCAGCTGACTTTATGGTCCTGCAACCAAAAGCCAACCTAAGGGGATATCCGTTAATTCTGGGGAGACCGTGGTTGGCCACTGCTGACGCATATATCGGTTGCAGATCAAGTAATATGACCATCTCCCATGGAAACTCCACTAAAGAGCTAACCCTCTACCCTCCTACTAAACCTTCCCCTAACCTAGAAAATTCTCCTTGGTCCGAGGATAGTGATGACAAATCCGCACAACCTCTGTTAACTCTTGATCAAGCATCAACATTTAAACAAGCTACTGAAGATGATCTGATCTATACTTGTTTAGCACATCCTCACATAACCAGTCATCCAACCTTGGAGCACATCCTTGGGGAGAAGTTCCAGGAACTCTATTCGCCAATTGACCAACACAAATACTAGATGAATTGGTTCCTATAGAGGCTACCCTTGGAAACCAAAGCTTAGTTGTTGAAATCCACCCAGGAAAGACCTGAATATCAATGCTAAGCTAGATTCTTCTCAACAAGAGAAACTTATAGAAATACTAAGAAAACACAATTCCGCCTTCGCTTGGGACTACACTGACATGAAAGGGATCCACCCTACACAATGTACCCATCACATCTATCTTAAGGAGGATGCCCGACCTATTCGAAAACCTCAGCGGAGGATGAACCCTGCTCTAAAGGACATAGTCAAGGGGGACCTCCAGAAGCTTCTTGACGTAAATTTCATTTACCCAATCTCTGATAGCAAATGGGTTTCGCCCTTGGTTATTGTGCCAAAGAAAAATGGCAAGTGGCGTATTTGTGTTGACTATAGGGAGCTAAATAAGGCCACTTTGAAAGATTACTTCCCGCTACCATTCATTGATCAAGTCTTAGATACCTTGGCAGGGAAAAAGTACTTTTGTTTTCTTGACGGGTTTAGTGGATATAATCAGATACATATCACCCCTACGAATCAAGAGAAGACCACTTTTACATGCCCATGGGGAACCTATGCTTACCGAGTACTTCCATTTGGACTATGTAACGCTCCCGCTACATTTTAGAGGGTTGTCTTAGGGATATTCTCAGATTTAACCAACGATTGTGTAGAAATTTATATGGATGATTTTACTGTGTATGGAGATAACTTTCAAGAGGCTGTAGAAAATTTAGAAAAGGTTTTGATCAGATGCCAAGAAACCAACCTCTCTCTTAGCCATGAGAAATGCCATATGCTTTGTACTTAAGGGGTTGTGCTAGATCACCACATATCACCTACAGGGATCCAGGTAGATCCTGCAAAGATCAAAGTCATTCGTGACCTTCCAGTTCCCACACCTCAGAAAGACGTCCATAGTTTTTTAGGACACGCGGGATATTATCGAAGATTCATCGAAAATTTTACAAAGATAGCATCTCCCCTGTTTTCCTTACTCACAAAAGCTACGGAATTTTCCTGGAATGATCAGTGTCAGACTGCCTTTGAAACCTTAAAAGAAAGGTTATCCATTGCACCTATTTTGCGTGGCACCAACTAGACCATACCCTTTCATATCTCTACAGATGCTTCAGTTACGGCCATTGGAGTTGTTCTCGGACAAAAAGAGGAACAACGTCTATATGCTATCTACTACATCAGTAAAAACCTTACCCCTGCTGAAAAGAACTATACCGTAACTGAAAAAGAATTCCTTGCTATCGTATATGCTATTAACAAATTTCGTCATTATATCACAAGTTATTCGGTCTTCGTACATACTGATCACTCCGCCATTCGTTATCTTATGAACAAATCCATCACCAATGGCAAAGTAACCAAGTGGTTGCTCTTACTTCAAGAGTTCGACATCTCAATTATTGATAGACCAGGGAAGGAAAATGTCGTTGCTGACTTTCTCTCTCGACTCACCAATGAAGGAGAAACCATTCCAGTGGAAGATAACTTTCCCGATGAACATTTATTTGCCTTATGTACTAATACACCTTGGTTTGCAGATATCGCTAACTACTTGGCTGCAGGTAGACTTCCGCAACATCTCTCCCCAAAAGAACGTCAAAGGGTTATCCAGCAGAGCGCAACATATTCTTGGATCGAAGGATATCTCTTCCGTACCGGACACGATCATATTATACGACATTGTGTTCAAGAGGATGAGATGTATGACATCTTAAAAGCATGCCATGATGAACCTTGTGGAGGTCACTTCGTAGATAAAAGAACTACAAATAAAATACTAAATCTGGGGTATTATTGGCCAACCATCTTTAGAGACGCCAAGCAATACGTCAGGAGTTGCGACAAGTGTCAAAGAATGGGACAACCTGTGAAGTCAGATGAAATGCCACTTCAACCTCAGCTTCAAATAGAACCTTTCGAAAAGTGGGCCCTAGATTTTGTGGGACCTATTAACCCACCATCAAAACAGAAGGTACATATTCTAGTATGTACAAACTACGTAACCAAATGGGTGGAAGCCAAAGCACTTCCAAGGGCCACTGAGGATGCAGTGGCTAACTTCTTATACGAAGATATATTCGTCCGCTTTGGGGTTCCCCGAGAGATCGTCACTGATCAAGGAGCCCAGTTTACTTCACGACTCATTGAGTCCATCACCGAGCAATTCAAGATTAAACACCGGATGTCAACTCCGTACCATCCTCAGGCAAATGGCCAGGTAGAAGTCACAAACCGAGTGTTAGAAGCTATTCTGACTAAAACAGTCCAGCATTATCATAAAGATTAGGCTGACAGGCTCCCAGAGGCCCTATGGGCCTACAGAACCACCTGGAGGAACACCACAGGATTTACTCCTTATGAATTAGTGTATGGAAAGCGTGTGGTTCTCCCCATTGAGTTTGAGATCAAAACACTGAGAATTGCACTACAAGTGGGTTTGGATCTCTCAGAAGCCCAACAGCATAGGCTTGAGCAGATTAATGAGCTTGATGAGATTCGACAAGCTGCAATACATCAAACTACTCTAGTTCAACAGCAGAGAGCTAAATGGCATGATGAATTCATCAAGGTAAAGAAGTTTAAAGAGGGGGATTGGGCCCTCCTGTTTGATTCACGGTATAAGGATTTTAAAGGTAAATTCCACACTTGATGGCTCGGACCATACGAGGTAGATACAGTCTATGAGAATGGCTCTGTTAAACTCCGTACTATTGACGAAGCAGGGACATCACTCATGGAAAATGGTCATCGACTGAGGCTATATCAGAAGCCCCAGACCAAGGAGGAATCCATTCGGAAAGTAGTAAAACATACTGATCTCAATATAATGGGCACAGTGGCATCGCCACCTGTGCCCACTGTTCCGTAATCTATTTCTACATTGATCCACCTAAAAAAAAAATATATATATATAATAAAGATCTGATAGTGAAAACCTGGTCACAGGCACTTCCGACACTAATGATATTGGAAAACCAATTTCTGGCCAATATCACTTAGTCAAAAAAAACCAAAAAAAATAACAAACAAAAAAAATCGGTTGTGAAAACCCCTCGGGGCGCAATGCAACGAACTCTTGTTTGAAAACCGGATCTCCGACAGACAAGGTTTGTTAAAAAAATTAAAAAAAATTAAAAAAAAAAGAAAAAAATATATAAAAATAATAATATTTTATCTCGGGTGATGAAGTCTACATTTTTCATTTTCTTAAGTTACAAAGATATGGTCAAACTACCAGTAATGCATTGATCCTGCAGGGTTACGAAGAGGCATGTCATGACAACCAGGAGCGCTTGCACTCTCTCAACTAATTGGTTCAGGTTTTTCTAAAAACTCATTCTCTTTCTCTTTTATGAATTAAAAATTGAGAGGTTAGGTGGCAAGTAATACTATCATTAACTCCATAATACATATCGCACTATGCCTTATATCTAAGAACTATCCACTATCCATACAAACCCTATCTAGCTATGCTACATAATAAAATAATACATAAACGCCTAATGACCTTGCCTAACCACACCACCAAATTTACTAACCCTTAGCAGCTACACACTTGACTATTATACCCGCCATCCATACTTAGACTATCTTTAATTTTTGCCATTACGTAGCATATAAGCATCACCCCCGACAACCATTAAGTAGCGATCATTTCCATAACCGACGATTTATTTCCCTCCATATGCGTACAATCATGATTTCAAAGAGACCATACCCTTTTTGAAACGAGCTACTTAGCATCAACGGCTTCCCCGATACATCACCTATCATAACACATGCCAATGTACCACCACGATCCTCGCTCCTTGGCCCGATAAACTTATTTTGTGCTTAGTTTTTCAACCTCCATACGAAGAGCAAAATCGGGACCTCTAGAATAGTCTTTGCAGAGTTGGGTTATTACAACGCTTATACAGCAGAGTCGGGTTCTTACGATGCTTATATAGCAGAGTCAGGCTATATTACAGTGATTCCACAAGACACTTGCCGAGTCGGTTCGCCACAAAGAAGCATATACAGCGTGAAGCTTACGGTAATTCGACAGCATAAGGTTGAGCCAGGTAAGCTATATAATTGTGATTGCACAGCATCGTTGCCGAGTTGGGCTAGTTACCGTGTGAGAAATTCCGGTGATTATCCAGCATCAAATTGAGTCGGGTTAGCTATATTACGGTGCCTGTCCAATATAGAATTAAAGTCGGGTTTGCTATATTATAGAGGTCATATAGCATCAAATTGAGTTAGCACGACATTCCGAGTATTGTGTGCAGCTCCACAGGTGAGACACGCCCATAGGGTGACAGCGGGGTTACTTCCGAACAGAGTCGGGTTCGCATTGGCTCCCGATCGAAGGTCGCTCCATTGGTTGCTGACTAAATCAGGGTAGATCATTCATGAATGTTGCAGGCAGAGTCAGCTATGGTTTATAAAAGGCTAAAAGAATAAGCTATTGTTTATAACGAGTCTGTCCAGAAGCTCAATACAAATCGACAGGGGGCTGTGTTAATACGCTATAACGCGATTCTGAGGTAAGCAGGCATCCATCCCTCATTTTGTAGCATTTTCCTTTTTGAACAGAGTGTTCTTCTTTGAAAATGGGAGGGGCAGTAAATCGAAATGAGCCCAATAATGTAGACAGTATCAGAAAACACCCAGTAGTGATGCAGATATTTGAACAGGCTGGATGGCTCCAATTCTTAGAAAAATTCCAAGGGTTTGACCTCGATCTCACTATGGAATTTGCCCAGAGTTTTGATGGTAGCCAAGCCACTGTGAGAAGGCTGAATATCCTTGTGTCTGAAGAATCCTTGAGCAGAGTTACAGGGCTGTCATTACAAGGAGAGAAGTGGTATAAGAATTTTAAAGTGGCCCCTGAAAGTTGGATCCCATTCCTTAAAGCACCTTCTCCACTTCCAGATTTGAGAAGAGGGATAGCCAGGGACTTACTAAGCTCTCCTTGGGATGAGGTGGTGTTCCACCTACAGAAATTTGTCACCTGTGAAGGAAGATATAATTTGGTTCATCATTATCATATGAGAATCCTGTTACATTTGAAAGGAGATAAACCCCTCAACATGCCTTACTTCTTACACAGAAGTTTATCTAAGATGGCTGAGTTTTTAAGAAAAAAACAAAACCCCAAAACTGCTTTATATCATCGAGGTCTCATCATGATGATTATAAATGAAGAACTGAATCGACTTGGTATTTCCTGGAATACTTTCATGGGTTCAACAATGTCCAAGCCGAAGATTACCACCTAAAAAGAGGACCGAGAAGGTCACTACAGGATGCAGGAAATCAACGAGAATTTCTCGGAAAGTCTTAAGTCCAGTCATTGTTGATACAGAAGATACAGGGTCTGAACAAGAAACATCAGATGTACAGCTTATTAAAGATTCAGAAACAGAAAAAGAACAAGATGAGGTGATAATAGATATTGAGGCTGAACCGGAAGGGGTAGAACCCCCATTTTTAGATATAGAACAGAATTGGGTAGGGTGTGACATTTCCCCTTCCTTGACTGAAATGATAGATAAGTCACGAGACATGGCAGCCACTTCACACTTCGTCCCTGGGCATAAGGGACATGGTAGGAAAAAGAAAAAGGGAAAGAGCCATATTGAACCCAAGCCTTTTCGGTTTTGTAGCCCTAGCTACCAAGCTTTACTCAATCAAAATCGAAGACTGTTGCTACAGAACAAGAAACTCAAAAGCAAATTGAAATATCACAAAATTCCAAACAATGCAGCAGACTTGATGGAAGATATACAAGGGGAAGAAGTATCAGAAGAAAGAGTGGCAAGTTGTGCCAAAGTCCATGCAGAGGAAGCTCAACAAATGTTTAATACCTTCCTGGACGATATCATCACCAACACTCATGCTGTTATGCAATTGAAACCCGACCTTCCTCAGTGGAGAAATAGAGACGAACTCTTTGACTTGGGGATAATCAATAAAGAGTCCCACAGACAAGTCATCGAAAAGCTTAAGACGCAATGGTGCTCTATGTATCTGCAACAAGAACAAAAATGGACAGCAAAGATTAGACAATATAAACAACAAATAGAGGGTACTAAGAAGCTGGTACAACAATCTACTAAAATTGCTTTTGAAGGCATTTTTAGTAGAGAACCACCAAAATCTTATCCTCTTTATTTGCATGATCAGTGGGCAGCCTTTAGACTAAAACAGTTGGCAGCAGGACAACCTCACGAGATAAACCAACCGGATGATTTTGTTAATATTTATGTCTCTGCGGAAATGAAGGATCAAAACCTGTTGTGTGAGGTATACCTTTATAACTTCATTCTTCCTAACAATGCCCACTGGAATCCTAACCCCGGAGTTGGAGATGTTCGGTTGAGGGCATTTGCCTCTCACATACTTGGTCTATCTCAGTGGAAGAAGGATGCAGAATTCTGCAGGAGGATGGAGGTTGAGGCAAGCCTAAACGTGAGGGATGAGTATCCATTGCCTCATGTTATAAAAGAAGATCTACAGAGGTTGAGGGCAAACGCAGAAGATGTCGTCACCATTCGTCAGCATCAGCGATTTTCCATAGCAAACTTCATGCAGGTATCCAGGGCATATTCAGTTGAGGCATTGTTGATCTCTCACGATATTTGGGAAGTTCTTCCTAAATATCTAAAGGACCGGAATCCTATAGGATATCCATATTTTGGGTTGGCACTCAACCGGACTTCATTCTATGCTAACTCCTTACTCAAGTATGGTAGTCGATGGCTAGGACTGAGGTTCCACTTTCCTATCATCTGGTGCCCCAGCAGGTTCTACAAAGCCACTATTGCATGGGATGAGGAAGAGGAACGGCTTCAGTGGTTACAGATGGAGAGGGCCCTTGGATACTATAACACAGGTGAGTTTGGACACCCAGCTTATGACTGGGGGGCAGTTCATGCAGGCATAGCGGAGGAGGAATAGGTTGCATGGGAACATGCAACTAGATCGGGAAGGGGGAGATGATGAACCCCCATTTTGGCATCTTTTTGTTCCCTATTTTCCCTAGATACACATACATTTTGCCCTCCTTTTATGTTTTCCACATACTTATCTTTGTAAAGTTCCACCTTTATCACAGGTACTATTATTGCCACCTAATCTTTTTTATTTTTGTTCATAAATTAGAATTAGAGTGAATTTTAGAAACTATTTGAATTATTAAAAATGTATGGTTTTCAATAACATTAACTATGGCTACAGAATGCAAAGCCCCAGGTTCTAGCTACATAATGTAAGGCCCCAACTTCATGTGAAGATGCGTATCGATGCAAGGCAATTTTGAGATATATAACGAGAATATTTTAAGAAAATATTTCCAGCACACAGCCACTTCTATTATTGCATACGCACATCAGCACTTACACATTATGACATGCCTTGAGTGGACAGCTTACATATGAACAAGTGGCAGGGCTGATAGTTACTAGCGTGGAGGTTGCATAACCGTGAGCATTAAAGGAGATGCTCAGCATCTTCACTTCAGCGCACATGATAAATCCAAAACAGAAATTTGCATAGCAGTTTACCCAACGCATCCAAGACATGAATAACCAGTGGATACGTGGGGGCATTAGGCATCAATTTGTTTCAAACAGTGTCCTAGAATCTAGGATTGGCGCTCTGTATAGAGCTATCTTTAGCCAAGAGTTTTTGTATATATTTGTATGCTCGGTTGTGCAAAGAGTTGTTGTATTAGCATATGAGACATATCATACAGTGAAGCTGAGCGAATACTGTCTTGAGTTCTAAATTTCTGATATACATATATATATTTTCTGCTGTGTATGTGTGATCATTTTTCTGTTGATAAGTATTGAAGTGTAAATACGGGAGTACCTTGAGCAAGGGCCCACTCATAGGTACAATCCGTATTATTTATTTTGCTGTTATATCCTTCGTTGTTAGTTAACTCATGAATGATAATTAAATATATATATGCTGATCAGATTGTTAGTTTCTAAGATTTGTTTTAGAATTTGCTGAGTAATGTTTATGTGCATCATAATGGCCCTGAATATTTGTTGAATAATGACAGTTAAAGATTGTTAAGGTGAAGAAGGTTTCAGCCAACATCTAAAATCAGACCTATCGTTATCCTAACACCTTATGGCTAAACTCTAGGTATGTGTAGATGAAACTGGGTATGTATAASAGAGCCTAGGTGAAAGAATTCACCATCATAATAAACTTTGGCATCATCCACAGAGCTAAGGACAGGGATCATTAAGCACTTTACCCTTGTGATCACAGCATCGTAATTTTTGAGTTTTTATATACTTTAGCATTTCCTCTTACACATACGCACAGTTGCTACAGAATCACAATTCTCGTGAAATCCGAGTCAAGTGGACATTCAAAGATTGAGTTTATGATATTTTCAGAGAGCTTAGTTTTCAGAAATACCACCAGAAGACTGAAAGGATCAGAGTTTTGTGACTTGTTGTTTTCATAATCATAATTACAGTAGGCTAGTTCTCCTTTCTGTGCATATTGCACAAGAGTTCCTCGTAAGCACAATAAGCCATGGGTTGACAAATGAGTGATAGAGTGTAGAGTGACACCAAACAATTGGGAATCATTTTTTACCTCGTCAAGGAGAGAAAATATTTATGTTTTCTTTATTCTGGAACATAATTGGAGTTGGTAAAGGGGAACAGAACCATGAAGATGGAACTGTCATCCAATGGAAGAAAACTTGATAAATTGATGCCATATACCAATCGTAAATATGCCTGAAATATCTAACCATTTATCTCAACCGGTTGTTGCCAATGCTGCTGGGTATTTGGCTAGTTTCATGCCAGCAGGTGCCTGGTTCGAATCCCCCTAGGTGAGGCACACTAGTCTATGCCAACAGGTTTACTAGGGATGCCATTCATGAATGTGGGGAAGCATGCCTTGGGTTTCCCCCTGAGATTTTCATTGGAATATATATATATATATATATATAATTTATATTTTTTCCATATGTTTTTTTCCCATATTCAAAAATCTAATGGATCCAGATCCATATCTGTTTCCACGCAACTTAAGGGTAAACAAAAATCATCATGCCATAGAAATATCAATGAAATTACAGACACTGTCAAAATTGACAAGCACTGACATGTTAATATATTTGATTCTTCCTTGAATCTTCAGAATATTATGATGTTTGCTCGCATTTGCAGCTGCTACAGATAACTTTGAGAATTGTTTCTGCAAGTCTTCAACAATTTCATTCCCTGACAAGTTGTGATCATAGTGGTTATGCTGCTTAGTTTCACCCACTGTTTTCCTTTATAACTCTTAGGATTCTTAACAATTCAATAATCTGATGCAGGATCGTGAGCTAAGTCACCAGACACGTGGACACGGGACACGGAGGACACGGAAATACGAGTGTCGGACACAGGCACGGCGACCCCCGGAAACACGACACGGAGGACACGTTATATATATATATATTAAAATAAATAAATAAATAAATATATATATATATATATTACATTATGAATTACACATAAAAAATGAAATAATTAATAAAATTGCAAACATTTAAATTTTACATGAATGACGTGCATCCTCAATAAGACTTCTGATCCATGTCACATCCGAAGCAATGGACTTAAGTGCTAAATTCAAGGAATGAACAATGCAAGGTGTCCAAAATATTTGTGGGTATTTATCTTCCACAACCATGGCAGCAGCCTTGCAAACAGGTGCATTATCTGTAATAATTTGCACAATGGATACTTTGCTTCTTGAGCTTGTTGCCTTGCTAAAAAAGCATGTTTTTCAGCCTCTGAACTTGTTTCTGCAGCCCCACTTCTAACAGATGGAACACTAGCTGACCCTATTGAAAATGAAGGAGGGGGGACAGCATTAGTGGGAAAATCCCTCCCTTTCTTTTGCCCTCTTCCAGCTGCCCTTGATGATTGAGCCATGACTGTTGTAGCA
>ML778141.1:691190-703808 GCA_009831015.1 Picea engelmannii | reverse complement strand
AGGCTTAGTTAATATATCTGCTATCTACTCATCAGTGCGAATGTACTGTAACTTGATGGCACCTCTCTGGACCATGTCTCTGATGTAGTGATATTTCATCTCAATATGCTTTGATCTATCATGAAATACAGGGTTCTCAGTGAGCTTCAAACAGCTCTAGTTATCACAGTGGATAACTATTGTTTCTAACCTCTCATGAAACAACCTGGACAGAAGCTTTCTCAACCATATAGCTTCGTTGTTGGCATCATTGGCTGCTATATATTTTGCTTTTGTTGTACTTTGTGCTATGGAGCCATGTCTCCTGCTGGACCAAGATATCATAGTTGAACCCAAGCTAAAACAGTAACTTGAAGTACTCTTACGGTCCACTAAGCTTCCAGCGTAGAATCAGCATAACCATGAAGCAACACTCCTCCACTGGAAGTGTATTTGAGTCCAAAAGCAATGGACCCTCTCAAATAGCTGAGCACATGTTTAGCAGCAACCCAATGTTTGTGTCTCGGTTTAGACATGAACTGACTCAAGGCACTTACTGCAAAGCATGTATCTGGCTTGGTATGAATCAAATACATCAAGGATCCAATCAGTTGCCTATACATAGTTGGATTCACTAAGTCTGACCTAGAATCTAACTCATGCAACTTCTTTAAGTTAGATACCATGGGAATAGACATGGATTTACAATCTAACATACCAAATCTGCGTAGTACATCAACTGTGTATTTTCCTTGAGAAAGGAAAATTCCATCTGACCTTTGCCACACTTCCAGGCCAAGGAATTAATGCATGAGACACAGGTCTTTCATCTCAAATTCAGAAGTGAGCTCCCTCTTACACTGAGCTATCAAATGTTCCTCTCCTATAAGGAACAAATCATCAACATATAAAACCAAAATCAAGGGATGATTTTCCATAACCTTAAAATACAGGTTGGGATCAACTACACTCTTGGAGAATCCCAAGCTTTGAAGATAACTATCAATTCTAGCATACCAAGCCCTCAGTGCCTGTTTCAGCCCATATAATGCCTTCTTTAATTTGCACACATGGGATTCCTTCCCATGAACCACAAAGCCCTTAGGTTTTTCTATATACACTTCTTCCTCAACTTGGCTATTGAGGAATGTTGTCTTTACATCCATCTGGTGAAGTTTCCAACCCGGAACTGAGGCAAGAGAGATAATAGTTTTGATGGAAGTGTACATGGCAACTGGTGCAAATGTTTCATCATAGTTTATTCCTTCCTTTTGAGAAAAACCACAAGCCACAAATCTTGTTTTGTATTTCTCAATACTTCCATCAACTGCATGCACTGCATGCTTAATCTTGTAGATCCATTTGGAAGTCACCACATATTTTCTTTTCGGTCTTGGGACCACTTCCCATACATCATTCTTCATGATGGATTGGTATTCTTCCACCATGGCATCTCTCCATACTTGCTGCTTAACAGCATCCTCATAGATGGTGGGCTCTACATCACTAATCTGAGTCATTTGAGCCACATAACCTAAATACCTTTGAGGTATTTTACTTTCTCTAAATGTGCCTAAAGGTGTTGTATATTTTCCTGCCTCTTGCAAAATCTCTCTACACCAGGCAGGTCTCCTTTTAGCAAGAGGTGCCTCTAGAGGTCTTTCTAGATGATCTATTGGTTCCACAGTATCAAACTGATACAATGGCTCATCAGGTTCCTCCCTCTGATCGTCTGAACTAGAAGACTCTGTGATTGGAACCTATACCTGAGGAGCTTCGGGCTCTTCCATTTATGTGTCCACCTGCAACTCTTTAGAGCGCTTAAATGCAGCCTCTTCATGAAATGTTACATCCATGCTTTCTTTAATATGTCTTTGGCCAAGAACATAAATCCTATAAGCCTTGGATGTTTCACTATACCCAACAAAGATTCCTTTCTTCCCAGAAGGTTCCATCTTGGTTCTTTCTCTTTTGGCACATGTATATAAACTAGACACTCAAAAATCCTTAAGTGCCCCACTTCTGGTTTTTCACCTATAAAGACTTCTTCTCGAGTCTTATCTCCCAGAATAGCATAAGGACTTCTATTCTGAATATAAACTGCAATGCTAGTGGCTTCTGCCCATAGAAAAGTAGGAAGGTCCTGATCACACATCATGGCTTTAGTTGCCTCACAAATTGTTCTCTTCTTTCTCTCGGCTACCCCATTCTGTTGGGGGTTATAGGGCACAGTTAATTGTCTTTTGATTCCTGCTTCCTTGCAGAAATCCTCAAAATGATGAGATTCAAACTCACCACCATTATCTGACCTTAAAGTTCTGATATGTTTTCCAGTCTGATTTTCAATCAAAGCTTTAAACTCTTGAAACTTATTAAAAGTCTCATTCTTTGTTTTCAGAAAATATATCCATGACTTCCTAGAGAAATCATCAATAAAGATCACATAATACAAAAATCCACTTAAGGAGGGTGCTGACATAGGCCCACATACATTAGAACGAATCAACTCTAAAACTTCTTTTGACCTTTTGCTACTAATTGGAAATGACTTCTTTATATTTTTGCCAAGCACACATCCTCTACATATACTATCATGTTCAAGCTAGAAAATAGGCATACCACTTACCATATTCTGAACACTGGGAAGCACCCTGAAGTGGAGATGCCCAAATCTCCTATGCCACTACTCACAAGGACTGACTGTGTTATGGACCAATGCTTGAATGGGACATCCTAGAACTTTGTAGAGACCTCCTTTTCTAACACCAATCATGATGGTTGAACTCAGCTCTCCATCCTCATGCCATAGGATAGCCTTCTTTTTCATAAAGGTTATCCTGTAACCTTTATCTTCCAGGTCTGCAACTAAGATAAGATTTTTCTTTAAGTTGTTAAGTTTTTACTGTTGCTATTAGGTTATTTCCAAAATATATGAGCATTCAATGCATTTCCAAAACAACAACATAAAGAGGATCACTGAAATAAACACAATCACAAGGTATGCAACATTTTATCCTGGGAAACCCTCATGGGGGAGAAAACCCAGCAAAAACTTCCTCAATAATAGATTGCCAATACAATGCCAAGACTAAGACCAAAACACCAAAGACAAACTAAGACTGAACATGCACCTCTCTTCTCCTTCCTCCTGCAACTGCAACTCCCTTCAAGATATGCGCACTAGATGAGTGAGTGTAAGTGTGTATAAGTGAGGCACCATCCTTGCATATAAATACTAGATTAGGAGGCACTAGAGCTATGTCTCTTCACTTAGTAGGGTCGACTTCTTCTAGAAGTGGTCAAAACCACTTTGTAAACACTAAGGGCCGACTTTACAAATACTACCATATAAATATGGTTTGACCAATCCACAAAAGGGGATTTGATCTTATGCAAGACCCGACATGATCAATCCGCAAAAGGGGATTTGATCTATAAGATAATAACTCAAATATAATTAGAATATTCTTCAAAGTTACAATATTTCAACACTCCCCCTTAACGAGAAGGGTATTCTACTGACATGACCCAATACAACATCATCAAGAGAAGAAGAGGGAAACATCATCATCAGCATCTGGAACACTGACTGGCACATCTATAAATCATCGGAAGTTTTTCTCATCATCAATATTATCATCGCTTACAGCATGGAGCTGGAGTAACATCATCATCATCATTAGCATGAAGCTGACGCATCAACATCAATAGCACGAAGCTAGAACAACAACATCATCAACAGCACGAGGCTAGAACAACATCATCGACAGCGTAAAGCTGGAACAACAACATCATCAATAGCACGAAGCTGGAACAACAACATCATCAACATGTGGCAACAGAATGAGGCAGGTGCATCAACAACAACATTTGTGGTACTCTGACAGACCGTCCTTACCGAACCTTCGGGATCTGCCCAGGAATCATAAGATTCCCTAGGATATAAAATCCTAACAAGCTACCACGTGGTACTCTGACAGACCATCCTTAGCGGACCTTCGGGATCTGCCCAGGAATCATAAGATTCCCTAGGATATAAAATCCTAACAAGCTACCACGTGGTACTCTGACAGACCGTCCTTACCGGACCTTCAGGATCTGCCCGAGAATCATAAGATTCCCTAGGATATAAAATCCTAACAAGCTACCACGTGGTACTATGACAAACTGTCCTTACCGGACCTTCAGGATCTGCCCAGAAATCATAAGATTCCCTAGGATATAAAATCCTAACGGAGCTACCACTATTGATCACAGTCGGCATATACATGCACAGATACTCTGACAGACCATCCTTACCAGACCTTCGGGATCTGCCCAAGGATGATCAATCCCCTAGGATATAAAATCCTAACGGAGCTACTCGTTGTTGGTCAGGATACCATAGTATCATCAGCATCACTCCCCCTTTCGAGGGAGGTCCTTTCGAACAACAGCAAGCTTGTCTCGGAAGTACTCAAACTTCACATGATATAGAGGCTTCGTCAACACTTCTGCAACCTGCTCATTTGTGCCAACAGCTTTACAGCTACCCTCTGCACCATATCACAAATGTAGTGATACTAGACCTCTATGTGCTTCGACTTATCATGGAACACTAGGTTCTCCATCATCTTTATGCAACTCTGGTTATCACATAGAATCACGGTGGCTTCAATCTCCAGATCGAATAAACCCGTCAACAACTTTCGAAGCCATATGGCTTCACAACTGGCAGAACATGCTGCAATGTATTCTGCTTTTGTCGTTGTTGGCCCTTGGTTATGGAAATAAGTGAAGATCAAGAAAGAAAAGGCAAAATGTGAATTGCACGGAAGACACAGTGACTGCTACTAGGTCAAAGTGAGCAAAAGAGCAGAAAAGACGGAGCAAAGTAAAAGGAAGCAAGTTGTTGGATGAGGAGATCGAGGATGACAGATCAGCAAGGAAGAAGGATCGTGGACAACTCAGCAAGCGGAAAAAGCCACCGTTGGATGCCTTGGAGCACCGCGCGAGAAGGAAGGAAAGACATGCTGGCGAAGCCCTAAAACCGCGAGTCAAGCTGGCCTAGGGTTTTAGACACCTAGGGTTTTGGTATCTAGGGTTTGTGACACCTAGGTTTCGACCTAAGGATGTTGATGAGCTATTGTAATGCATAATAGAGGTCTAAAGGACCTAGGTTGGGTTGTTGATGTTAGGATCATTATTGTTGGTTTTGTCATTGTGTGATTGAGTGAGTAATATTGAGAGAGAGAGAGAAGTGTTGAGTACGAGAGCCTTCTAGTATTGTAAAATCTTCAGCTGGGTGCGAAGATCAACCCTGCAGCTGTGTGCGCGGGAAGGGAAGAGATAGAGAGAAGAAGAGAGAAGATTTGTTAGCTAAGAGCGCAAATAAGGACTGTATGGTTCATCTTAATACATTATAAAGCACAGTTCTATGGACGTAGCCCTAAAGAGAGGGTGAACCACGCATATCTTGTCTTGTGTATGTGATTGATGCTATGTTTTTTTGCCTTGATATATTGTTATTGCATTACTGTGGTAGATCTGATAGATATGTGGAATAGATCTAAGCTGATAAGTGATATATGCATGTTGTATTATTCTAGAGTTGGATCCACTTGATAGTTCCCTTGGTTGTAGACATCTCTGTCCTGCAACCCCCCCATAGTTGCTTCAGGTGAGACTGCATCTGCTTCGCAAGTGTAGCCGAAAGGGCCAGTAGTTAGGTCTTGTTGATGCGCTCTTGGAGCTTAACCCTGGGTCTGCCCCTGTGCCAACAAATGGTTTCGTTGCCCGGACAGGAATCTTCTTGAGGGAATGTCAAGGTGGTTTCCATCAAAGAGAGAAATTCAAAAGTGGATAGAGGATCAAGAAAAGGACTTCGTTGAAGCCCAGAACAAGAACCCTAATCTTAGTACAGAGGATTGGTTGGAGAGATATATCTTTACTGATATACACGAGATTTTCTTTGGAGGAATCCATCAAGAGCTATACGAGTGGTTAGCCAGGTTAGCAAATACCCAGTTTGAGATCAGATCTAGACCTCCTGTGGTTTGGACGTCGGCGTTGATCAACAAGGTCAAGGGAGTCGATAATGTTGTGTCACGAGCAGTAGAGCACTTGTTTTATAGCACAATTGGAGGGTACATCACCGAGTTTGTTGTTGACAGAGTAGAGTCATATAGCCAAGCCGAGAGATATTTTTTCAAGGGACCCAGAGGAAAATTTTTACATTTTCTGAAGTTGAGGATCAAGATGCTATTGCATGAGAAGAACATCTTGAAGATACAGTAGATTGGTCGGATTTGAAAAAGCTAATGTTCAAAAATTCGGTCAGTGACAGCGACACAGAGGCTGAACATACGAGCAGTGGAAGAGCGTTCAAAGAAATTCTCTTGTGAACCTATTTAAGCAAGAACTACGGGGACAAGGGTTTCTACAGTGGAGAAGTGGCAGATCTGACAGACGAAGAGCATTCTGAACCCGCTAGGGCAGAGAAAGGGAAAGTTGAAGAACCTCACCAGGACGAGCCAAAAACTTCAGGAACTGCGCAGACTGCTGAAGTAAGTACTATTAATCACTCTGTTGTTTTAGCAGCACTAAGCAATCAGAATAATCAGAGTCACCAGAGTCCTCAAAGTACTATTACTAGCAATTTAGCATATACTCAGGCAGGAAACCTAGGAAGATCTATGGCAGATGAGATGAGGCTCCCTATCTTTAGGGGAGATGGGTCTGAAGACCCTGATCAACACTAGTTCCTATGTGAAGCCGTATGGAATATTAAGAATGTCACCGACGAAGCTATTAAAAGAAACCAGTTTAGTACTACCCTAAGGGATCGTGCACTAAGTTGGTACATGAAGCTTGTCCAAGGACTTGCACAACCTAAACCACTGAATGAGATCAAGAATGCGTTGACTGCAGAATTCAAGAAACCCAAATGGGAGTCACAATGTATCATAGAGCTGGAAGAGATCAAGCAGAAGGTAGCCAAAACCGTTTGGGAATTCGATCAAAGATTTAAGACCTTAACGAGCCGATTGACTTTTCAAATCCCAGATGAGCTGAACAAAGAGTGGTTCATTGCTTCCCTTTTACCACACATCAGAGTTCCTCTGATGCAATAGAGGATTGCTTCGCAAGCTGGGGCTAACTAGCTTGAATCAGCCCCTATGGGAGAATCAGCCCCTATGGGAGAATCCAGCTCAGGTATGAGTCAAATCTTGAGTCAGCTAACTAGCTTGTCTCTGCAGGTCGAAGAACTGAAAAAAGACAAGGGAAAAGATAAAAGAGAAGACATCTGGTGTGTCAGATGCGGATCAAAAGGCCATGACAAGGAACATTGTCCCCTATTCCATCAATACTTGGCCTCTGGAGCTTCGAGCCCTTTGAAGCAAGTCACCTTACCCTGGTGCGAAGTATGCCGAAATAGATATCGCCCTGGTGAGTGTTATTACATGCAAAAGTATGTTCAGACACCCACAAATTTGTATTGCACGTTCTGTAAGTCCATGGGACATGATGATAAGGATTGTAGGGCTTACGATCTCATGCATGAAAGGTCAAGAGACATATACAAAATTCAAGGCGAAGTACAACAAGAAGGAAACACTACGCAGTATAACTCCCCTGGGAGAGGAAACTTCAATCCTCGCGGTGGATTCAGAGGATGAGGACGAGGAGGAGGTATGGGTCGAGGCCAAGGACAGATAATCTGTTATAACTGTGCACAGCCAAGACACCTAGCAAGGGACTGTCAGAACCCTTGTACCACTTGTAGCTATTGCAACTCCTTCGAGCATGTTATCGAGGAATGTCCAGCATTGTTGGCTAAGCTTCAGGAAAGACGAGGACCTCGACAGAACTCGCAAGTGCAACTGATATATGTCGAAACTCGCGGAGAAGACCCCAGAGTTGTTATCACTAGAGGAGGCGTTGTTATAGGAGAAGACAGACTGACCCAAGGAAAGACTAACGAAGACTCAGGAATCAGGAAAGCTGCAGAGAAGACCCAAACTTTTGATGCAAAGAAAGAAAGACATATATTTGAGGAGGCAAGAAAAGAGTTCAAAGCAGACCAAGGCTCTTCATCAAAGACACGGCCAGAAGTAAGGGAATATGGGATGCCTCGGGCATTTTTTATCTGTCTGCTTCGCCAAGATAAGGAAAAGAGGTAAGCAAGCTCATGGAATTTCTATATACTTGTATTAAGTTGATTCAAGATAAAAGCGTTGTACAAGAACTACAAAATTTAATCAGATGGTATGAGCTAGGAAAGATAGACCCCTTACTGAATAGGGCAATACACCAAATCGCTAAAAAGAGAAGGACAAATAAGTAATTACACTTGAATGTTCAAATAGGAGAATATGATATAGACTATGTGGTCCTCGAGTTAGGGTCAGAGGTCAATGTCATGATGAAGCAAACTTGGGCACTAATGGGAAAACCGAAGTTGATCTATTCCCCTATCAGGCTCAGGATGGCTAATCAGCAAGCTGCCAGCCCCTTTGGACGATTGGAACATGTCCCTGTGGACATCGACGGAGTAAGAACGTTTGCAGATTTTGAGGTAATTGAGATAGTTGATGATATTTGTCCTTACCCTGCACTGTTAGGAATTGATTGGGCTTTCAATAATTCCACTATGGTTGATTTAAAGAAAAGACGTATGACGTTTGAAAGAGATGGCCTTAGGGTCATTGCACCTTTAGATCCAAATGAAGGTCAGCGATACACAGAGCCCATCAGAGAAGAAGACCGCGCATATGAACTGGAAAACATATACAAATTAACAGCCAGATAGCAGGATTACATTGATCCTACGGCCGATGGAAACCTAAGTTGGCGAAGTGACAGCGCATGTTCATCAAACTCAGAAGAAGCACTGGAGAACTGGCAGAGTAAAATGTATGAAGTATCTACAAGAAGATGTGCGAGATTAACCAGAGAAGTTCGTTGGATCGGCACAACAGTAAGTAACTTACCCACCTTTGATGGTCTGAATCCTTTAGAAACCTTCTTGTCGAAGTTTGAAGAAAGTGTACCAATGCAACAAAGATGGTTGGCAATGGATGAGCCCCTAAAAGCCACACCAGCAAGATGGTGGGGGACACACAAAACCAACATTACAGACTGGGTACAATGTCGTACCTTGATGACAGCGTGGTTCTCGGCACAAGTAGAAGGCTACGAAGTTCGATACACAGATCGAAGTTGCCCAAAGGACCATGTGTGAAGTTGCGAAGAAGCCTGGAGCAACATTCCTCAAGAGCAGTGGGTGCACAAATTCATTAACACGCTGGACACGACACCTATCAACTGGTACCTTCAAGCAGAGTTGCGCCTCATCACTACAGATTGGGAAGGTATGACTCGGAATTTTGTAACCACCTTCTTATTTGAAAGTCAATATCCTTCAGTAGATCAAGCATTGCAGATTGTAAGACAGAAAGTATTCGAGGAGGCATCTAACCTCCCTTTGGAGCAAGAAGAGGACGAATGGACTGCGCCTCTCCAGAAACTGCAAGGTTGTTACAACATCAATGTTGATGAGGACGATGATCCTAAGAAGGTGAACATCGTCGAAACAGAAGGCCAAAGAGATGTGGAAGGACCAGGAGTTGAACTACCATTCATTGGACAGCCAATCAAGATTAGGAAAGTCAATATTGGAACAGAGCAGACACCAAAGCTTGCAAATGTTGGATACTACTAGGATGTTGCTACTATTGACAAGATAACAGAATTACTGCATGAATATCAGGACTTGTTTCCAACCAAGTTCACTAATATGAAGGGCATTAAAGGGCCTATGGGATAGATGAGGATCTCTTTGAAACCAGATGCAAGACCAGTCAAACAGAGACCCTACAAATTGAACCCTAAATATAAGAAGAATGTGAAGATTGAGCTCGATAGAATGCTGGAAGCTGGGATTATAGAACCTGTGAAAGAGTCAAGAGTGGATTAGCCCTATGGTGGTACAAAACAAGAAGACAAGAGAGATCAGGATCTGTGTAGATCTCAGGAAGCTGAATGCTGCATGTTTGCATGACCCCTTCCTTACGCCATTCACTGACGAAGTGTTAGATAATGTGGGAGGCCAGGAAGTATATTCGTTTATAGATGGATTTTCAGGATACCATCAGATCCAAATTGCCAAGGAAGATCGCCACAAGACCACATTTGCAACAGAATGGGGATCCTACCAGTATATGGTGATGCCATTTGGAATGAAGAATGCCCCAGCCATCTTTTCCAGGGTGGTGGTCGAAGCATTCAAGGAGTTTCTGCATAAATTTCTAGAAGCATATTTTGATGATTGGACTGTTTTTAGCTTATTGAAAAATCATATCGAATGTCTAAGGCTAATGTTGGACAAATGCAGGCAATGTCAAATTGCCTTGAATCTGAAAAAATGCATCTTCTTCTCACCATTTGGAGTGTTGTTAGGTCATTGTATGCAAGCAGGGATTGTTGGTCAATCCATCTAAAATTGCCATTATAGTTGATCTACCCCCTCCTACTTCAGTCAAACAACTACGCACTGCGCTGGGACACACAGGAGATTACAGGAAGTTCATTAAAGGATATGCCTAGAATACAGCACCCATGGAGAAGCTTTTGAAGAAAGACTGTCAGTTTAGTTGGACAGAAGAGTGCCAGCAAAGCTTCGACACACTGAAACAGAAAATGGTTACTGCGCCTATTCTGGTTTTTCCAGATTGGAGCAAGGAGTTTCATGTGCATGTCGATGCGTCTTCTATTGCTTTAGGAGCAGTGTTAGCACAACCTGGGGAAGGAGATATTGACCATCTGTTAGCCTTTGCCAACAAGAAGCTATCAACTGCTGAGATCAATTACACCACTACCGAGCGAGAGGGGTTAGCCATGGTGTATGAACTGCAGAAATTTCACCACTACTTGTTGGGAGGACACTTTAAAATGTTTATTGATCACTCCGCGTTGAAATATCTAGTCAAAAAGCCAATGTTGGGGGGGAGAATATGCAAGATGGCTTCTGCTATTTCAGGAATATGACTTTGAGATCATAGTAAAGCCAGGAAGAATGAACAAAGGTCCTAACCACTTGTCGAGGTTGGAACATGGAGAAGAGCCCACTAGTTTGGATGATACACTGTCGGACACACAGCTACTAGCCATTAGAAAGATTGATGACCACTTCGCAGAGATAGTCTAGTTCCTGTCAATAGGAATGGCACCTAGTGAGTATACAATTCCCCAGAAGAAACAGCTAGTAGTGCGTGCTGCAGACTTTTCACTTATATCTGGACAGCTCTACAAGATGGTGTTAAAGTTTCTGCTATTATTAGGTTACTTTCAATTTACTAGATAACAATAGCATAGACAGGATCACTGAGATAAACACAATCAGAAGAGTACACAAGCATTTATCCTGGGAAACCCTCAAGGGGAAGAAAACCCAGCAAAATTTCCTTAATATAGATAGCCAATACAATGCCAAGATAATGAACCCGACAACAGAGAATATCCAACACTGAGTAACACGCCTCTCTCTCTTCCTTCTTCCGGCAACCGGCAACTGCAGCTTCCTTCAAAACTTGCGCACTAGATGAGTGAGCTGAGTGTGCGTGTAAATGAGGCGCTGGCCTCTCTTATTTATACAATTCTGGCACGTGTGGAAGTGTCTCTTCACTGGCAGGGCTGACTTCTTCTTCTGGGTGGTTATAACCACCTTTAATATATTATGGGGCCTCTTTAATATATTCTAGGGCCGACATCTTATTTAGCATATTACAATTAGGGTTTGACCAATCCACAAAAGGGGATTTGGTCATTTACAATACCCGACATGATCAATCCACAAAAGGGGAATGATCTAATCAATCCTAAATATATTTTATCTTTATCCACAAAAGGGGATAAGAATATTCTTTGCAGTTACACAATATTTTAACACTCCCTCTTAACAAGAAGGATATTCTTTATCTTTTGACAGGTCACCGGATGTCAACATCAACTAGGCAGCAGCATCCACTGGACAACGTTATCAACTGGGCAACATCATCAACTGGGTAACAGGAGGCATCAATATAATCCACTTGGTCATCTGGCATCATTATCACTGACTGGCATATCTATAAATCATCGGAAGTTTTGTTCTCTTTATCTTTGCACAGAAGATACTCTTTCTTTCTTTCGTCTTCACGTATAAGATACTTCTTTCTTATCTTCACACAGAAGATGTCTTATCTTCACACAGGAGATATTCTATGAGTTTTGTCTTTCCTTTTATGTTCTCCCTTCTCTTGTAGTCATATATCTCACCCATCCACTGGGGAGGACTACTACCATAGCTTTACTCCTAGTCATCCCACATGAACTAGAGAAGCTAAGATGCTAGCATGGGCAAGACTAGACTCCCTTTCCATGATCTGTGCAGGATCACAACACAAACCTCAATAGCCCACTAACCATTCCACATGGTCAAGGTTTGTGTTCCAGGCTACTTAATCCTTGGCTAGAGGAGAGTATCTGCCCGCTACCCCTTGGAGAAACATCCACATTCCTCTCTACGAGGGTGGTCACACCCCTCTCTACAAGGGTATTCTAGCATGTCCCTAGAGTATCCAAAACTCAACACTTGGACAGAGGCCAACCTTGGCAAAT
>ML778141.1:666996-689040 GCA_009831015.1 Picea engelmannii | reverse complement strand
AATTTACTAGATAACAATAGCATAGACAGGATCACTGAGAGAAACACAATCACAAGAGTACACAAGCATTTATCATGGGAAACCCTCAAGGGGAAGAAAACCCAGCAAAACTTCCTTAATATAGATAGCCAATACAATGCCAACATAATGAACCAGACAACAGAGAATATCCAACACTGAGCAACACGCCTCTCTCTCTTCCTTCTTCCGGCAACCAGCAATTGCAGCTTCCTTCAAAACTTGCGCACTAGATGAGTGAGCTGAGTGTGTGTGTGTAAATGAGGCGCTGGCCTCTCTTATTTATACAATTCTGGCACGTGTGGAAGTGTCTCTTCACTGGCAGGGCCGACTTCTTCTTCTGGGTGGTTATAACCACCTTTAATATATTTTGGGGCCTCTTTAATATATTCTGGGGCCGACTTCTTATTTAGCCTATTACAATTAGGGTTTGACCAATCCACAAAAGGGGATTTGGTCATTTACAATACCCGACATGATCAATCCACAAAAAGGGATTGATCTAATCAATAATAAATATATTTTATCTTTATCCACAAAAGGGGATAAGAATATTCTTTGCAGTTACACAATATTTTAACAGATGGGACCTGATGAGATATTGAGAAGATGTGTTATGGAGGAAGAACGATCAATGATCCTCGCGGAAGCTCATGAAGGCATCGCAGGAGGACACTACGCAGGGAAAGCAACCGCGCAAAAGGTGCTTAGAGCTGGCCTTTGGTGGCCTACCTTACACAGAGATGCTAAAGACTATTACACAACCTGTGATGTATGCCAAAGATTTGGGAAACCGTCCAGAAGAGATGAAATGCCATTAGCACCACAGTTGACCCTACAAGCATTCGAGAAATGAGCCATTGACTTTGTGGGACCTATAAACCCACCAGGAAAACGCACAGAAGCCAGATACATAATCACTGCGACAGAGTACTTGACCAGATGGGCCGAAGCAAGAGTTGTTAAAGACTATAGTGCAACTACAGTTGCGTGCTTCATATTTTATGACATCATAATTAGGTTTGGATGCCCAAAGATCCTTATGAGTGATCAAGGCACACATTTCATAAATAAAACAATTGAAGCCCTGACTGAGGAATTTGTAGTCATCCATCAGAAGAGCACGCCTTACCATCCACAAGCAAATGGGACAGTGGAAGCATTCAACAAGATATTGGAGACAGCACTGACGAAGATTTTCAGTGCGAACAGGGATGACTGGGATTTAAGAGTACCAGCAGTACTATGGGCCTATAGAACCACTTGCAAGAAGCTAACGATGCAGACCCCTTTTAAGTTGGTATATGGTCTCGAAGTCGTCGTCCCGATGGAATACCTGGTACCAAGCTTAAGAATTGTTGCCTTTACAGATATGGATGACATTGGTGTTGTTCAAGAGAGGCTTGCACAGTTGATCGAACTCGAAGAAGACAAATTTATTGCAGGATTCCATCAGCAGGTGCAAAAGGAAAGAGAAAAGGCCTATCATGACAGGCACATCAAGAAGAAGGCATTCAAGCAAGGTGATCTAGTACTAGTATATGGCAGTAAGTTCACTAAACATCCTGGGAAGTTCAGAACGCATTAGCTCGAGCCATATGAGATCGCCTATGTTACAGAAGGAGGAGCTGCACAGTTGAAGACTTTGAAGGGAGAATGGAAGGAAGGATTAGTGAACGAGAGTCTGCTGAAGTTGTACTATGACAACCAGCTGCCTCGCAGCTCTACGTAAAAGCATAAGGAAAAGGGTCTAGGTACCAGGTGCAATTGAAACTGGGTACCAGACATAGAAATGACAGTCTGCACAAGGAAGGAAGGAGACGAGGCATAGAGCAGAAAGCAAAGGCTGCACTGCGTAGTCTGAAGTCGAAGTAAAACAGAAGAATCAGATCTGAAGTGCCTTGGGACAAGTCACAGGTGAGTGTTGGGGGCTTGTTGGCCCTTGGTTATGGAAATAAGTGAAGATCAAGAAAGAAAAGGCAAAATGTGAACTGCGCGGAAGACACAGTGACTGTTACTAGGTCGAAGTGAGCAAAAGAGCAGAAAAGATAGAGCGAAGTAAAAGGAAGCAAGCCGTTGGATGAGGAGATCGAGGATGACAAATCAGCAAGGAAGAAGGATTGTGGACAACTTAGCAAGCGGAAAAAGCCACCGTTGGATGCTTTGGAGCACTGCACGAGAAGGAAGGAAAGACAGGCTGGCGAAGCCCTGAAACCGCAGGACAAGCTGACCTAGGGTTTTAGACACCTAGGGTTTTAGTATCTAGGGTTTGTGACACCTAGGTTTCGACCTAAGGATGTCGGTGAGCTATTGTAATGCATAAATAGAGGTCTAAAGGACCTGGGTTGGGTTGTTGATGTTAGGATCATTGTTGTTGGTTTTGTCATTGTGTGATTGACTGAGCAATATTGAGAGAGAGAGAGATAAGTGTTGAGTACGAGAGCCTTCTGGTATTGTAAGATCTTCAGCTGGGTGCGAAGATCCACCCTGCAGCTGGGTGCGAAAGAAGGGAAGAGATAGAGAGAAGAAGAGAGAAGATTTGTTAGCTAAGAGCACAGATAAGAACTGTATGCTTCATCTTAATACATTATAAAGCACAGTTCTGTGGACGTAGCCCTAGAGAGAGGGTGAACCACGTATATCTTGTCTTGTGTATGTGATTGATGCTATGTTCTTTTGCCTGGATATACTGTTATTGCATTACTGTGGTAGATCTAATAGATGTGTGGAATAGATCTAAGTTGATAAGTGATATATGCATGCTGTATTACTCTAGAGTTGGATCCACTTGATAGTTCTCTTGGTTGTAGACATCTCTGTCCTGCAACCCCCCGATAGCTCCTTCGGGTGAGACTGCATCTGCTTCGCAGGCGTAATCGAAAGGGCCAGTAGTTAGGGCTTGTTGGTGCGCTCTTGGAGCTGAACCCTGGGTCTGCCCCTATGCCAACAATCGTGTTGAGAGCAATACTGGATTGCTTCCTGCTTTGCCATGAAGTCATGGCTGACCCCAAACTGAAACAACATCCTGAAGTGCTCTTCCTGTCTGAACCACTTCCAGCCCAATCTGAATCAGCATAACCATACAGTCTGAAGTCATGATCTCCAGTATAACAAAGACCATAATCCAACATACCCTTAAGGTATCTCATCACATGCTTTGCAACTAAAAGGTGAACACATCTGGGCTCCACCAGATAATGACTCAAGGTGTTCACAGCAAAGCATATATCTGGCTTGGTATTCGTCAGATACATCAATGATCCAATAATTTGTCTGTATAGAGTAGCATCAACCAAGTCTGACGAAGTATCAACCAGGAGCTTCAAATTCATTTCCATGGGTGTGTTCATGGCTTTACATTCCAACATGTAAAATCTCTTTAGTATTTCAACTACATACTTCCCTTGGTTAAGGAAGATCTTCTCTGGGCTCTGCCAAACTTCAAGACCTAAGAAATAATGCATCGGGCCTAGATCTTTCATCTCAAACTCTGCAACGAGCTTCTTCTTGCAATCTGTGATGAGCTTTTCTTCTCTTGTCAAGAATAAATCATCCACATATAGTAGTAATATAACTGGCTCATCATTCATAACCTTGAAGTAAAGGTTGGGATCAGCTATGCTTTTGGTAAAGCCCAATCTCGTTAGGAAACTATCAATTCTGCCATACCAAGCTCTAGGAGCTTGCTTCAATCCGTACAGAGCTTTCCTCAACCTGCAGACACG
Organism: Picea engelmannii; assembly: GCA_009831015.1. Lineage (NCBI taxonomy): Eukaryota > Viridiplantae > Streptophyta > Pinopsida > Pinales > Pinaceae > Picea > Picea engelmannii. Next base: position 685,297 of record ML778141.1, on the reverse strand, counting down.
AGTCTTTCTATCTTCAACTTTAATCTTCATAATGGATTGGTATCCTTCTGTCATGGAGTCCATCCATTCTTTCTCTTGAACAGCTTCTTCAAAACAAGTAGGTTCCTTCTCTACGAGATCACACATCAAGGCCATATAGCTGGAGAATGGCTTAGGCTTCTTACTTTGTCTTATGGTTCCTTTTGGTACACCATACTTTTCTGCATCTTGAATAAGTTCTCTCGCCCAAGCTGGCTTTCTCTTGTGAGAGATTGTCATACGGGGAGGTTCTTGAGATTCTATCATATCACAATCTTCTGGAATCTTATCATTAGGGGTAACTGTAACTTCCTTCACGGGTTCAGCAACTCTGGGAGCTACAGGTTCATCATATACTTCTTCAAGCTAGCATTTCCTTGATCTTTTGAGTGTTTCATCTTCATCAAACGTTACATCTTTGTTGATCTCAATATGATGGTAACCTGGTATGTAAATTCTGAAGGCCTTAGAGACCTCACAGTATCCGACAAATATTCCCTTCTTTCCTGAAGGATCCAACTTAGTTCTATTTCCTTTTGGAATGTGTACAAATACTGGACAACCAAATATTTTGAGATGGCTTACTTATGGCTTCTTTCCAATGAACATTTCTTCGGGAGTTTTGAATCCATTTGCACAATGGGATAATCTGTTTTGGACATATACTATTGTTCTTGTTGCTTCAGCCCATAAGTGCATTGGAAGATCTTGATCGTGAATCGTAGTCTTTACTGCTTCCATAATAGTTCTATTCTTTATTTCCGCTACACCATTTTGTTGAGGATTATAGGGAGTGGTAAGCTCCCTCTTAATCCCATCATCTCTACAAAAACTTCCAAATTCATTTGAAGTGTACTCTCCTCCATTGTCTGACCTGAGTATCTTGATTTTCCTTTCGGAGATGTTTTCTACCAAGGCTTTGAATTCCTTGAACTTTCCAAGTACTTTATCTTTTGATTTCAAGAAATAAACCCAAGTCTTACGAGAGTAATCATCAATAAAGGATACATAGTATACATACCCGCTTAGAGAGGTTGATAGCATTGGACCGCATACATCTGAGTGGACAAGTTCCAAGATTCCTTCTGCTTTATTGTCGCTCTTTGGAAAATGATTCTTTAAGTTCTTTCCTTGTGCACATCCCTTGCATACACCTTCATGATCAACCTTTAGTTCTAGTAATCCTGTAACTACCTTGCTCACATATGGTAAGGCTTGTCTTTGATGTGAGCTAGTCTTATATACCAAAGTTCATAGGGAGTTTCAATAGAGTGAGTCAAGGCAACATCTGAGTGACCTTTTAACTTGTACAAACCACCTTCTTCTATTCCAATAACAACTGCATCTTCTATAGTTTTTCCTTTAGACCACATACGAACTTCACCATCTATGAATGCAACCCTGAAACCCTTCTTATCTAGGGATGAAATAGAAAGTAAGTTCTTTTTGAAACCTAGTACATAGAGTACATCATTCATTCTCATCGGAGTTCTTGAATCAAGTTTGTAGGTGGATTCTCCCATTCCTTTGATAGGGCACTGATAATCATCTCCAAGTGAAACTTTCTGGGGGAAGTCCTTTTCTATAAGGCTAGAGAGAATGTCTTTCTGACATGTCATGTGTTTAGAGGCACCACTATCTATGAGCCAAGTATCATCTCGAGGTGTCACAGATCCTGAGAGAGCGGAAAACAAAACCTATTCTTCAATCTCTTCTTTAGTTAACTTCTTGGGTGGCTCATCATCTTCAGCTGCATAGGCATGATGTCTTTTGTTATTTCTCTTCTTGAATTCTTCCCTTCTAGCAGGACAATTCTTAGCAATGTGTCCCATCTTATCACAATGATAACATTGATAAGAGGATAAATATTTTTCCTTTTGTTAAAATTAAGCAGCTGCAAGAGCCATTCTCCGAGAGGATGGAAAAGACCCTAGCTGAGATCTAGGGCCCCCAGTACACTCCTAGGGTTCTGGGTCTGGGACCAAACAATTAGAGCCATGGCAAAAGACCATAGTGAGGGCCCCCGGTGTGTTGTTGGGGCTCTTGGTCAAGGACCAAGCAGTTTGATGATATAAGTCACTAGATGTGTTCTAGGGCCCTTGGATGTGTTCCAGGGAATCCTTGCTCGGTGCTTGGATTGATCTTTGGTTGTGTACCTTGGTGGATAAGACCCTAGTGGTGATCTAGGGCCCCCAGACACATTCTGGGGTATCCTGGTCTGGGACCAAGTCGTTTCTTGGTTAAGTACCAAGTCGTTTCTTGGTTAAGTACCAAGTCGAGATGATGTGTGATCTTCTTCTCTCCCGGGATGGTCCATGAGACCTAGGAACAGTTAAGAAGAAGGACATGATCACATCATTGACCTTCCTCTTATGTTGGGATGATAAAAGCTTGTAAGTTATATCATGAGACCTTTGTGGACATTTTTCCATTGAAGAAGACCCCCTTGACTTTGTCTTGTTATTGTTGCTTCCCCTTGTTTGAGCCACGTTCTCCTTTGTTTATGTGGTGTGGGTCTTTGCTAGCCACCTTGACTTGTTGACTATTCAAATTAATATTTTATAATTAAAATATTAATTATTTTATTTGATTATTTTTAATTTTGTTTAATTGTTGGGTTTTAACCTAACCCCAAAATTAGGGCTATTTTGCTAACCCTAATCTACCTACCTAAACTATATAAGGGAGAGACCTCTCCTCTCACTATCACATTCATTCCTCTTCCTCCAAGCTAAATCTTGGCTTGAAATTTTGTTGTTGCCTCCTTGATTGGTCTTGTTGAGTTTAGGTGTGGCCTTCTTGGTCTGAAATTTCGCTGGTGTGTAGTGCGGTCCCTTCTTGTTTAGTCTGGTATGTGGTGCGGCTCCCTCCTTGGATGTTGGTATGTGGGGCGGTTCCCTCTTTTGTTGTTGGTATAGGGTACAGCTCCCTCCTAGGTTGCCTATATAGTGTTGCGGCTCTCTAGAAGTGGTGCAGCTTGTTTGGGATTGCCACCAAGGGTTTATCCCTCCTATCTATTGTTGTTGCCAACCCCTAAGGGTATTTTCCATCCTACAATTGTCCTTTTGTTGGTACTGTCACCTATACTTTGTGTTGCAGTTGTCTCCTTGTTAATGTTGCTACTATCTCACTGCTGGTACACTAGTTGTTGTTGTTGTCCTATTTCTAGTGCTGCCTTTGTTCCCTTTATGGTGACCTGTGTTTGTTGGCCCTAATAGGTTTTGTTGGGCAATCCTCTAACTGTTGTTATCACTATCGCAGTTTTTGTTTTGGGCAGTCTTTGCCAAGGTTGTTAGTGGTTTCTTTTTGGACAATGGTGCCCTTTCCTTCAGCGTTGCTTGTTTTTCTGATTTTCTCCCTAAAGTTCTTCTTGGCAAATTTGACTGTTGGTCCACGATGAGATCTACCCCTGAGGATTTGATCCATGACCCTTCAAGCTTTTTCTGAGCATACAGAAAAGAGGACAATCGGGTAATTTTGTTCCTTGTTTTTTCTAAGGAAATATTCAGATCCATTATATTATTTATGTTATTGGTTATTAGTTTTACATCTGAATTTTTATGTTATTGGTTTTACATCAATATTTGTGAATTTATTCCTAATTCAAAACTACAATAGGAAATAAAATATTAAAGGATATTTCTGTTACTAGTTTGCCCTTAATTTCTAACATGGAATCAAAGCTTAGGGCATGAAAAGAGCTCAATTGTGGCAGACTTTTGAGCCTGCGTAGATCCACACCTAAGGGTTTGTTTTGCAGATCAGCAGTAAGAGTGTTTTATATCAGATCTTGTTTTCAGTATGGCTCCATCTTCAGTCAAAGCAGAAGATAGGCTTGAAGGGGCTTCAAAGTTCAATGCCTAGAAGGCTAGGGTTTTTAATATCCTAGAAGAAGGTGACTTGGATGAGCTGGTTACCAGGGTGATGGAAGAACCTACTTCAAATGTAGGAAGAGCAGCCTATAAGAAGAGGCAGGACAAAGCCAAGAGGGTTATTTTTTGACTCAGTTAACGACAACATGATGCCTCTTATTGCTCATCTAAGGAGAGCTAAGGAATGCTTTCATGCCCTAGCAATCTATATGAAAAAAAGGCCCCAACTCAAAAAAGGATTTTGAAGAAACAACTACGTACATTAAAGATGGGGAAGGATGAAACTATCTCTACCTTCTTTTCCAAAATTGCCCAAACAAGAGATCAGCTTGCAACAATTGGAGTTGCAGTGGATGATGATGACCTTGTACAAACAGCAGTAGATGGTCTTCCTAACTCATGGGAGACATTTCTCTCATCAGTCAATGGAAGAGAAGTTCAACCCAACTTTGAGAGATTATGGCATGATTTACTGGAAGAAGAGGGTAGACTTAAAAGCATAAATGAACCCTCAACCGTGAAAGACCATGCTCTTTCAGTCAAAGCCAAGAAGTGGAAGAGATCTTCTCAGCACAAAGGAAAAGGTAAGAAACCCCAAGGTAAGAACTCTCACTTTCACTCTCATTTGTCTAAAGTAAGATGCTTTAACTATAAAAGGCTAAGTCGTTACGCAAAAGACTGCAGGAACCCTCCTTCACAGCAGAAACGGAAAGGCAAGTTCCATGCTTCAGTTGCAACTAAGGAAGAAGAGCCTCAAAGGAGGAGAACCAGAGTTGCTACTAAAGAACAAGAACAACGCAAAGAAAGTTATTTTGTTTCAGCTCTCTCTGGTATTGTCACCAAATCGGAAGAAGTTTGGTTAGTGGACAGTGGGGCCTCCAAGCACATGACAGGCTTCAAACAGAACCTTGTGAACTATTGAGATAAGAAGTTCAATGTGAAGGTAGAATTGGGTGATGATGGCACCTATGCCATCAAAGGATTTGGATCGGCATCCTTTCAGCTTCAGTCAGGTAATGTATTTCATATTGAAGAAATTCTTTATGTTCCTGAATTAAAGAAAAATCTTATCTCAATTGCAATTCTAGAAAGTAAAGGGTACTCAATAGCCTTCTCCAAAGGAAAGGCTCTTATGTGGCCCTCAAATAAAAGTATGAGCTCGGCCATGAAAATCGGAGCTCAAGAAGGTGGACTTTACAAAGTCATTGGTCAAGTTATTCAAGCTTTAACTCATGATATGATCAATGTTATGAACATAAATATATATATAAAGTAGATATTAATTAGATAATGATTAAATAATAACGACTATTGATGTTTTGCGCCCTCACACAACCCCCACGCCCTCACACAACAACCACCCCACCTCGATCCCACCCGACACCACTTTCGTCCCCCCACCCATCCTTGTTCCTAACCCCTACCCACCCCCTGTTCCTATGTCGTAAACCCACTCCCGCAAACCCTCACCTTTCTGACCCACTTCCCTAACACTCTCGCACAATCGCCACCATTTGCCAGCCGACAGCCCCTGCACATACCCCGCAGACCGCTCCGACTCACACCCCACGTCTTTCCTTTGTCTCGTCTTGTTCCTAACCCAACAACTCCTATTCACCTCACCTCGTCCTGTCCCCTCGTCCCGATCCCCCCCAACACCTCTGTCTCCTCCCTGACACACTTGTCCCCCTCCCTCACATTAATCGTACAACTCATACGATTTCAACATCGTACCCCTCCTTCACCTTTTAAAATTATATATATATATATATATATATATATATATATATATATATTAATTATAATATATATATGTTATTTAATTATTATATATATACTTATTATAATATATAATTAATTTTAAAAAAAAATTATTATTATTAACAATTTTATATATATAATTAATAATAATTAATATTTAAAAAAAAAATTAAAAAAAATAAACAAATCGTAAGGATGGTCAACAACGAAGAACTTAAGGCAGATGTGAACAAATGCAGAGATGACATCAACGGTGTAAGGTACCGACTAAACAATGTGGAAAAAACGCAAAAAGACATGAATGAAAAAATCAATAAATTATTTGAGACTGAGAGCAAAATTGATCAGTTAATACAACAAGGTGAAAGATTATTGGTGCTCTCCGAAAATGATAAAAGTGAAACAAAAAGAAGACTTGATGAACATAGTAAAAAAATTCAACAATTAACGGAACGTGTTGAGGCCTTATTCACAGAGCCCTTAGCTTATCAAAGACCACCACTAAGTCCGGAAATACCAGAAATAAATTCAGAAAATCAAGGAAACCAGGAAATTCCAGAGGAAAAAATTTCGAGAAATATGCACACACCCAGATTCTACGATAGAGATTACCAGAAATTTAAAAAGGAGTTACCAAAGTATGACAGCAAGGATCATAGAGGAGTTGTTGTTTGGATAAAAAAAATGGATGGAATTTTTTAATCGAACCCCCCGCTAGGTGAACGAGAGAAGGTAATGACAGCTTCTAACAGCTTAGAAGGAGAAGCTTATGATTGGTACCTTTGGTGGTCCAGGAAATGTGATGCTCGTTCCTTCCACTGGAAGAATTTTACAACAGCCCTACTTAAAAGATTTCATGACGAAGAGGATGATGACCTATATAACAAGTTTGTACATCTCAAACAGAAGGTATTATTGCCACAAAGGAAAAGGTGTTACGTTCCAGGACCATAAAGGAATATATTATCAAATGGAAAAACCTTCCAGAAGAAGACTCATCATGGGAGTCCGAATGATTCCTCCTACAATATCCATCGCTACCCTTGCTTTGAGGACAAAGCAAAATCTTAAGAGGGTGGCAATGTTACGAACATTAAAATGATAATAATAATAAATACAATAAATTGTAATAATAATTAATATCATTTAATCAAATCAAGAGGCACGTACCTCTTCATCAAGAGGCACATACCTCCTCACCTCGTGACCAGTCAATGCTATATAGCAACCGTCACGAGGGTAGTGTAATCATCAATTTTATCATATTCAATCATATATTAATATTCAGAAGTATCTATTTCTCAATAAAGAATAACTTTCATGTTACAATCAACCCCTGTGAACTATGGCACAGAAGGTTTGGACATCTCAATTATAATGCTCTCCCAGATTTGCAAAATATGGTAACAGGTATGCCAGTTTTTTCTTTTGAGCATGATAATATTTGTAGAGGATGTGCTCTTGGTAAAAATACAAAGAAAGCTTACCCTCACAGTGATAGAAAAAATAATGGTATATTAGATCTTATTCATTCTGATCTTTGTGGACCTATGACTGCTCCGTCCATGAATGGTTCTCTTTATGATATCATTTTTTTTATGATTGTTCTCGTAAAACTTGGATTTATTTTATGAAAACTAAAGATGAATCTTTCAGTAAATCTCGGGATTTTAATAATCTTGTTGAGAATCAAACAGGTAGACATATCTGTGTTTTTAGAACAGACAATGGAAAAGAGTTTGCCTCCCACAAGTATGATGATCTTTGTCGTGCTTCTAGGATGAAGAGGGAACTAATTGTGCCTTATAATCCTCAACGGAATGGGGTTGCAGAAAGAAAGAACGAGACAATTTGTGAAGCAGACGGAGCCATGATGTATGATCAAAATATTTCGTTGTCGCTTTGGGCCGAAGCTGCAAGCACTTCAGTCTATATTCAGAACAGGTGTCCTCATAAAGCCCTGGAAGAGAAAACTCCAGAAGAAGTCTTCACCGGTAAGAAGCCTTCAATTGACCATTTGAGAATCTTTGGTAGTCTTGTCTACATTCATGTACCAAAAGAAAAGAGAACTAAGTTAGAGCCCTCTGGAAAGAAAGGCACTTTTGTGGGGTATGGTGAGACCTCAAAAGCATATTGAATCTATGTAATAGAGAAAAAGTTCATAGAGGTCGATAGAGATGTGACTTTCCATGAGGAAGTCCCATTTCATTGTTCCAGAGAACTTCCATGTGATATAGAGGAGCAGGAAGCTCCATCTCCAGAACCTTCAGTTTCACCACTTTTAGATGAGCAGAGGGAGGAGGCCAAAGAGCCTTCAGTGGATCCCATAAGGGATTTTGTTGAGTTTCCCATAGAGAAACCTCCTGTCAAAAGGAAACCAACATGGTGCTGTGAAATTTTAAAGAAGTAGAAAAGCATGCAGCACCTAAAGGTACCTTCAGAGAAAGAAAGAAACCAGATAAATACTCAGGTCTGATACCTCAGTTGAATCTTGTGATTGACTCAGAACCTTCCACCTTTAATGAGGCTGCCAAACATAAAGTGTGGAAGGATGCCATGACAGAAAAGTACGAGTCATTATTGAAGAATGATGTATGGGAAGTGGTCCCAAGACCTCAAGGGAAATCAATAGTAACCTCTAAATGGATTTACAAAATAAAGCATGCAGCAAATGGCAATGTTGAAAAATTCAAAGCTATATTTGTGGCTCGTGGCTTCTCTCAAAAAGAAAGAATTGATTATGACGAGATTTTTGCTCATGTTGCCAAGTATACCTCTATCGGAATAAACATCTCTCTTGCTTCAGTTTTTGATTGGAAACTTCACCAAATGGATGTTAAGATTGTCTTTCTTAATGGTGAAGTTGAGCAAGAGGTTTATATTGAGCAACCTAAGGGTTTCGTGATCCATGAGAAAGAATCTCATGTATGCAAACTCAAGAAAGCCTTGTATGGATTGAAACAAGCTCCGAGAGATTTGAAATATCCCAGATCCAGCGGATCTGAATATCTACTACTGATCTAGTGTTCGGTCTCACAGATCTGATACTCTGGGGGTTTCTGAATGCGTTTTATCTTCAGATCTGATACTTTGGGGATTTTTGGATGAGTTTTAGTTATGTGCTTGAGATATTTTGTGATTGTTGCATGTGCATGTCATACAATTTTGTTTAAACAGTATATATATGATGCATGCAGAAATAAGGAACAACAACCGCCCAATAATATGCATTATGAGATTTAAGCAGGGAAATACAATGATATACTGGAAATATAGAAAATAGTCCTCAGTTAGATCTCTTGGATCGTCACTGGAATACAAGCAAATAACATAAAATACCCATGATCGAAAAACGAAGGCAAATCTGATGCATGCACGGATAAATCGGCAAAATCGGCAAAATCGAAGAAGCACAGTAACCGCTACAAACTGGAAAACTCGTCTGGAAGGCTATAACTATCGGAATGAGCTAGACATTGTCTCAACAGAAGCACCCTGGCCTCTAGACTGATCCTAGTGACTATCGGACTGAACATTTGTCCTCTGAAGCTCAGGATCTCACCCCCTAGGGGTCTGCGCACCTCCTGGGCTCTATGAGTGCATCCAAATGATTCCACCAATGGAATCGACTGCTATACGTCTCAAAATGTTCGCCCTGGCTAATGTTGAACTGGGTCGGAGGGGTTTCCTCAGATCTGATCTAAAACTTTGCCTGTCCTTCCTCAAGAGTTGTGCCCTGTATGGCTAACTGTTGCGCCCTGAAGGATTCCACCATCAAAATCTGATGGCAGGTGTCTCAATCTATGTGCCTTGGCTGGATCTCAACTGGGTCGGAAGGGATCTGCAATACAAGCTCTGATCTCGTGCAACTACACAAACCCTCTCTCTGACCTTACAACCTCACTGGCTGAGCTGCACAACACGGCAAACTGGATACTCCTAAATCGCACAGTGAAATATCTGGATGGTACCTCCGATGGGCTAGGGTGTGTCTCTCAACACCGAAACCGATCAATGGTGGTGGTTTCGTCCAAAAATCCACCAAACAGTAGAAGTCGAATCTCCTCCTCCTCTGGGAACTCTCTCAACATCAAATCACAACATAGCATAATGAGGAATTAGGTCAAATTCCTCCCTTTATACTCTTCCCGATCTAATTCACCATTGACCACACTTAAGCTAGGCGCTTTTCCTCCTAAGGTGAGTAATTAATTAATTAAGTCCCCCCTTAACACCTTTTCGTTCGATTTATCCATTGACTTAAACTTATGTGACATTTCCTATGTTTTTGGCTTAATTCATCGTTTAGCCATCAATTCTCCCTTATTTCTCCTCTCGTTCCATGTTTGTGCCTGACTATAGTCTACGGGAACAAATAGACTACTAAGTCACTCCCTGCTGGCCTACTCTTGGGAACGGGACATCACAGTCCTCCCTTCCCGAGATTGCTTGTCTTCAAGCAACATCAATCCTGGGTGCTGCAAAATATGCTCCCCCTCCCATGTGGCATCCTCCACTGGAAGTCCCCTCCATCTAACCAAGCACTCCCTGATGACCTTGTTCCTCAACCTGCGCTCTCTCTGCCCGAGCACCTCCTCTGGCACTAACTCCAACTGGCCCTCCTCATCTAAGGGTGGAAATTCCTTTATAGTGTTGATTTGTTGTCCCACTGTCTTTTTAAGGCAAGAAACATGAAAGACATTATGAATCTTGCTACCCTTTGATAGCTCTAGCTTGTATGCCACCTCGCCTACCCTCCTGATGATTCTGTATGGCCCATAAAATCTCGGATTCAATTGGACTGTCGGTAAGGTTGTAACTGCAGAAAAACCAAGTCCCCAACCTCGAAACTGCGTTCTACCCTCTGCCTGTCTGCATAGATCTTTTGTTGGTTCTGTGTTGGCTGCAAATTTTCCTTCACTGCTCGCAGAATCCCCTAGCTCTCCTCCACCCAATCTTTGGCCCCTGAGACCCTGTTATCCCCAAATACAGTCTCCACAAAAGTGAGTGCATCGTATACATACAATGCTCTAAATGGTGACATCTTGATAGACATATGGTGAGTCGTGTTGTAACAATACTCACCCATGTGCAACCACCTCACCCATGTGCATTGTTGTCCTCCCACATAGTTCCTCAGATAACCCTCCGCCCATTTGTTGAGAATATCTGTCTGTCCATCTGTCTATGGGTGGTAGTTGGTACTCGTGGTTAGCTCTGTGCCTGTCAAATGAAAAAGCTCCTACCAAAATGCGGTAATGAAGCGCCCATCTCTATCACTGACTATTTGACTGGGTAGGCCATGCAACCTAATTACCTCTCTGAAAAACAACTCTGCTACATGTATGGCCTTGTAATCTGTGGGTATGGCAAAGAAATGTGCAAATCTGGTCATCCTGTCGACCACCTCAAATATACAGTGCCTGCCCTGCACTCGAGAAAGGCCTGTAATGAAATCCATAGAAATACTCTCCCATTTCTCCTCTGGAATGGGTAGAGGCTGAAGTAACCTTGTTGGGTGTGTCTGCTCGGACTTGTTCTGCTGACAAGTCGTGCACTCCTGGATGTGCTTCAGTACATCATCCTTGAGACCCTTCCATGAGAATCTCTCCATGATCTGCCTGTAAGTTTTGATGTACCCCTGGTGCCCTGCTACAGGCGAATCATGACACACCTTCAGAATCTTCCCCTTTAAGGTAGATTCTGGAACCAAGTAGATCCGATCCTTGTAGAAAATGATGTCATCTAGTACCCGATATCTATCATCAACCACCTGTCCATCCATCACCTCACAAGCAAATTTGTTTTTGGAGTATTCCACCAACAAATGTGCTTTCCAAACTGTGCAAATGTCCATCATCGAACACCTAGGTGGCCTCCTGGACAAGGCATTTACCACGACGTTCCTTTTTCCCTTGACATACTCAATGTCAAATTCAAAGGCTTGGATCTTCGAGACCCACTTATGTTGTCTCTCACTAAGGTCTTTCTGATCCAGGAAATACTTGAGACTGTTGTGATCAGTCTTCACTACAAATATGCTACCCACCAGATACTGCATGAATTTGGTTAAGGCGTTCATGATTGCTAGCATTTCCTTGTCATAAATAGAGTAGAGTCTCTCCAACTCATTGAGCTTCCTGCTCTCAAACATAATGGGATGGCCTCCCTGCATCAACACTGCTCCAATCCCCACCCCTGATGCATCGCACTCCAAGACGACCAACTGCGAGAAGTCCGGAAGGGCTAGAACAGGGCATGTGCTCATAACCTCCTTCATCTTCTCAAATGTCCGTTGTGACTCCTCTGTCCACTGAAAGGCACGCTTCTTGGTCAAATCTATGAGTGGTGCTCCTAACTGTGAAAAACCCCTGACAAACCTCCTGTAATAGCTGCACAGCCCAAAGAAGATCTGCAACTCTGTCAAACTCCTGGGTGTTGGCCAATCCAAAATGGCCCTAATCTTCTCCCGATGTACCTGAACTCCCTATGCACTGATGATGTGGCCCAAGTAAGTAACTCTATCATCCAAAACTCACACTTGGACTCTTTGGCGTATAGTGACTGGGCCTCCATGATGCTCAACACCTCCTCCAAGTGCCCCATATGCTCGTGCCATGTCTTACTGTAGACCAAAATGTCATCGAAGAAAACCAAAACTGATTTCCTCAACTGCCCCCTGAATATGTGGTTCATGCAAGACTGGAATGTAGTTGGTGCATTGGTTAGCCCGAATGGCATAACCAGAAACTCGAAATGGCCAAAATGGCACCGAAATGTCTTCTTCTCAATGTCATGCTCTTTGATGTTGATCTGATGATATCCAGAGCGTAGGTCAATCTTCGAGAAGAAAACTGCCCCATGCAGCTCATCCATTAACTCGTCAATGCAAGGGATAGGATACCGATTTTTTATGGTTTTCTTATTCAAGGGTCGGTAATCGATGCACATCCTCATGGTACCATCCATCTTTAGGACTAAGACAACTGAAGAGGCGAATGGACTGCTACTAGGTCTGATGTGTCCTATCGCCAGCAATTCCTTGATTGCTTTTTCTATCTCATCTTTGAACCTCCTAGGATGACGATAGGGTGGGGTGATCATGGGTTTGGCCCCCTCCTCCAACTCAATGGTGTGCTCAAATCCCTTGTCTGGCGGTCGCCCTGGTGGAATCGAACCAAAAACCTGTTGATGTCGTCCCAACAAGTTCCTGATCTCTATCTGATACTGTTGTCGACCCTCAGAATCCTTTCGCGTAGTGATCAAGCACTCTGCAGCAAATGCTACCTCCCCATGCCTGAAGATCCTCTCCATCCTCTTGGCTGAGACTGTCCTGGGTGCTCCTGTCGACATGCCCCTCAAAACAACCCTCTTCCCGTCACTGTCTTTGAACCCCATCTCCAATGTTTGGTAGTTGGTGGTGATTTTGCCCAAGGTGATCAACCACTAGACTCCCAAAACCAAGTCTCTGTCTGATAGGTCAACCACATAAAAAGTATCTCTCATGGTGTACTTGCCTAACTTGATCTCCAAGTCCGGAACTCTGTCTAGACACTCCATTGTATGGCCATCTGCTACTGCGACATCAAATCCCTCAAACTCCTCTGTCTGAAGGGCCTGTCTCGATACCAATGAAGCGTCGATGAAGTTGTGGGTGGCCCCACCATCTATCAGGGCGATTGCTCGTTGTCCCTGAATAGTCCCTCTGATCCGAAGGGTGTTGTACCTAGGAACACCAGAAAGGGTCACTCTGACTCCTCCCTTTGTTGGTTTCTGACTGCTAGCTTGCTCAGGAGGCTGTGGAACTACCAGTGGGTGGGCCCTTGCCAGTGTCAGTGGTCTACGAGGAGGTTGCCCCTCTGCCTGCTCTGACTCCTCCTCTAAGCTGATGGATCCACTATCATGCTCCTCCTCCTCACTGTCCACACTGTCTGTTGCCACCTCAATATAGTGAATCTCTCCCTTGCCCGTGCACCTGTGGCCTGGGACCCAAGGATCTCTACAGTTGAAGGAAAGCTTCTTCCTCATAAGCTCTCGCCTTCTCTCATCATCCAGCATCTCCTTGCCCTTCCATTCTCTTTGGAATGGCTTTCGGTCTCGATCCTTCTGTGGTACGAAGGGTTTGGAAGAGGGTTTAGTTTTTGGCACTGAATATGCCAAATCTCTAGTGCGTAGGATGGCATCCTGCAAAGTGTGAGGTCGGTATGCCTTCACCCATCCTCTCAAGGGTTCTGTGAGTCCTTCTGTGAATAACATGATCAGCCTCGGCTCGGATATATCCGGCACTGCCACTGCTACCCGCTGAAACTCTGAGATGAATGTCTTTGTTGTGTCAGTTTGTCTCAACTGGGCTAGATCTCTGAAATGGATCTCTGGATCCCTCTTGTCAAATCTGTCCAGGAGTCTCTCTGTGAACTCCATGTAGGAGGTGATGCGACTGTGACCCAATGTCACCAATCCATGATACCACTACTTGTGTGCCTCACCCTCCAAGTGTAAGGTAGCGAAACTGATGGCCTCTGTCTCGATCATCTGGTTGAGCTTGTAGTGTGTGTCTAGCTTCTGTACCCAAGCTCTGGCAGTGCATTTGGACGATCTGTCTAAAGAAGGTATGGTGAGTTTACCAACTTTCTGGATGAAATCAATGTTATGCCCCTGCTGCTGTTGCGGTCCTCTCTGTGGCTCTCTAGGGCGGTTCCTGAGTCTGAGTCCACAATACTCGACTAGGGTCATATCCTTCGATACTCTGTAATGTCCTCTGTATGAGTGGGCAGCCTCTGTGCTATCGGCAATTGTGCTGCTACTGGGGGTGCCCTCTGGAAACTGGGAAACAAAGGTCTGGAAATCCTACTCAAAGAGGTGTATGTGCGAGTAGGTGACTGGGGTCTACTGCTTGCCCCTGACTTCCCCTATGTTGCATATGGGGCTTGTGTGCCCGAGGTGCCCACTATAGCTAATCTATCAGCCATCTGTGCCAAAGACTGAGTCATGGTCCGCTGACTACCTAACATATCGTTGATAACCTGCATGAAGGCTACCTCTGGATCAATGGGGGCCTTACCACTGCCCTCTGGTCGCTCATATCTGTCTCCTAGCATCCTCTCTGCCTTGCGCTCAGCCTCACGCTCTGCCCTTCTCTCTGTTTCCATGTGCGCCTCTTCCTCTTCCTCTGAGCTGGCAGGGAAAGGAGGAAAGTCAAGCCTAGGCCTTCTTTCCTTGCGCCTGTTGTAAGTGACATATTCGTCACCTACATGCTCACGGCCATCTGGGTCTTCTGCTGCACTCATCGTCTTTACTCACAGGCTGCCAGGACTAACACTTTGATACCACTGAAATATCCCAGATCTAACTGATCTAGATATCTACTACTGATCTAGTGTTCGAACTCACAGATCTAATACTCTGGGGTTTTTAGATGCGTTTTATCTTCAGATCTGATACTCTGGGGGTTTCTGGATGCGTTTTAGTTATGTGTTTAAGATGTTTTGTGATTGTTGGATGTGCATGTTATACATTTCGTTTAAACAGTATATATATGATGCATGCGAAAATAAGGAACAACAACCGCCCAATAATATGTATTATGAGATTTAAGCAGGGAAATACAATGATATACTGGAAATATAGAAAATAGTCCTCAGTTAGATCTCATGGATCATCACTCGAATACAAGCAAATAACATAAAATACCTGTGATCGGAAGATGAAGGAAGATCTGATGCATGCACGGATAGATCGACAAAATCGACAGTTTCGGAGAAGCACGATAACCGCTACAAACTAGAAAACTCGTCTGGAAGGCTATAACCGTCAGAATGAGCTAGAAATTGTCTCAACAGAAGCGCCCTGGCCTCTAGACTGATCATGGTGACTGTCGGACGAAAGATCTATCCTCTGAAGCTATGGATCTCACCCCCTGGGGGTCTGCGCACCTCCTGGGCTCTCTGAGTGCGCCCAAATGATTCCACCAACAGAATCGGTTGCTATATGTCTCAAAATGTTCGCCCCGGCTAATGTTGAACTAGGTCGGAGGGGTTTCCTCGGATCTGATCTGAAACTCCATCTAGAACCCCAACTGTCCTTCCGCAAGAGTTGTGCCTTGTATGGTTGACTGTTGCGCCCTGAAGGATTCCACCGTCAAAATCTGATGGCAGGTGGCTCAATCTATGTGCCTTGGCTGGATCTCAACTGGGTCGAAAGGAATCTGCAATACAAGCTCTGCTCTCGTGCAGCTACACAAACCCTCTCTCTGACCTTGCGCCCTCACTGGATACTCTTGAATCGCACGATGAAATGCCTGGATGGTATCTTCGATGGGCTAGGGTGTGTCTCTCAACACCAAAACCGATCAATGGTGGTGGTTTCCTCCAGAAATCCACAAAACAATAAAAGTTGAATCTCCTCCTCCTCTGGGAACTCTCTCAACATCAAATCATAACATAGCATAATGAGGAATTAGGTCGAATTCCTCCCTTTATACTCTTCTAGATCTAATTCACCACTGACCTCACTTAAGCTAGGTGCTTTTCCTCCTAAGGTGAGTAATTAATTAATTAAGTCCCCCCTTAACACATTTTCGTTCTATTTCTACGTTGACTTGGGCTTAAGTGACATTTCCTATGTTTTTGGCTTAATTCATCGTTTAGCCATCAATTCTCCCTTATTTCTCCTCTTATTCCCTGTTTGTGCCTGACTATAGTCTACGGGAACAAATAGACTACTAAGTCACTCCCTACTGGCCTACTCTTGGGAACGGGACATGACAAGCTTGGTATGGAAGAATTGGCATTTTTCTTCAGAGTCTTGGATTCTCCAAGAGTATAGCAAATCCTAATCTTAATATAAATATTGTGAAGAATCATCCTATTATCTTGGTTTTATATGTGGATGATTGGTTCCTTACTGGAGAGGAACATCTGATAGCTCAGATTAAGAGGGAGTTATCAGCAGAATTTGAAATGAAGGACTTGGGTCTTATGCATTAGTTTCTTGGCTTAGAGGTGTGGCAAAAACCTAGTGAGATCTTTCTCTCACAAAGTAGGTATGCAGTTGATGTGCTTCGCAGATTTGGGAAGCTGGACTGTAAGTCCATGACCACGCCTATGATTTCTAACCTAAAGAAGTTACATGATCAAGCTACAGGTTCAGATCCAGAAGACCCTACCGCATATCGTCAGATTATTGTGTCCTTGATGTATCTAGTACACACCAGACCGGACATTTGTTACGCAGTGAATGCCCTCAGCCAGTTCATGTGAGAACCGAAACACATTCATATGGTTGTTGCTAAGCATATTCTCAGATATGTCCGAGGAACTATAGCCTATGGGCTCAGGTACACTACTAGTGGAGGTGTAATGCTTCACGGCTATACAGATTCAGATTAGATGGGCAATACAGTGGACCGGAAGAGTACTTCTGGATATTGTTTCAGTGTGGGTTCAGCTATGATCTCCTGGTCCAGCAGGAAGCAAGGCTCCATACCCCAAAGCACTGCAAAGGCAGAATACATTGTTGCAAGTGCTACCAGTAGAGAAGCAATGTGGCTTAGAAAACTACTCTCAGATTTGTTCAGTGTTGCGCTAGAACCCACAGTAATTCACTATAATAACCAAAGTTGTATAAAGCTCTCCAAGAATCTTGTGTTCCATGACAGATCAAAACACATTGAGATGAGATATCACTATGTTCGAGATATGGTGCAGAAGAACATTCTCAGTATTCATTATGTTTCGACAGTGGAACAAACTACAAATAGTTTGACCAAGCCTCTGTCTTTGACAAAGTTTGTGTACTTTTGAGACAAGCTTGGTGTTGCTGAGAATGCCTCTCTTGCTCAGAGGGAGTGTTAAAATTAAGTAGTTGAAAGAGCCATTCTCTGGGAGGATGGAAAAGACCCTAACTGAGATCTAGGGCCCCCAGTACACTCCTAGGGTTCTTGGTCTGGGACCAAACAATTAGAGCCATGGAAAAAGACCCTAGTGAGGGCCCCCAGTGTATTGTTGGGGTTCTTGGTCAACGACCAAGCAATTTGAAGATATAAGTCCCTACATGTGTTCTAGGGCCCCTGGATGTGTTCCAGGGAATCATTGCTTGGTGCTTGGATTGATCCTTGGTTGTGTACCTTGGTGGATAAGACCCTAGTGGTGATCTAGGGCCCCTAGACACGTTCTGGGGTATCCTGGTCTGGGACCAGGCAGTTTCTTGGTTAAGTACCAAGTCGAGATGATGTGTGATCTTCTTCTCTCCCAGGATGTTCCATGAGACCTAGGAGCAGTTAAGAAGGACATGATCACATCATTGACCTTCCTCTTATGTTGGGATGATAAAAGCTTGTAAGTTATATCATGAGACCTTTGTGGACATTCTGCCATTGAAGAAAACCCCCTTGACTTTGTCTTGTTATTGTTGCTTCCACTTGTTTGAGCCACGTTCTCCTTTGTTTATGTGGTGTGGGTCTTTGTTGGCCATGATCAAACCGCAAAAGGGGATTTGATCTATAAGATAATAACTCAAATATAATTAGAATATTCTTTGAAGTTACAATATTTCAACATAATCCAGGGACGTACATGATCTCTTCAATATGCAATGTGGCCCCAGATTCCAACCGAAATGAAGCTGAACCAATTCCTTTTATTCCATAGCTT
>ML778141.1:566331-639126 GCA_009831015.1 Picea engelmannii | reverse complement strand
CTCTGGCCAGACAAAGTACCTCTCAGCTTGTTAAGAAACTGGATCAGATTCCAGAAGTTTCGATCCCCAACATTAATGCGAGACGAAAAGCCCTCTCCTTCGCATCACGAGCTCTGGTCGGATAATTCATGGGCCTGTGGCCTTCACCGTGACAAATAGACCCGTGGATTGAGCGGAACTGGCATCCTTTGGTCCAAGGACGGATGAACCATTTGTTATGTGGTAAGGGCTTTTATATTTTCTATTTCAAGCTGAAATCAGATAGAGATCTAATTTTTAGAAATGGACCTTACTTCTTCGGTCCCAAAGGTCTTTACTTAAATAGTTGGGCACCTGATTTTGAACCTGAAAATGACATCCCCTCAGCAGTACCAGTCTGGGTATGGCTCCCGCATTTTCCCTTTCACTGTTGGGGAGATGAAGTGCTAAAAAGCATAGGAGATGCCCTGGGGAAGTATATTGATAGGGTAGAACCCAAATCCAACCTCTACTCCTACACAAGAATCTATGTAGAAGTAGATCTGGAAAAAGGGCTCCCAGAAGCAATCAAGCTAAAGCTAGACGAATGGACCCACATCCAAAAACTTGACTATGAACAATTGCCTTTCAAATGCAAAACTTGCCATGAATATGGTCATTTTGCAAAAAATTGCCCTAATACCAAACAATCTACAAAAAATGATACCCCCTCTCAAGAAGATGGCTGGCAGCAGGTTCGTAAGAAAAACGCCAGTGGTAAAAGTAGTGGATCTTGTGCATGACCCTCATGCTCCCAACATCTAGCAGAACAGCCAAGGCAAAATACAGCTCCAAAATCCCCACCTAAAAAAGATTCTTCGTTGCACATCAACCCCCCCCCCAACAACAATCCCTTTGAGCCCCTAAGTGAACCGTCCTCAAAGTAGAACCCTCCTCCACCACCTCCCCCTTCCTCATTCCCTGATCCAACACTCAGCGGCATCAATGTCGATCTTGACACAGAGAACCCCTCCTCGGAAAACATAGATCCACCAGTGCAACAAGAAATTTCAAACTCAAATCTGCATATATAGGGCCCTCATGAAAGAGAAGAAGGAGAACTTCCACTGGAAAAACCAAGGAAATCAGGGCGTCACACAAATAAGGAAGTCAAAGAGGAAGCAACAGGCAAAGAAAAAGCACAAGGAAAACAACAAACCACAGAGCACAATATCCACATATCAAAACGAAAAATGGGGAACAAAGGAATGGAACACTCGGTTCAGGGCAGCCGAGCCTCCTCAAACCCCCCGCAATGATTTTTCTCTCCTGGAACTGCAGGGGTTTCGACAGTAAGCTAAAATTCAAATCTCTAAAAGATCTAAACATAATGGTCAACCCTTCGATTATTCTCCTCCAAGAAACCAAAATAAAAGAAAAATCCATCCTTAAAGCAACAAACAAACTTTATAAAAATATCGGCGGTGCAACAGTCATCTCTCAAGGTGCATCTAGCAGCATCGCAACACTTTGGAACAAGAAAATATAGAGCCCTGAGGTAATCTCTGATACTCAAAATTGGATCCTTACAGTCCTAAAAAAAAAAGACAACAATAGTGTTATCACGGTAATCAACATCTATATGCCAAATACCTACAAAGATAAATTTGCAGCCTAGACTTCTCTTTTAAATCTTCAAAACTCTGTAGACCTCCCTTCTTGCATAATTGGAGGAGACCTTAACACACACCTCAACCTTGGGGGAAAAAAGGAGGAAGCAAAGTCAGAGACCCTTTCTCTGAAAATTTGGTAGATCTTATGTATGATTGGGACATGCAAGATATTAAACCAATCAAAGGGAATTTTACTTGGAACAATAGAAGGGCCAGTCTCCAACACATCATAGCCCGTCTAGATCGCTTCCTTATCAACATCAATTTCCTACTCTCCCCCCTAGACATCTCCTCCCAAATCCTCCCCTCCGCCATTTCATATCACAAACCTATGACTCTCTCCTTCCGCCCCACACATAACTTTGGCCCACTTCCCTTCTACTTCAACCAGCTATGGTTGGATAACCCGGATATCTTTTCGCTCGTCGTCGAAGCCTGGACCACCTCCATTTCAGGATCCCCCAACTTTGTCTGGGAAAGTAAGTTAAACATCATCAAGTAGCTCTCGAAGAATGGGTGAAAACGTCTTATACAACCCCTTTTCAGAAAAGCAGGAAAGACTTGAGCAACTCAGGTAAATTTAGCAAAAAATTGAATCAGACCCAGTAATATAAGCTTTAATGAACCAGGAAAAAGAAGCATAGCAACACCTCCAAGCTACGTTGTGCAGAGAGGAGGAACACTGGCAGTTGAAATCCAGGAACCTGTGGATAAAGGTGGGAGCTTCAACTACTTCCTTTTTCACAAACAAGCCCAATCCCAAAGAAAAAAGAACACTGTAACAACAATCACCTCCAACATGGATCAACAAATCGACTCATATGATCAGATAAAAGCAGAAGCCTACCATCACTACAACATTCTATATCAACAAACAAGGGAGGAAACAATGCAAGAGGAGGTCAAAAGTCTGTTGGCAAACATTCCTTGCCTGGTCTTGGATGCAAAAAACAATCAGCTAACCCAAGAAATCAATGAGGATGATATACACAAAGTAGTATGGAGTCTTGAACCCGACAAAGCATCGGATCCTGACAGGTTTCCTATCAGATTCTTCTGACATTTCTGGGATGTTATCAAATGGGATCTGAAAAAAATGCTAAATTACACTCTGCGCAAACAGAGAATCAGAGGTGCCACCAAGTCCACCTTTCTTGCGCTTATCCCCAAAGACTCCAATCCCTCAAACTTTACCTGTTTCCATCCAATCTCGCTCTACAACTCTTCCTACAAAATCCTCACCAAAATTATTGCAAATCGCCTCAATCCCCTACTCGCAAAGTTAATCTCATAAAATCAGACCGACTTCCTTAGGAACAAGTAGATAACAGACAACATCATCTTGGTGCAAGAAGCCATTCATTCCTAGAAGAAAACAAAAACACCTAGAATGGTAGTAAAGCTAGATATGGCAAGCACCTTTGACAAAGTAAAACACAACTTCTTCTACTCAATCTTAAGAGCTTATGGGTTTTCAGAGAACTTCAATAATTGGATCAAAGCTTGCATCAACAACCCTTGGATCTCTCCCCTTCTCAACGGATGCCCAACTAGTTGTTTCAAAGAAGCAGGGGTCTGTGACAGGGCTGCCCTCTCTCCCCCTCCCTCTACATCCTCCTAGCAGACTCCCTCAGTCCCAAATTGGAAGTGGAAAGAAGAACAAGGAAACTCACAGGCCTACTCATAACAAGAGGGGTCAAGGAAATAAATCATTCACAATTTGTTGATGATACCCTTTTGCTAGGAGCGGCCACAATTCGCACTGCCAACTGATTTCAAAAGATCCTCAGCTCATTCCTCACAGCTTCATGTGGTAAGCTGAACACCCTCAAGTGCAGAATTTATGGATGGCATGTCTCGGGACACATAAAGGAACATATAGCCAGAATCTTTGGTTTCCCCACTATCACTACTTGGAACCATTTTAAATATCTGGGTATGCCCATCTTTCTCAATCGTTACAACTCTACCGCTTGGTTTGATATAGTGGAGAAAATTGCAACAAGGATTCAGAGTTGGGGTGGCCAATGGCTCAATCCTACAGGAAAAACAGTGTTAATCAAATCAATCCTCTCCTCTCTTTCAATTTTCCAATGTTCAGGACTCTTAGCACCTAAGAACATTCTAGAGAAAATCAGTAAAGCCATCAAATGCTTCTTATGGGCAGGAGGTAAGACAAACACAAAGAAATTCCACCTCATAAACTGGAAGCAAATCTATCAACCCTACAATAGAGGAGGCATGCCAATCAAGGACCCCATCATCATGAACTTATCTATGGGAGCAAAATTAGCTTGGCAGCTCGTAACAGGTAATTCAGACTAGTGGAAAAAAGCCATAATCAAAAAATATTTGCTATCTCCTAGACATAGATGCTTAGAGGGGCCAATCCCCGCCATCTCAGGCTCTCCTATTTGGCATCTCCTCAAAAGTGTTGCACCAATTATTGAAACCAAACTCTCTTGGGCCCCCGGAAATGGGGAGACAATAAACACTTGGACAGATCGTATCCTCAATCGCAACCCTCTAAACTCCTTAGAGATCCTGCAACCTTTCAAAGATTGGTGTTGCACGAATGGCCTCCGCAAATTACAAGACTTATGTCTCTGGAATAATGAAGGGGAATGGGTAAGCTGGAAACCACCCATCCTCCGAGAGAACCTCGCCCCCCTTTTTCTTGTTCTCTTCAATAACCTGGCTAGCTGCACACCTATTAATAATCACACCCCCGACTCTCGTAGCTGGGGAGGTAAACCTTTCTCTTTCAAGGAAGGTTACTCCCACCTCCTCTTGGAAACTCTTGGGCCTCCCCTATCCAAACTCTGGAAAGAGATTTGGTCTAACCCCTCGCTCCCCAAAGTCAACACCTTCTATTGGTTATTGGCTCATGGAAAAATACTAACCGCTGAAAACCTTCTAAAACGGGGCATCCAGGGGTCCTCTAGATGCTCTCTCTGCCTTGAAGCCTCATAAAACATCACCCACCTCTTCTTGGAATGTAACTTCGCCCTTCAGCTCTGGAACCTCATCTATCTCCCCCTCCCTCTCCTGATAGCTAGATCACTTTCTTTACCCATTGGAAACAAAGATATGTTGGCAACTTAAAAAAAAAAAAGATTCACCCTTCTTTGGAAACAAAACCCCAAATTTGTTGTGTGGGAGATATGGTTAGCACGCAATCAAGCCATCTTTCGCGACAAGCTCCCTTCAATGAAAAGCATCTTCGCAAAGGTATGTGGTTTAAGCTCTGAAGTCTTTAGAACCAAAGCAGTAGACTTCAACCCTCCAGGCACCTTGGATCCAAGTGAGGAAGATTGGGTCACTTATATATGGGGGCCACCGTAGATCATCACAAGAAACCCAAGGCAGGCCCCGAAGCAACAAGATTGGAAACTGCACCTTGATAACAACAACTTCTCATCTTGGCAAAGATAACAACATTCTTATTTCCTCTTTTTCAATGAGGCAGCAACAGGAAACCCATGGGTGGCAGGTGCGGGGGGAGTCATCTATGATTCCAAGGGAAAAAAATTAATTGAGTATGCCTGGGGATTAGGAAAACGTCAAACAAGAAAGCAGAGACCCTTGCAGCTTATATGGAACTCAAGCTAGCCCAGGACCTGCGCATCCAGATGTTCAACAACACAGGTATTCAACAAAGCATGAACACCTTCAGTAACCACTCACATAACCAGATCAAAGATCAACACACTGATGTTTTCACGTGGTAAAACCCCTACGGGGAAACATCCATGGCCCCAACCAACACGACCACTTGGAGCAGTTTATTAATGCAAAGAAAAAGATTACATAGAGATTTTACAAGAGAGTTTCTCACAATTGATCATCGACAAATGACCCTCCATGCTCTTTAAATAGAGATCATGGACCAATCGGGTGTTAAGCCACAGATCAATGGTCATTAAGATCAAGGAGAGTATGAACCATCATATCACTCTATGTCGGGAACATATCGTGACCGATGGATTTCCTAACTACAAATGCATACTAATGCATACTAAAGAAACACACTAAGAAACACACTTTTACCTAACGACATATTAGACAAAGTAGATTTTAACTAACTCCTAAGTGTCTAAATATCCTAACATCCCCCCTTAAGAACAACCTGGGATAGGATTGAAGGATTACAATAGTGACACAATAGGAGAAGGAAGGAGGCATTAGAGCCTATCCCCCCTTAATGACGACTTCCTGAACTCCTAACATAGATCGAAGTTTGGAAAACTTCGCTTCTGTAAGAGACTTTGTGAAAATGTCTGCAGCTTGATCTTTTGTAGGGAAAAAGAGCACTTCAATAACTTGATCATGAATTAGATTTTTGATGAAGTGCATGTGTAGCTCGATGTGTTTTCTACGCTGATGTTGAACTGGGTTTTTGGCGAGCTTGATGACACTCTTATTGTCACACCAAAGGCTGGTCGGATGCTGGTGCTGGATTCCAAACTCTGAAAGGATTTGTCGAAGCCACATGGCTTCTTGACTTGCATTTACCGCTGCTCGGTACTCTACTTCTGCTGAAGAAAGTGCAATAGCCTGTTGTTTCTTACAGGCCCAAGTGACAGGTCCTGAACCAAGGCTGAAAACATAACATGCAGTAGACTTCCGATCATCAGGGTCGCCGTCCCAATCTGAATTAGCGAAACCAACCAATAAAGGAGTCCCCCCTGAACTGTAATGTATCTCGAACTGAACTGTACCACGAACATATCGAAGTATCCTTTTAGTCGCTTTCCAATGGCTTTCATGGGTTGTTTGCATATACCGGGCAACAAGACCAACAACAAAGGAAAGATCAGCACGGGTATGAGTCATGTATAAGAGGCTACCAACTAACTGACTCTACATGGTGGCATCAACTTCGGGAGAAGTACAGGTGGTAGTAATCTTGACTCCAGACTGGAAGGGAGAAGGGGTTGGTTTACAATCATCCATGTGAAAGCGACGGAGAAGGCCACAAGCATACTTAGACTGGGAAAGAAAAATTCCTTCATTGGTTTGCAAAACTTGGAGGCCAAGGAAATAGTGCAAAAAGCCTAAGTCGGTCATTTCAAATTTCTTCTTAAGGCTGGTTTTCACACGGTTTAAAAGTTTTGGGTCACTATCAGTAAGGATAAGGTCATCAACATAAAGGACAAGGATTATGAGATGGCTTCCTACTTTCTTGGTATAGACATTAGGATCAGAATGGCATCTAGAGAATCCAGTGGCAATAAGAAAGTTGTCCATTTTGGCATACCAAGCTCGGGGAGCTTGCTTGAGACCATAAAGAGATTTCTTCAGGCGACAAACAAGGCTAGAGTCATTCTGGACATATCCAGGAGGTTGTTCCATGTATATTTCTTCTTTCAAATCGCCATGCAAGAATGCAGATTTAACATCCATCTAATGGACCTCTCATTTATGTGAGGCGGCAAGGGCAAGAACAAGGCGGATGGAATTCATTTTGGCTACAGGGGCAAAGGTTTCATTATAGTCAATTCCTTCAACTTGGGAAAATCCTTTAGCAACAAACTGAGCCTTGTGTCTTTTGACACTTCCATCTGATGCATACTTATTTCTGTAGACCCATTTACATCTGACAAGTTTTCTTCCTTTTGGAAGAGGTACAAGATCCCAAGTATTGTTTGCCATTAAAGAATGATACTCTTCATTCATTGTTGTATCCCAATCTGGATGACCTAAAGCTTATGCAAATGTCTCGGGATCGCGAGTCTCTAAAACTTGAGCCAAAAGAGAAGAGTCTTGTTGGAACCGTGAACGTGTTCGACGCTGATCTGAAGGATCACCAACAAGATCACCAACTGCTTCTCGTGTTGAACAGACCCATCTAGGAAGCGATGGAACTGGTGCTTGTTCAGGTTCAAAGGACTCATCTGGAGGAATGTCAGCAGGTGGAGGTGGATTATCATCCTCACTTTCATCATTTGAAGAAGAAACCAAAATAGGAACAGAAGAAGGCACAAATGTCGAAGATGGATCGCAGGCTGAAGAAGGTACAACCGCCAAATTAGGTTCGCAGGCCAAGAGATTTTCATCAAATTTAACATCTCTTCTAAGAATAATTTCATTACAATGTGGTTGAAGAAGTCTATAACCTTTGACATCTTTAGAATAACCAACAAATATACACTTCACACTTTTAGGCTGCAATGCTTTCCTTTTCTCATCAGGAATGTGAGCCCATGCTATACTGTCAAATACACGGAAGTGACTTACATCTGGTTTAATTTTAGTCCAAGATTCTTCCGATGTTATATTTTTAGGAGCCTTTGTGGGAGTGCGATTGACTATGTAATTTGCATAGTTGATTGCTTCCGCCCAATACTTTATACTTAATCGCTTAGATTGGATCATACAATTTGCCATTTCTTTTAATGTGTGGTTCTTTCGTTCATCAACACCATTTTGTTGTGGTGTATATGGAACAATGTGTTGCATTTGGATGCCCTGTGTAGTGCAGTAACTTGTAAAATTATTGTTCACATATTCGCCTCCATTATCTGTTCTTAACTTTTGAATTTGATGTCCGGATTGTTTTTCTACAAGAGACTTGTAGGTCAAAAACTTGTCAAAAACTTCGCTCTTAAGTTTTAAGAAGTAAACCCAAGTACGTCTGGAAAAGTCATCAATGAAAGTTAAGAAATACTTGCACCCAGAAAAGGAAGGAGAAGAAAGTGGACCACACAAATCACTGTGAACAAGCTGTAAAGGGTCCGAGGCATGCCAAGAGGCACGTTTGTCAAAACTGTTCCGATGATGTTTGCCAAGAACACAACCGACACAAACACCATCTCTGCATGAAACAAGAGGAAGACCAGTACCATCTGTTGATTACATAGTTGTTGCAATGAGCGATAGTTTAGATGACCAAACCGCTCATGCCAAAGTTTGCTCAAGTAATCACTATGAGCAACAAAAACTGATGAAAAAGTTGATGACCCAAAGTTGTCAAACTTGTACAACCTGGTAATATCATCAGCAATTCCAGTTGCAAGAACATGCTTAGGATCTTTTAGATCCTTGATTACAACTTGGTGAGGTGAAAACTCGATGGTTTTACCTTCACCTGAATGAGTGATTTGATATACTGATAGAAGGTTTAAGAAAGACTTGGAACACATAATACATCATTGAAATGACCATTATTTACTTGAACTGTTCTAGATCCTACAACACTAAGAGATCTATCATCACCAACAAATATTTTCTTGGTGTTACATTCATTTAGAGCAGAAAAGATGGCTTTTTCCTTAGCCATATGATAATATGCTATTGAATCAATAAGCCACTCATCAGAAGAAGAAGTAGTAGTAGAATTTGAATTGAAGGAGAAACCATAAGCATAAAGTGCATGCTTGTGAGAAGAAGAAGTATAATCAATACTGATGTTGTGCTTCTTCATTGCTGCTTCTAAAAATGCCATCTTCTTGAAACATTTGGACTCATCATGACCATCTTTATCACAAAAGTTGCAATGTTTGTTAGTATTCTTACTTTTATACTTTGCTCCTTTGTCACTAGTGGGAGCTGAAACTGTATGAGCAGGTTTGGGACCCTTATGTTGTTTGTTGTTGTAGCGAGGATGTTGCTTCTTGGGATACTTGGGTTTATCTTTATGTTGGGTAACTAAGGCTTTGTTGAAGGGACCTGTAGTGTTGATCATTTCAAATCGTACAAGCTTATCTTCCTCTCTAATCAAAGAAGCACAAAAGGACTCAAGAGTGGGTTTTTCATAAGCTTCTTCCGCTAGAGCCTCTCTCATGGCATAAAAGGTAGATACAAACACAAAATATGCACTACCTAGCTTAGAAATAATAAGATAGATGCAACGCTCTTCCTCCATCTTTATCTTACATTCTTCACATAAAATTCTGAGTGTTTTAAACCTAGACAGATAGTCTGCAAGGCAAGAAAAATCATTTGGACTCAAGGTCAGTATTTGATTTTCTAACTGTTGTGCTCGAATAATATTGAGTTTACCAAACACAGATTCAATCGTGTTCCAAGCTTCTTTGGGGTCATCAATATCTTGAAGGTGGTACCTTAAATCATGAGAGATGGAAATTCTGATTAGTCCACTTGCTTCGTCATTCCTATTATCCCACTTGGCTTTCTTATCAGCACCAGTGGGTGCCTTTTCCTTTCCCAAGGTAATCCGGTACAAGCCTTTACTTCTTAATAAATCTTCCATATGAGATTTCCATTGGAAGTAGTTGTTGTTGGTAAGCAAGACAGTACTTGTAGAATCCATATTAAATATGCAGATAATGTGGATTAAAAACTAAAACTGATGATCTGGATGGAAAGAGCTAAAAAAGTTATGTGTTTTTTAAAAAAAACGGCACTGAAAACGAACTTTTGATGTTAGAGTTATGCCCTTTTTAAAAAAGGCACAATCGATAACCAAATGACCACGTGATTGTGCAAGTTGTTTTATGAAGTGACCCACTTTTATAAAGAGAATTGGGGATCACTTTTACAATGAAGTTACTTTATATCAGAAAAGATGCATGCAAAATAAATAACTCTAAAATAAAATATTAAAGCTACTTATAGTGATTCACTTTTATACTTGAAGTGAAATACACTTTACAATTTTAGCATGAACTTTTTTCAAAGAAGGTAACAAAAGAGAGACTTGAACTCAAGACCTCTTACTTAATAAGACAACTTTTAACCAAATGATGTAGCAACTCAACTTCACGATCTCAATCTACAACAAGAGCAGGTCTTCAAACAAGCTCTGATACCATGTTCGACAACACAGGGATTCCAACAGAGGACGAACACCTTCAGTAACCACTCACATAACTAGATCAAAGATCAACACACTCATGTTTTCACGTGGTAAAACCCCTACAGGGAAACATCCACGGCCCCAGCCAACGCGACCACTTGGAGCAGTTTATTAATGCAAAGAAAAATATTACAGAGAGATTTTACAAGAGAGTTTTTCACAATCAATCATTGACAAATTACCCTCCATGCTTTTTAAATAGATATCATGGACCAATCGAGGTTTAAGACATAGATCAATGGTCGTTAAGATCGAGGAGAGTATGATCCATCGGATCACTCTATGTCAGGAACATATCGTGACCGTCAGATTTCCTAACTACAAATGCATACTAATGCATACTAAAGAAATACACTAAGAAACACACTTTTACCTAATGACATATTAGACCAAGTAGATCTTAACTAACTCCTAAGTGTCTAAATATCCTAACACCAGACTCTAACGGTTTTGGGGGACTTTTCGTCATAAAGGAACTACGAGGGATGCCCAGATCGACAAAAGCCCCTCTCCAAAGCATTTCTACCGCTATCAATTCACTCAAGAAAAATTTCGTACGCTTGAGCTTCTTTCATATCTTGCGAAAGCAAAATACGGAGGCAGATCAAATGGCAAAAGCTGCTAAAACTCTGGAATATAGTAGTCTCCGCGTCAACCAAACTCCTTCTAATGTTTGGCTGCCTTAAGCTCATCCGCCCCATTGTCTCTCCCCTACCAATAGGATCAAGGCCATCCACTCCCAAAACTATCCCTCCTCCCTCGCACACCCTTAATCCCATCCACGATCCCGTCTACTGAGGTCACCCACCCCTCCTCTCACGTCCTGTCCTCCCCCCCCCCTCAAGCACGTGGCACACAACCGACCACGTGNCTTCCTCTCACATGAATTGCCTATTTAATCAAGCGCTTCACCTCATTTTCAGGACGACCAAGTACGCACATCCTGCGTCATCCCAGCTCTCGCACCCGTGGACTCTCCCTCCTCTCTCATGGGTAATCATGGACACACTAGCTTATAGCAGCATGTGGAGGCCTCCCTACAAACTCGCTCTGCAACTTAGATCTTCTACTAAGCGCATTCACTCTCGCAACTCTGTTTTCCTCCCCCTTTCATAGCTTCTACCTGTCTACTCTCTGCACCTTTCTTGAGCGCAACACCATCATGCACCGAAGTATAAGTGAGCCTTGCACCTGCCCAGTCTACGCCTTGGAGGACATGCAGGATAAATTCCAGGGACTGCAGGTCGAGTGCAGAAGAATAGAGTAGCGGGCGGACTCCAGGCACAGGGAACTGCAGCAAGAAAACAGACGAATTTAGGAAAATGTGGTTGAGGTACAAAGTCAAATGCAGATATTGGAGCATAGGCACAATAAGGAATTAGTCATTATTCTACGGGGAGTTAACTGCAATACAAGGCAAATCAAAGAACTCAACCAACACCCTGGAAATCTTCAACATCCCACCCGATCAACAAGTACAGATGAATCTCAGATCCCCTCCACCTTCCATTCGGTGGCCAACAACGACCAACGTGTTCCAATGGCCCCAGTATTTTCTGACTGCGATTGCGAAGGAGGAGACCAAAAACATGGGGACGCAGACCAAGCTGAGGAGAACTATGCACCATTTCGTGATGATGCAGGCCCTTCCCACCCTTAGTCCACGTTCCTTATGAATTGTAAATTTCAGGCTTTCTTGCATAGTTTCATAGCCATTTTCACATGGCAAGTATGTAGTACATATAACACAATGGCTACCAGCCACTCTGATATAAAAATGTCGGTCTATAACCATGACACTAGTAGGAATATAGAGACACAAACAACTCTTTTTTGTAATATGGGCAATTTTGGATAATATACAAACTATCTGTTTCTGTTAAAAAAAAACCGTTTCTACCATGTTGGACTATAGAAGCATCTTTTGACACAACAACTAATATCAAAGAAAATAAAGAAGATGTCGAGAGGTTGGATTTAACATGATTCAACAACTGGTAATGGTTGAATATTTCACATTAGTGGATATTCTTCTCAAATAATGCATATATACTTTGAACAATATTAGAAGGGATGCTACCCTAATTATTGAGACTCTGGATGGATTTTGAGTTGATAACTCCTTATTTGTAGACAATAATCGAGTGGAGTTTTTCACTATGAATGTAGCAGGATAAGACCACCGACTCATCTTATTCTATTTCCTAATTTTAGACTAACCATATCTTAGTTTGTATTTAAGAAAATGTGATTTCAATACCTAATTTCCAAGGAAAATATTAAAGTTCAATGACAAGCAATGAATACAAAAAGTGACTCTAAAATATTTAAACCAACATAGATTCATTTTAACTTTAGATTATCAAGATATGAGAGTGTTGGCACCCTGAGGTTTTGGCAAGACCATGTGTGTGACATAATTCAACACTATGTGCGTGCCCAAGAGTTTGCACCGCGCGGTGCCAAGATGCAACACCTGCACCAACCATGGATCTACTGCGTGCGCCAACCCATTTTGTATTGTGCACAAAGACTTTAAGAGATCACATGCATGTTGAATCCTCAAAGATCTTAAATTACTGTAACCATTTTTGTATTAACCCAACTGGTCATGGTCGAGGTTGTGGGTGAGTTGGCAAGGTTTTTATGATTGCCATGCTCTATGGGAGGTAGGGGGAATGCATGTAGATATGTAAGGGTTGGGTTTTGTTCATAGAGAGTTGATTATTGTTAAGGAAGTTGTAGATGATTTAGAGCTCCAATGATGCATTGTATTAGTTCTTGTTGTGTTTACAGACTTTATGTGAATATGAGAGAAAAAGTGGATCTAGATCTGAGCACTTTGTTATCCTTTGGTTTTATTTTGAATGCACCCTAAGTAGGCTTCAGCCTCTGAAGTAATTGTATCTGAATGTTGTTAAGATTAATAAAGAAAGTCTGAAGCACATTTTGTCTCTGTATCTTGTATATTCTGGTTTGAATGTATGTTTGTTACTTAGTATTTTGTGCAACACTTAGATAAATGTTATGAATAAATGTGAAGTGAATACATGGATCTGAATGGGATGTTTATTGTCTGTATTGTTCCTTCATAAGTTGCAAGAAACTTATGGTCTCTACGATTCTCATGGCATCTCGAGTGAGACCTTCTTCAACTCTTGGAGATTGAATATTGCAACACTTATGGGGCATTTGTTGGTAAAGCCTTTCAAACCCTAGGTCTGAAACCTCGAGCCAAAAATTGGTTTTGTTGCCATGACTTGAAGGTTTTGTGCTACATGTTGAAGGAAGGACATGATGTGGAAACCCTCGAGGGAGGGGATACAAGACTAGATCCATGAAAAGGAAGATGACTTCGCACGATGAGAAACCAAGAATTTGTAGATCAACATCGAGCGATGGAAACAAAGGTACATATACACATATTTGCATGAAATTTTCTTTGTTGAGTTCCATTGTTTATTGCATGAGTGGATAAAATGGAAGACATATATAAACTCTAGATGGAGAGCCTAAGAACCACTAGTTTGGGACCAAGATGCAGTCAATAGGCCGAGATCTGTGGATAATAAGTGGGCTAGAACTATCAATTTCTGGTTTGAGTGGGTGAAAGAAGGGTATATTATTGAGTTTGTCATGGAATGTAGTGAGTCTTTACGTAGTGTTGAAAGAAAGTTTGCAGTCGACCCTAGAAAGAGATTGTTGGAAGAAATCCCTTTGTGGATCAAGATATTGTTCGTAGAGAAGGGGCTAATGCGCGTGGATCCTGATAGAATGGCAGAGTAAACCCCCCTACATAAAGCATGGGTGGAAAGAAGGGGGAAGAAGAAAAGATGAAAGAAAGAGTGGATCCAAAAAAAGATAGGATGAGGTAAGAAGAGAATGGATCCAAAAGACTAGAGGAGAAGCAAAGTTGAGAGATACACAAGAAGAGTTGAGCCAAGGATAAGAGTTGAGCAGAAAAGCAGA
The DNA here is from genome assembly GCA_009831015.1 of Picea engelmannii. Lineage (NCBI taxonomy): Eukaryota > Viridiplantae > Streptophyta > Pinopsida > Pinales > Pinaceae > Picea > Picea engelmannii. The sequence goes on along the minus strand of ML778141.1, from coordinate 624,705 downwards.
GAAAGGAAAGCAAGGGGTGATGAATGAGTAGTTAGATCTAAGGTGAAGAGAAGAAAAACCACACAAGAAGGGTGTGCTGATGAAAGATTTATGTTAGAGAGAATCATAGAAGAAGAGAGGCCATCGAAGAGACACAACATTAGGAGTGAGGTATCAAAATAAGATACCAGAAGTAGTGGGAGTAGGATGGAAGAAAATGAAATCAGATCCCCTTGGCTAGTGAGAGATGTAGTCACATCAGAGGAATATAGGGTGCAGAGCAGTAGCATCGACGTAGCAGAAGATAGCGATGGAGCCCTCCAAGAAGGAGCATAGACCTTGGTGATTATGAAAAGTATTGCACAACTAGATACAGGGAGATCTTTTGGATCCACCACTAAAGAAGATAGGAACCCCCTCTTTGAACCACCCCCCATGCGCAATGGTCATCAAGAAGAAAGTACAAAAGAAAGTGAAGAGGTGAAAGAAGTAGCAGAAGAGAGCTTAGAAAAAATGGAAGGAGAAGATACGAGGGAAGTAGAAGACGAAGTCAATGACACTTCACAAGAAAGAGCATCAGTATCAACAACAACAAGAAGTAATAGTTAGTGAGGAAGACATATTTCTAGATCGAGTATGGCGAACCAATATTCAACCTTCATGCTTCTCGCACTTCATGGGATGGGAAGAGATTATGAAAAATAGCATTGGTTCATGTGTGAAGCTATATGGTCTATGAAAAGTGTCATGGATGAGACATCCAATATTGCGTAGCTAGAAACCACATTCAGAGATATATCTTTGACATGGTACATGAAGTACAAGGCTACTGTGTTGGTGGGACAAGCAAGGTATCTTACAAAAATAAAAAGAGATCTCCTATGAGAATTTCATAAACCAAAGTTTAAATCACAATTTATAACCAAGATTAATGAGATTAAACAACAAGCTACAAAAACTGTGTGGGGTTATGATCAATGGTTCAAGATTCAATTGGATAGACTGATGTTTAAGATCCAATATGTCCAACATAGAGAACGGCCTATTGCCAGATTCCTACCACACATTCGTGTTCCGCTCACCCATCATAAGGTAACAACCCAGGTGGAGTCATTAGAAATTGCAATGCGCTTAGAGTCTATGCCAGGAGGTGGTGAGATGCTGACATGGCTTGTGCATGTACAATCTCAGCTTGCGAACCTCACCATGCAAATGCAAGATATGGTGAAGGCTAAGGTGGTGCATGAGAATGTCTGGTGTACCCTGTGTCGTGCTAAAGGTCACCATAGAAATGAGTGTCCTACGCTAGGAATTTACACAACGATGGGTGCGCCAAATCCATTTACAACAGGACCACATACCAAATGGTGTGAGCCCTGTAGATAATGGGATCATATACCTCCCCATTGTCCAACATTGTAGAAGCATCAAAATACCACGCACACTCCATATTGTGAGTTTTTCAAATCCATGGGCAATGATGTGAACAATTGTCGGTCGATGTAGCTAATGCAAGAGCACATTGTAGATGCTTTTTGGGTCCAAGAAGAACATAAGGGTGGAGACCATCGAGGCTTCAACCATGGAAGCTTCCAGAGGAGGCTACTAAGGAGGTCAGAGAGGAGGATATGAAAGAGGAAGAGGAGGAGGATATGGTGGTGGTGGAAAAATACCACCTTCCTGTTTTAATTGTAGCAAGATAGGACACTTGTGGCAATTATGCACCAAGCCATGCACACTCTTTGGATATTGCCACAATGCAAACCATGTGATGGAGGATTGCCTAGAGTTTTTATCCAAATGGGAAGAAAATAAGGGGCACTACAACATGGTGACTATTGAGCCGCCTGAAGATAAGAAACTTAAAGAAGAAGTGAACGTATAGGTGGTAACCCGAGGAGGCATTCATACAGGAGGAAACCTGGAATGAGGAGAAATTTCAGGTTAGAATGTAGAAGGAAAGATCAGAAAAGCAACATAAGAACCTCCTAAGTTTGACACCATGCAACAAAAATAGTTCATGCATGATGCACATAGGACGCTCGATGAGGACAACGCACACAAAGAATTGAAAGGCACCATGTAGAGGGCACTAGAAGATGCATGTGGGGATGAAGAATTAAAACACATAGCATAGAGGGCGCTAGAAGAAGTCCACATGTGTGAAGAATTGCAACACACCATGCAAAGGGTGCTGGAAAAGGCTCACATGGTCGAAGAAGTGCAATATACAACGTAGAGAGCACTAGAAGAGGAACGTGAGTGTGAAGTGTTGCAATACATGAAGCAAGAGGAAACATAGCACAACACTCACCCTAAGGGAAACTAGATAACCAGGTAAGTGACTTCTTATGTTGTTGTCTTAAGGTGTTCATTGATCCTATAAATTAAAAAAAAAATAACCCACGTGTTGACAATATGTATAGAAAAAGGGGAGACCGATGCTATTGTTATTTCTGCCTCGTTACCATAATGAGATGTGCACCATGTAAGCAGGAGGAAGCACACGAGGAAAGAATTTAAAATGACAACCAAGCTAAGAAGTTATGAGATTGATAGTGTCATGTTGGACCTGGGATCCGATGTGGACACCTTGCCGAAGAAATCATGGGAGTTGATGGGTAAACTAAACTTGGTGTGGTCCCCCATTCAACTCAGGCTTTCCAACCAATACAAAATTTATCATATTGTAGGCTAGAGCAAGTGGAAGTGAACATTGATGGGATAAAAACTAAAGTAGACTTTGAAGTGATCTAGATTATGGGTGACGCAGACCTGTATCCAACTCTATTTGGCATTGACTAGGCATTTGATAACAATGTTGTACTTAATATGAAGCAAAGGCAAATGTCCTTTGAGACAGACACCTTGCGCATTATTGTGTCATTGGATCCAAATGAGGGCAACAAATATAATGAGCTTGTGAATGAAGATGTGCAAAGCTCAATCATAGAAAATATATATAACATCATAGGGTGCAAGGAAGACTGTGTGAATCTAACGGTTGATGGGAAAGTGAGCTAGAAAAGTGTCCATTCCTATGATATGGATTTGGAGGATGCAATGCCAAGATGGCAAAACAAGTTGTGTGAGGTATCAACTAGGAGATGTGCATGAATCATTAAAGTAGTGCATTGGATCATATCATAATTGTGCGACCTACCAAGGTTTGATGGGATAAGCAAGATAGACACATTCTTATCGCAAATGGAGGATATTGTAGTAGAGACCCAAAGAATTCAGGCCATGGATGTAGTAGTGAAAGGAACACCCGCATGTTGGTGGGCGATGCACCGCGCAGTCTACGAGAATGGACATAGGTGGTGGAATGTATCAAAGCAAGGTTCCATCCCATGACCGACATTGAATTAATGAATCGATACTAAGGTATCAAAGATGCTCGTGAACATATTTGTTTATGTGAGAGGCGTTAGACAACCAAGAAGATTCTAAGTACACAATGGGTTCATAGGTTTGTCCATACCATGGATATGGTACCTAGAAGTTGGTACATCCAGGAGGAGATGACAAGGAAAATTGGAGACTAGGGGAAAGTGAGCAATCAATTATGTGCAACGTTCAATTTTACATTGGCAGTCCTTGCGTAGAGAGAGGTTTTGTTAAGAATCAAGGATTTCGTCTTCCATCAACAGTTGAAAGACACTTCGTAGAAAGTTGTCTGCGTGTACCATAAGTCAATTGCAAAATCAAAGCAACCAAATAAGTTGGACAAACAAAAATTAGGACCAATCCAACTTTTGTACATTGGTTCAACTAGCATGGCATAATCGACAAAATGTGATGAGAGGCCATGGAAGGGACTGATAAAAAGAATTCAATTGAAGAGGCATCACAACCTATCGGGGTCGAATGCACATTAACAACAAGCATTGCACATGAGGTAAGTGCGTGGTGGATAGGCACTATGTAGGGTTAAAGTAGGACTTAGAAGTAGATTAGTCATAATAGTTGTAATAATTAAGCATATTAGATAGGTCGAGACAATAAATGATCCGCATTATTTTCGGCACGAAATGAGAGCGGAGATATAATAAAGAAATGTATAGAGATATATCAGATATCCAATACTATAACATAAATGTATTAGAGATGCAACCATAAACACATATATACAGTAATACACAATTTTCTATTAATGAGAGAAAATGTACAAAGACTGTAAAATACAAAGTGAAGGACCCGCTAAAATGGTGGCAGCTTATCTCTGAGAAGAGATATGGCGGCTACTTGCATCCATAAGAATATGATCTTACAATGAGGCTTCAAAGGCCTTTTTATCATAAAGAAAATCCAAAACCCTAACCCGGAAGATGAAAAGCCAATAGTTTTGTGGACCTCGTTTTGGGTAGTTTGGTGTATCAACTTCTCGGGGGCGTAACTTTGGCATACGATCTTCGTTTGGGGCACATGATAGCTCTTTAGAAAGGTATCATCGAGGAGATTCATTTTGGGGGTTCAATTAGAGCCTTTGGCTATTATTGAGGAGCTCGACCCTGAAAAAACCTCATTTAGGCCCTTAAAATGGCCTTAGAGGTTAAAAACTGCTAAAAACAGTAAATTACCAAAATTGTTTTGAGCCAGTTGGAAAAGGTGGGTGGCCACTGATATCCACTTGGATCAATCCTCCCTCCTTAGGAATAAATGGTGTCCATTGTGTTGAGTGCCAGGGGGAGAGAAGAAAGAGTTTGTTGAATCTGCATCTTGATGAGCTGCTTGCGTTGTTGGAGAAGTTGCTCTACTTAGCTTTTTGAAGGTTGTCACGAACCTATGGCTTGAAGGGTTGGACCTTTTTAACTAGTCTGGCTACATGAGATGTCTATGTGCAGAAAGAATATTTGCACTTTGTTGCAGTCTTGTTGACCTGCTTCTGTTGGATAAAAGGTGCTTGGGCCAAGGCTGTAGTGGTTGAAGTATCCTTCTGTTCACCTTTTGAACAGATTGTGAAGAAGCTAAATTTTGTAGTATGAGATACTACCTTGCGACACTGTTTAGGTGGGACAGTAGTCGAAACCACCTCTGGTATCTTGTAGAGATGACCCCCCAGAGTAACAATGACACTACGGGGTTGAGACTCATAGATAGCATGGCACTTCCACATATATGGATGACCCAAGAGAACATCACAGACATTCAATAGGGAAACATCACATAATACCTCATCCTTGAACGGATGGATGTCGTATGACAATCGACATTGTTGTCTAACACAAAGATCTCATCCCTGGCGAAGCCACCCGATGTTGTATGGTTGTGGGTGTGGTGTTGTCGACAATCCCAACTGTTTGACGACCTCTGTTGAGATGAGGCTCTTATGGCTTCCACTATCAACAATAAAATGCATCAGGGTCCCCTTCACCCACATCTGTGAATGAAAAAGGTGCTCACCCTCTTCAGGATCTGTTGGTTCTTTTGGTTGAATTATTGCGATTGCGACAATAGCAGTGGGGTTTGCGTCGATGATCTGTCTTCTGTCAGTATTTTCTGAATGAGGTTCTGAATCAGGGTTCGACTCCTTGTCTTTGATTTCGACCACCAATGACTGTTTTGAGTGGCATTCATCGGTGTTGTGCCAGGGGCTTTTGTGGAAATCACACCATTTTCTGGTGTCCTTCTTCATCTTCTCGTGACCCTTCTTTTCTTGTGGCTTGGACTGGTTTTCAGGAGACTGTTTGTTAGGGCCGTATTTATCATACTTTGGTTGTTGCAGATTTGCAGACCCAAACTCCCGTTTGTTATGGTGCTTAAATTTCTGCTCTATTTTAACAGCACATCGATAAGCAGCACCGAGTGATGAGATTTTCAAAAAATCCATTTTAGTTTGGATGTATCTGTGTAGAGCCCCATGGTATTTCAGAACCAAATGTCGTTCAAAGTCTTTGATACCCAGCTTGGTGCGCAAGGTATGGAAGGTATTGGTGAACTCTGGAACTACTTGGCCCCTCTCCTGCCGCAGTGTGGTCCATCTCATATACTTCTCCTCATAGATGCCAATAGGATAATATTGTTCCTTTATTGCATCCACAAAAAAATCCCAAGTGGGATCAGCCCCATATATTCCAGACTCTTCTGTGGAACTTTGCTCCCAGTAAGTTTCCCACCAATGTTTGACACGGGGGAGAGCTTTAAGGAGTGCGAAGGTTATCTTTTCCCTGTCGAAAAAATGGTGAACAAAGAAATAACCTTCTAACATATTTAACCATTTGTTTAGGGCTTCCGCATCTATTTGACCTTCAAATACGGGAATATCAAAATTAACTTGTACCTTGAAAGGAGAGGTGCTTCCAAAGTGGTTGTTTGATGAAGATGTGCTTGTTGCTATCGACAGGCATTGAAGGATGTGGGAAAAATTCTCCATCATTTCATCCCTTTGTCGCGTGAGAGCTTGCTTAAGCAACAGATTGATAGAATCATCTGCTTTGTTGTTTTTCGTTTCTTTCGCCATGGAGGGTTTCTTGGGCATGCGAGAGCAATTGTCTTAAAGAGAGACAAGATCGAGACCCAATTTGCTATACTTGGACCTCGTCGGGGACATGCACTGAAAAAACGATCAAGAGCAGCCTGTTGTGATACCACTAATCCAGATTGATTTCGGCACGAAATGAGAGTGGAGATATAATAAAGAAATGTACAGAGATATCTCAGATATCCAATATTGTAACAGAAATGTATCAGAGATGCAACCATAAACACAGATATATAGTAATACACGATTTTCTATTAATGAGAGAAAATGTACAAAGACTATAAAATACAGAGTGAAAACTCGCTAGAATGGTGGAAGCTTATCTCCGAGAAGAGATGTGACGGTTACTTGCATCCATAAGAATATGATCTTACAATGAGGCTCCAAAGGCCTTTTTATCACAAAGAAAATCCAAAACCCTAATTTCGAAAGATGAAAAGCCAACAGTTTTGTGGACATCGTTTTGGGTAGTTTGATGTATCAACTTCTCGAGGGCGTAACTTTGGCATACGATCTTTGTTTGGGGCGCACGATAGCTCGCTGGAAATGTATCATCGAGGAGATTCATTTTGGGGGATCAATAAGAGCCTTTGCCTATTATTGAGAAGCTAGATCCTGAAAAACTTCATTTAGGTCCTCAAAATGGCCTCGAAAGTTAAAAACTGCTAAAAATAGTAAATTACCAAAATTGCCAGAAAACTATTTTGAGCCAGTTGGAAAAGGTGGGTGGACACCAATATCCACCTGGATCAATAAAGCGGGACAAGAGAAATCGTACCCGAAACAAATTTTGAGGATTCAGAGAAGATTAGAGTATAAATGCCCGAGTACAAACAAAAGGATGGAATAACTGGACACGATAAGTTGCTACCACGGTGAAAGTAGATACGACGGAGAAAAGGTAGGTAGTTAGCAATAGGACATGTGATGGCAGCATGGGGAACTAGAATCAATTCTGACAATAATTTCCCATGACATAGTATAGTTACGACAGGGAAACCTATCGCTCACTGACACTAACAATGGGCATGTTGATGGATCCTAAATCCCTTGACTCAACAGTAGGAACCAAACTCGCCACCAAGGCCCAATTAGACTCTGCAATGTTTAAAAATGGAATCATTCTCCAAATATTGCGATCTGGCCAATTTATCGATGGGCTTTTGTGTTTTCTCTTGAAGGCTCTTCCTTTAGTTAGGACTGTTTTCTTCTATATTTTCTCTTGGGTGGGGCTGATATGAGAGATGCAAGCCAGTATAAACCAACTTGACAAACAACATAATTAAGTTTTAACTACCGGGGAAGAGGCTAAGCTTGGGATAACCCACTGCTCAACGTGCAGACAATTACTCTATACCACAGGCCTAATACAAATACATTAACCATGTCAGCATCCAATTATTGTTTGAAAAACTAACTATAAGAAAGAAATCACACATGTGATAAGATAATGGCAAGCAAAATAATTCATCTACCATAATCGTGCATCACATAATAACACAATGATTTATCTTCATCATTAAAGAAAAGAACATCAAGACATTGCACCAAATAACTTGACAACATAATTAATTGCTCTTACTCATTACTGCATCATTCATGAAACATGATAGGAAGTAGTTCTTCTCCAAGTCCAATCACATGCATCTGGTGAAAATAGCTTGTCTTTGGTCCAAAAGGACTTCTTAATTCATAGCAGTCTCAAAATAATTCTTAACAACCAAAAAGGAAAGAGTCTTAGAACAACCATCGACCTTTTGCTAATTGGTCGGTGTCTTTATTTATAATATAAAGTTTAACTGAAACTAACGGCTAAGTGAGGTTTAAACAAAACAAAAATCGCCACGTAGCGTTATCTTCTAACAACCTCTTTAACAGTCGTCCCGAGATACCTCTTGGAAAGGGTGACTTCTCTCGTATTCAGTCCAACTGAAAAACAATTCTTCATAAGTTTGGGCCCATGGAAAACTGTGTTGTTCCATAGGGGTTGCATATATTCCCCTGATGTCCACTGCATGCACTTGGTACTTTACTAAACTGGAGTTCAGTTGTTGTAGCATGGTTCGGGCTTTGATCAGATGTTCTGCGAATTATTGCACGTGCCCTGGCCTCGCATCGACTATCTTTGCAGACTCTTCGATCCATAGTGCATCTTGTTCGACATGCAGCTTGACCACGTCGCTCAGGTCGATGTAATTATCAGGGGTGCCAAACTCGGGGAGCCCGACATCCTTCATTATTTTGTTAATTTTATCTCAGTGCTTCTTGCACCTAGTCCATTGTTCTTGGATCTCTCGATGTGGGTCCCAAGACATCTTGGCCCAGTACTCGGCTGATCGCTTCATGTGATTAAGACTACTTTTGCCTATCATCTGAATGCCATGTTTTTCCTTATGTCAGCCTTACTGGACTGCCTCAATGTACTAGAGTCTTTCTACCGCTTGTTGTGCCCTTTCATACCATCGCTCCATCTCCTTGCATGTCGCAAGTGCCATGGGAGTGTCCTCCTGGAACTTAGATATGTTTTTGGTTGATAGGTGTCTTTCCTTCTTGAACTCGTTGTAAACTCCTGCGAACTCACCTTTGAGATACACAACGGTCTGCGTGGCGCCTTTGTAGTATTCAACAAGATGGTGCAAGTGCTCGAGCTCCTTTGGGGCGGTGGCTAGTTCCTTTTCGTCCCTCCTGGCTCTATCCAAGGTGGCATCTGAGAGGGATTTTCCTACGCTGATTAGTTCAGACGTTCGGGCGTCTGTTGTGTTGATCAAGTTCTCCTCTGTAGTAACTAAGATGGATTTATCCAACAAGATCCTTCTTTTCTTTGCATTCCTTTGTGCAATGGCCTTTCTCTTTTGATCGTAGAAGATCGCATAGATATCCGCTACCTCGTCTACTGGCTCTGGTATCTACTGATCGCCCCATGTTAGCTTGTTTCCCAAAGTATCGATGGTGTATATTTGTTCAAGATTGGGCTCTCGAACTTGCTCGTGGTGCCTTGTGGGTCCGACTTCTACTTGTCACTCGTCGAGGATTTGAGTATTGGGCAAAATGGAGGTGTCAGGTATAGACTCGTTACTTATTTGCTTGTCGGCTGTAGAACTGCTGATTTCCTTTTGTGGGGATCTCTTTGTCTCCTCCGATTCGTTGGGTTATTTTGTGTCGAGGTCGCATTCGACTTCTATTTCCTTTTGCAAGACCTCCTTGTCTTGAACTTTGAGCTCAGGGGAAGAAAATTTCTTGGGACCTTTTTGCTATTGGAAACGCACATGGGAGTCGTGAGATGGTTCCAAGCTTTCATCATCGCTATATATATGTATAAGTTCATTAAGGGGATTAGGCACTCATGTTTCTATTGACACTCGACCTGTCTTTGTTTGACCTCTCCTGTCCATAGGGGAATTGACCAGTGATGTTGTGGATCCAGTGTTGCCTAACCCGTCGGTGTTCCCAAGGTCTGTGGAATCGAGGTCGCTCGATTCTGTCACGCTTCTTTCTCGGGTACCAGTTGGAAGTGCGAGCGTTATGATAAGGTAAGGATCATCCTGCATCTGTTTCATTAGCAGTTAACTTTGCTGGTACAAAAGTTCACCCATCCCCTGTGCAACTTGAGCTTCAGGGAAATCCATGATTTTTACCGGGGATTCCTGATAAACTCTCACCGCCTCGATGCCCTCTTAGGGATCACCTATTTCTTCACCCTATTCAGATGCTACAGTTCCTTCCCAGGCCCTGGGAATTTCTTGAGTTGTCTACTCCAAAGACGTCACTTACTCTTCCCAACTCATAGATTTGAACCCGATTGTTCGAGGATCATACCTCCTTGATGCCACTTCATTCCAATCTTGAGCGTTTTTGGTGAAAATTTCATCTTCGAACCAATCATGGGCATAAGGCCAACAAGATGATACCTGTAATGCATGTTGTAGGACTAGACCCTTGGGATCGTGTTTGCGAAATCGACCAGTTTGGAACCAAAATTCTAGTTGACTTAGCCCTTATTGCTTGGCATGCGCGGTATCTTAGACCATGTAGAAGCCAATATGAAACCCATACAGAATGAAGGCCTGCTTCTTTTGTTTTACTAAGGTGGCATTGTATCCTTGCAGGATGGTCTGGTAGTAAATTTCCCCTAATACTAGTCGGTTGGGAACATATATGGGTAACAAATGGGGTACCCCTATGGTTCCGAAAACCCTGATGTAGGTTTCGCGCTCTCGATACCAGTGACCCATTTTTGATATAACCTTTTTTGGTTCTTCTGACAGCCTAGGGCACTCTTTCTTGAACAACAAAAAATAGATGCGTGCAATAAACTGGTCATAGATAAGAGCATAGTATTTTTTGTACCTGTTATCCCATAAGATGCTGAAGTATACGTGGACTAGGAGCTCCGAGGAGTGCCAGTTCAAGTTCATTCCAAAGAAAACATTCCTGGTGCAGATGATGTCTAACAGATACGAGGCCATGTAGAAGGAGGGGGTTTCCCCCTCTTTTGGCGTCTGGGCTTGTCTTATGCAGGTGCTCAGCTGTTTGGAGATGATGGCACCCCAATTGAAACTCGTGCCTGAAATGGCCACCGTATAAGCTAGGGGCATCCAAGCCTCTGAAAACCGGGAGTAATCTTTCTCCCCATGCAACCTGCAGAGAAGAGCCATCAAGTATATGTATGGTTCCCTTAGATTGGCCATTGGGTACCAGCCGACAGTCCAGTTCGTGAATCTTTTGTCTTCCCTCCACCACAACGCCATGATTTTGCTGGTATTGTGTGATGCATAAAAACTCAAAATGAAATCAGTGCTTGCCTTTCTTCCGACTCCCTGAGCTTGTAGTAACTCTGAACCTCTGATGGTAAGAAAACCCCGATGCATCCACCATTATCATCATTAATCAAACATTTATGTGCATCAGTGTGGTCAATGAGCCACTTTAGGAGCTCAATGCAAGGAAACACCGGAGTTCGTCTTGCCACCATGTGTAGATAAGCCCTACGGTTGTTTGGGAGGACATCATCATCTAGCTTCCTTGTATTAGGATCGTTGTGCGGGGTATGCTTGAGGGGTTCTTCTTTCTTGATTTTCTTAAACAATTCTTCCCAGTGAGGGAATGTTGTTTTGGATCCAATGTTTGCCTCTATGTCTTCGAAGGTCGGGGGTTGGACGAAGGCCTTCTTGGTAGTTGTCTTAATGATAGGCACCGATTTTGGGGCGAATTCTAATTGTCTTGCAACTACTGGAGAGGAGCCCTCTCCTGCTTCTGGCTGTTGCGAATTTGGTGCTCTTGGGGATTTCCCGGTGGAGGGTTTCTTCAGAGGCATTGTTCTTGAAATTAAAATAGCCTTAAAACATGTGTACAGAGCAGCGTTGGGTTGAGAACATAAAAAGGAAGCATAAAACACCACAAGTGGATACATACCTGTAATGCTTGCTAAGCTAGTTGTCTAATACTCACTGAACTTTGGACAACTTCTCTGGATTGTTAGCCATGATCCTCTTTTTGTTATGAAATATTTTCCATGCAGAATAGGATCATACACAATGACTTCGAAAGAATATAACTGGAGAGACTCTATCCGTCGTATCAACTAGTTAATACGAGTAATAAATGCAATTCAAAAATAAACTACCGTCGGTTCTCCGCAATTAAATTGTAACTAGTTGACGACGGAGGCGTGGAGGCAGATGCATTGTATCGACAAGATTTAAACGATTTCTTTTGATTCATGCATGGATTAGAAACTAATGCACAATCCGCCATTTTACTACCACTTTAAATGCGTCGTACCTAACGAATTTGAGGGTTAAAATGTCTCATCACGTCGTGTCTTTTTAGTGTGGAGGTCGGGGATCGGTGATCGGGGGAAGGTTTTAGGTGTGCAACTCCTTGGTGGGTTATCATCTTCGTTACCTTCCATCGTCGAAAACGTTTCGGGAGTTGGCAGTTGGTGATACCACTCCTCCCTTGCACAACGCTTACTTTTTCATTTTTCTTGCCAAAGCCGAACGGATCGGTCTTCGGCGATACCCCTACCAAAGTTCATTCACAAAAATTAAAGACTTTCATCTGCCGACGCCGATGAAGATCGGTGCTAGGCTATTTTAAACTTCTCAAACAATCTTCGTCACCTTTAATCTTTACCGATGTCGAACTCCCTAAGTGTGTTGGGGAAAGCTTTAGTTTGTTGATTCCTTAAGCGGTTGTTAAGTACGTTTTAATGATTAAGATGATCCTTTGTTGTATGTTCAAACTCTTTTTCTTTTTAAAAATTCAAACATGAAACATAAAGGATAAGCGCAGGCATCAGTTTCATACTGAAGGTAAAACAAACAGTGCAAAGGATGGAGTGGTACCCAAAAGTAAAAAATGGACATAGACTTTTAGGTGTGTTGAGTGCTCAACAGGGCGCAGGCTTGGATAGATAACTAAGCAGTAAAATATCATGGGGAAAGTCACCCAACTAGTATTTAATGCTCAAATGCACCACTTCTATTCATTATTTTCACTAAGAGAGTATAATGGAGAAAAACAGGTAGAGTATAGAGCAGACACTAGTAGAAACAACAAACCAGAGGCGCCAAGTAGTTGACAAGGATAACGACTTCCAAAAGCAAGTCCAAAGTGCGAAAGAAATTCCAAGTAGTCAAGGACCAACATGTGCCCGAGCCTAAACTATCAACCAATGTAAATACTATAGGCCCTCTAGTGGGAAGGGTTCCCCAACTTAAATATGAAAATTTCAACATACAAGACGAGGTGTAGTTCCCATAACTATGATTCGATGCATATGCATGAGTGATTCCAGGGGCAGAGGAAAAAAATTTAGTGGTCACCAGGAAATGGGCCAAGCCCCTCAAGCATTCTGGGATACTGTCATTAGTGGATTTTCCACATTTCAGTCATAGCCCGTCCATCAATGTGTGCGTTCGGTTCTTACTCATCCAATTGCATATTGGGGTTCTATGTCTAGACAAGCCATACCAGATTGATGTTGATGTAATGCACCTAGTCTTGGGCCTTCCTATAGAAGGATATGATCCAGTTGACTCAATAGAAACCAAGGATCCAATGCACAAGGAGGTGTACACAAAGTGTGGTACACACAGAGGGTCAAGAGGAGTGGTGATTTCAGAGATACATGACGCAAATGTTTGATTTTCTACACAGATACTTACATGCAAAATGCTATGTAAATGCTGCAAGGATAAGTGCCCACTTAGGGGTAATTGTCATTGTTGAATGATGCGTAGAAGGACTCAGGATGGCTTGGGCACGATACTTACTGAACAAATTTATCTAGGATTTCCTGAAGGTGCAAGACTTCGACAATGAGTTTCATTAGTATTGGGTGTTACTCCTACTAGCCAAGATACTGTGGAAGCCACCACCGAGCCACAATTAATATGCACAAGTGTCGCTATCCTTCCCCACGTAAAAATTCCTAGAGCTGCAATACAACAAGGATAAGAAGATCTAGGTCGATAATAACACCTCTTTCAAGCTATGGTATACAGAGTTGATCCAAGTAACTGTGCTAACACTCTGCATATCGTACAACATCATGGAAAGCTATGAGGACTATCTCCAGTTTGATTGTATTTTTCATCATGTTTACATCACGCCATGCGATTCAAAGGTCGATTTTGAGGTCCTCGCTTTTTGCATTGCTAAGGAGGATATTCAATAGGTCATCGTATAATGGCCCCACGACATTCGACCCATAACACACGATGATGTTGAGCAATTAGAAACAAGGACTAAGAGGAGGTAGAAGAAGAAAATGGAAAAGATATTCCAATAGAAAGGTAAGGAACCTATGGGAGAGCATCAACATGTTGAGATAGCCCAAGGAAACGGGAAAGGACCAGCAGACGCTTGCAGATGCAGCCAAGGAAGCCAACAAAGGGGAGGGGCTCAATCAAAAATATACACTTGCAACCTAAGAGAAGACTCCACCCACGAAAAGACATCGTGCACCACTTTAGCCAAGCCCAAGCCCCAAATCTAGTGAATGGGAGCACACACCAACTTTGTCATGACATATCGATGCTACGCCAGTTAAAGATGAAGCCCCTTCTTAGATTTCCACACCATGCGCCATGCAGGCAATATTGATTAGCTAGATGGGTGAATAAAAACTCAACACCATCACCCTAGAGCAACAACCAGGGCAATCTCTAGCACCATTCACGAACATCGTTAACATGCTCCAAGCCCATTTGGACATGCAACAAATGCTGAATAGAGAATCATCACAGAAGTTGGATGAACTACGACATACACTGGAGCTTACTCGAACAACCGACCTAACATCCTAGGAACAATAGGTCACAAAAAGCATGATTGATGCATCATCACCACGCAATAATACCCAAAGGAGATTGTTGTGCTTCATCCCCTTGGCCATCACAACCATTGATCCATCCACTACTGCAGAGCCTCAATTATTACCTTATGTTGAGTTAGAGTTGGCGTAGGTGCCTTCAAAGGACCTGCACACCTATATGGCTAACATCATGAATGAACTAGGGGACAAGCACCGCACACTCGACCAATCCTGTGCATAATTGCAACAAAAACATGAGAAATAAATTGATGCGCACCAAAAAACTCAACATATGCATGACCAAAAAATAGCTACACACAAGGAGATCAAAGAACCCCACAAAGTAGAAGTGACTCCACACACACTATTGATCAACGCGGTAAAGGAAGTTTATTCGCAAGTCCCCAGTACAATCGCAGAACCTTCAGACCTCCCTATGGCAAGTAAACTCAACAAAGTGAAGGAGAGGGTCTGATACCCACATGTGCAAAACATAAAGCTTCAAGAAAAGATAAAGTGCAACCCTCAATTAGAACAAGGGGAGTTGCAACAACAATTTTTTGTTATAGAAAATACACTACAACAAGGACAAGCACGCATAGTTGATTTCTTGGGTGTAGTCGACTACATCTTCAAGATCTTGATGCACCTATAGAATACCCATGAAATAAACACCATTGACGATTGTGTCCATGTTATTGAGGCACAAATCAATGATAAGAAGCAGACACTGCCCTCCTTACTGTCGGTCAAATGACAAGAGGCCATTCTGATCATGTCTCTTAGATTCAATATTACTGATTGTGTTAGGGGAAGCTACAACCAAGTTATTATGGAATAAGTTAGGGGCTTTGTATCATTCTAAGTCCTCGGTAAACAAACTATTCCTATGGAAGAAGCTATCTAACATGAGGATGAAAGGTGGAGACTCGGTGACAGAGCATCTGAACGCTTTCAATATTGTGGTAAGTTAGTTATTGTCTCTTGATATTGATATTTCTGATGAAGATAAGTGTATCAATTTATTGTTCTCTTTACCAAACTCATGGGATAGTCTGGTTGTGGCCATAGGTGGTAATAAGATTACTTTAAGTTTCAATGATGTGGTCTCATCCTTGTTGTCGGAGGAGATGAGGTAGAAAAACATGGAAATCCAGAGCACATATGCCTTATTTGCAAGAGGATGCTCCTAAGAAAAAAATAGATATAAATCTAGGGGAAGATCTAAATCTCTCGAAAAATTTGTAAAGGTATGTTGGAGATTTGGAAAAGAAAGGAATTACAAGAAACAATGTAGATCCAAAAGTGTTTAGAGAGGGCATGGATTCAAGGATGCTCCTTCTACAAAAACAAAAACCTTTATGAGCAAAGGATGGGATGTGTACTTGGATTCTTTAAGCGCACATGCATATCATGAGGCATGACTAGTCGACTTAGGTGCATCGTTTCATATGACTCCTCATAGGGAGTGGTTCTGCGAATATGAAAAGTATGGTGGAGGTGAAATTTTTCTAGGAGATGACTTGACAACCAAAATAGTAGACGGGGAAAATTCAAGTTGAAGCTCATGGATGGTAGGATTAGAACACTCCCTAGTGTTCTACACATCCCAGGATTGGCCAAAAATTTGATTTATGTGATGGCGATGCATGTGTCAAAACAATGTTTGAAAAGGGCACTGGTAGAATGGTTCGGGGAGCAATGGTGTTGCCAAAGGTAGTTCGGATTGGAACTCTGTATAAGCTATTGGGAAGCACTATTAGTAATGGGTGCAATAGTTCCATTGTTCTTGAGATTGAAGCTGAAGAAGCAAAAAATCTTATATTATATGGAGAAAAGACTATGATGTGGCATCAAAGACTAGGGAATTGATCCAGGTGGATATTGGTGGCCACCCACCTTCTCCAACTGGCTCAAAACAGTTTTCTGTCAATTTTGGCAATTTACTATTTTTAGCAGTTTTAACTTCCGGGGCCATTTTGAGGGCCTAAATGAAGGTTTTTCGGGATCGATCTTCTCAATGATACCTTTTCAATGGGATATCATATGGGCTATCATATGGGATTGAGCCCCCAAAAATTAATCTCCTCGATGATACCTTTCCAACGGGCTATCATACGCCTAAAACGAAGATCGTATGCAAAAGTTACGACCCCGAGAAGTTTATGTACTAGCTTACCCAAATGGGGCCCACATGACTTTTGGTGCTTCATCTCCTAGGGTTAGGTTTTTGGATGTCTAGGGTTTTTGTCATTTTTGCATATTCTATAAAGGCCTTTATAGCCTCATTGTAATGATCTTCTTGCGAATGAGCGAAATCATCACATCTCTTCTCAGAGATAAGCCACCACCATTCCAACAAGCTTATTTCCGCTGCATTTTACAGTTTCAGCTTATTTCCTTATTAAATAGAAAACCAATTTTACTGTATCTCTATTATTTTGTGTTAAGAACTTGTTAATAATCTATAGTCATTTTATTCTGCTCATAAAATCCAGATTAGTGGTATCAAAGCGGTCTACTCCTTGTCGTCTTAATGCATGTCCCCAACGAGGTCGGAGTACAAAGAGTTGGGTCTTGAGCTTGTTTCTCTTGAGGAAAAAAGATCTCGCATGCCTAAGTGAACTCTCATGGCAGGAGAAAAGAAAGATGATGGGACAAGATATCCTTTCAAACTGTTGATTGAGGAAGCCCTCACGCAACAAAGGAACGAGATGATGGATAGTTTCGTGCAAATCCTTCGACGACTACCAACATGCGATGCATCTTCTTCGAGCGGAGGCGCCACCCCCTTCAAGGTACAAATAAACTTAGATATTTCTATATTTGAGGGTCAGATAGACGTAGATGTGTAGACAAGTGGTTGAATCTACTATAAGGGTATTTTTCTATCCATAACTTTTCGAATAGAGAAAAGATTATTTTTGCACTCCTCAACGCTGTTCCCCATGTCAAAGATTGGTGGGAAACTTTCTGTGAGCAAAAGGAAACAGAGGAACCCTCATTATTTACAGTTACGGCCACCTGGGAATCCTTCAGGGATGATATTAAGGAACAATACTACCCTGCTGGAAGTTATGACGACTTGCATACCAAATGGACCACACTGCGGCAAGAAAGAGACCAAGCAGTGCTAGATTTCACAAATATCTTTCATACCTTGCGCACCAAGCTGGGAATCAAAGATTCAAAGTGACATTTGGTGCTCAAGTATCGTGGTGCTTTGCATAGATACATCTAGACTGAAATGGAATTTTTGGACATCTCATCCTTGGGCATGACCTACCGATATGCCGTCAAAATTGAGCAGAAGCTCAAACAAAAGACGCGACAATTTGGGCCTGGGAACCCCTCACAACAAAACCTAGGAAAGGGTGGCCCCAACCAACAAAAAAAAGGACAGAGCAAATATGGACAGTATCAGAACAACCATTCCAAGCCACAAGCAAAGAAGGACGCCAGAAAGACAAAGAAAGATACCGGGAAGTGGTGCAACTTCCATAAGAGCCCTTGGCATAACATTGTTGACTGCTGCTCAAAGTAGTTGTTGGTGGTCGAAGTGAAAGCCTCTGAATCAGATGTGGGTTCAGACTCTGAGCTAGAACCAAAAAGGGGAAGATGGATCATTGACGTGGAACCCAGTGGCACCGTTGCTACCACCAAGCTCCAGCCTTGTGAACCAGACGAGCCAACAGAAGGAGAACGCCTCTTCCATTCACGGATGTGGGTAAAAGGCACCCCGCTACACTTCATTGTGGATAGCGGTAGCTAGAAGAACCTCATATCAATAGAGGTCATCAAGCAGCTGGCCCTGCCGACAACACCGCACCCACAACCCTACACCATTGGATGGCTTCACCAAGGAAGAGATCTTCGCATCAGCCAACAATGTCGACCGTCGTACGACATCAATCCCTTCAAAGACGAGGTATTTTGTGATGTTGCTCCTCTCGAAGTTTGTGATGCTATTTTGGGCCAACCTTATTTATGGAAACATCATGTTATATATGAGTCTAGGCCTCATAGTGTTATTATTACTTTCAACAGGAAATTATACAGGATACTCGAGGCAGTCCCACCTAGTGCTATTTCCTTGATCTCTACTAAGCAATGTAGGAAGGTCATCTCTCAGATGGGGAAGTTTGTCTTCTTCGTGATTTGCTCTTAGAATAAGTGAAAGATCACGACCACATCAAGGGTCTCTGCGGTCGACCTCTCCACACAGTAGAAACAAGTAGATAAGGTCGTGGAAGAATACTCAAATATCTTCTCCTCACCTACCAGGGTACCTCTGCACTGCTAGATCAAGCACCCCGTCGATCTGACCCCTATCACAACACTGCCCAATGGGCTAGTGTATCACCGCTCTCTGTTAGAGAATGAGGATATCAAGTGATAGATCCAATAACTACTCCATAAGGGGCACATCCATCCCATCTCATCACTTTGTAGGAGTCCAATCATGCTGGTACAAAAGAAAGATGGAACCTGGCGACTCTGCATTGATTGATTACCTGGCTCTGAATAAAATCATAGTCAGAAACCGGTACCCGATTCCACGAATTGACGACCTCCTTGATCAACTCACGGAGGCCAAATACTTCAATAAGATTGATCTGAAGTTTGGCTACCACCAGGTCCCGATAGAACAGACAGATGTATGGAAAACTACCTTCAAGTCAAAGGAAGGCCTTTTTGAATGGTTGGTCATGCCCTTTGGTTTGACAAATGCTCCAGCCACTTTCATGAGGATGATGGACGATATCCTGCGACCATTCACCAATACTTTTGTAGTGGTGTATCTTGATGACATTCTCATTTACAACAAGACTTGGGCTGAACACTTGCATCATATTCAACAGGTTATGCACACCCTACGACAGTACAAGCTATATGCCAACTTGGAAAAATGCTCCTTCAGCATGGACAGGGTCCATTACTTGGGCTACATAATTGATCGACATGGCGTACATGTGGATCCAACCAAGATCCAAGTCATTCGTGACTGTCCATCCCCAACCACACTCACTGAGCTTTAGAGCTTCTTGGGCCTTGCCAATTTCTACCGCAGGTTCGTGTTGGGATTCTCCCATATTGCATGGGCCCTCAGCGAAATAACCAGGGGTGGTGGTAAGGAGAAATTTGCGTGGGGCCGGTCCCAACAAAAAAAATTCGATTATTTGAAGCAATGCTTGTGCTCAGCCCCAGTACTTTCACTACCATACCTACAACAACCCTTTGAGATCGAGACTATGCGGTGGGCGCCATTCTCACTCAGCACGACCACCCCATGGCCTATCATAGTGAGACACTATCATATATTGTCCGTAAATACCCTACTTACGACAAAGAAATTTACTCCATTGTGAAAGCTTGCCGCCAATGGAGACATTACATTGTTGGGAATGAGACAGTCATCCACACTGATCATAAGCCATTGCAGTTCATGCAGACACAAGGAAAATTGTAGAATGATCGCCATCAAAAGTGGTCAACATACTTGCAACAATTCCACCTCAACATCAAGTATAAAACAAGAAGCACCAATCGCGTCGCTGATTGCCTCAACAAACTACCAGTCGTGACACTCACCATGGTGCTAGACTCCTGCGGCCATGAGACCTATGGATGGCCCCAACTCTATGAGACAGACCCAGACTTCGCCACCACCTACCAAATGTTGGGCGCAAACGCAGTTGTCAATAATTTCCATCTTCAGGATGGGTTGTTGTGTTGTCTGGGCCATATCTGTGTTCCATCAGATGAGCAAGCGAAGCTGATCTGGGAAGCCCACTACATTCGGGTGGCAGGACACTTCGGCGTCGAAAAGATAGTGACGATGCTACAGAAACATTTCTACTGGCTGAAACTTCGACAGGAGGTCAAGAAGTATATTAGGTCTCGCACTGCCTGTGTTATTGCCAAACTGACCACTAAGAAACAGGGCCCGTACACCCCTCTTCCTACTCTTGACAAGCCATGGGAATCCATCTCAATGGACTACATGTCGGGCCTCCCTTCCACCAAGTGGGGAAATGACTGTGTTTTTGTGGTTGTTCATCGATTTTCTAAGATGGCAATTATGGTTGCCTGCAAGAAGAACATCACATCAGAGGCCACTTCCAAGCTCTTCTTGGAACGAGTCTGGGTACATTTTGGAATCCCACAAACCATTGTCTCAGATCGGGATAGTGGATTTCTCAACACATTCTGGTCAGGCCTCTGGTTACTATTGGACACCAAGCTCACCAAATCCATGGCCTTCCACCCCTAAATAGATGGCCAAACCGAGGTCGTAAATCGAATGATTATGCATATCCTTTGCATGTATAATTTAAATCACCCTCGCACATGGGATGAGAGCCTTCCCTATGTCTAACATAGCTACAACCGAGCCCTGCAAAGCTCAATCGCTACAACCCCTTTCAGGTGGGGTTGGGATTCCATCCATTGGGTCCCATAGATGTTTCACTTACCCTTGCAGTCACCTCGACCAACTCATCTCCTGCTCCAACTGAAGCTGACAAAGCCACCCGGTTCATTGAGCAGATCCAACACATCCTCCAACAGGTTCAGGATATCCTACAGAAGTCCAACAACAAGTACAAGCAACACCATGATCAACATCAGGTGCCACATAAGTTTTAGGTGGGCGACATAGTTTGGTTGCACTTGCAGAAAGAATGCCTTGCAAGACCCCATCAGAAGCTTCACCCACTCCATTATGGGCCGTACACCATCTCCAAGGCCGTGGGGGATAATGCTTTTGAGCTCAACATTCCTCCTTTCCTTGGCCTGCACCTAGTGTTCAACGTGGATCTCCTTCGCCCTTATTTCCCACCATTATTGGACACCTCAGACGTAGCAGAGCAGTTGACACCAACAGAGCTCAACCTCGGCTGCATACAACAGGAATCCAACAATCATATTGTGGACACATAGATCAAGGGCACTCGACAACAAACGATCCAACTTTATCGAGTCCTCAAAGCAGGGCAACTCCTGCACCAAGGCAAGTGGGCCCGGGGCCAAATTCAACAGAAATTTCCTCATTTGATGGGGGAACTCAATGAAATGGATACCATTGCTTCCTAAGGAGGGTGGATTGATCTAGGTGGATATTAGTTGCCACCCACCTTCTCCAACTGGCTCAAAATAGTTTTCTGTCAATTTTTGCAATTTACTATTTTTAGCAGTTTTAACTTCTGGGGCCATTTTGAGGGCCTAAATGAAGGTTTTTCAGGATCGAGCTTCTCAATGATAATTAAAATAATGATTAAGCCCCCAAAATGAATCTCCTCGATGACACCTTTCCAACGGGCTATCATACACCTAAAACGAAGATCGTATGCGAAAGTTACGACCCCGGGAAGTTGATGTATTGACTTACCCAAATGGGGCCCACATGA
The DNA here is from genome assembly GCA_009831015.1 of Picea engelmannii. Classification (NCBI taxonomy): domain Eukaryota; kingdom Viridiplantae; phylum Streptophyta; class Pinopsida; order Pinales; family Pinaceae; genus Picea; species Picea engelmannii. Next base: position 602,513 of record ML778141.1, on the reverse strand, counting down.
CTTTTGGCGCTACAACTCCTAGGGTTAGGTTTTTGGATGTCTAGGGTTTTTGGAATTCTTGTTTATTGTAAAAAGGCCTTCAGAGCTTCATTGTCATGATCTTCTTGCGAATGAGCATAGCCGTCACATCTCTTCTCAGAGATAAGCCACCACCATTCCAACAAGCTTGTTTCCACTGCATTTTACAGTTTCAACTTATTTCCTTATTGAATTGAAAACTAGTTTTACTGTATGTCTGTTATTTTGTGTTAAGCACCTGTTAATAATCAATAGTCATTTCGTTCTGCTCATAAAATCCAGATCAGGCATGTTGGAGAGAAGGGCCTTCTAGTACTACATGGTAAAGGTATGGTTGAAGGTATGGCCAATTGTGCTTTGGATTTTGATTTATGTGAATATTTCTTATATGGGAAGCAACATCACGTAATATTATCTTAAGGTGATACAAGGGTAGAGGGAATTCTACAGCTAGTGAAAAGTGATGTGTTTGGACCTATGTTGGTTTCATCACTCTGAAAATCTATGTATTATGTCTCATTTATAGATGACTTCTCGAGAAATATATGGATTTATTTCCTTAGGAATAAATATGAAGTCTTTATCAAATTCAAAGAGTTTAAAGCTCTTATGGAGAATCAGACAGAGAAGAGAATTAAGGTGCTAAGGAAGGATAATGGTGGAGAATTATGCGGAAATGAATTCAAAGAATTATGTAAGAAGTGCGGTATAACAAGGCATAATACTACTCCATACATACCTCAACATAAAGGAGACGTAGAAAGGATGAACAAGGCATTGATGGAAAAAGCAAGGAGCATGCTCAGTGGTGACGAGTTAGGATAGGAGTTCCAGGCAGAGGCAGTGGGTACTGAATGTTATTTGGTTAATCGATCACCCTCATCAACACTGGATGACAAGACTCCACATGATGTATGGATTAGTAAGAAACCCTCTATTACACATCTCAAGGTATTTGGTTGTGATGCCTATGTACATGTGTTGTAGGAATATCTCCCTGTGGACAGGTAGATTTCCTCTTGAGAGCTAGACTCTTAACTCTAAGACAGAAGGTGCTTAACATGGACATTGACTTCCTTTTAAATCTAATCAAGATTGTGAACAAAAGAGAAGGAGGAAAGCATGTACCTTATGAACATCGTTTGTCCCTGCAAGGTCTAGGATGTGCTTCGATCTTGAGCTCCTTGGTAGATCCTGCAAGACAAACAAAAGTACTAACAACTTCCTACTCTACTGAGATTAGCTAAAACATAGATCCATCTACTGTAGACAAACTTATATGGAGCAAGTACAAGTTTAAAAGAAACAGGCCAAGCATTGATTATATTGATGAGAACATTGGAGTCACCTTTAAGTTGTCATCAAGTCGAGGCTCCCTCATCTAGAATAGTTCGGTGTATTTGTTGATTGTGAACAACAACATAAACATGGAAAGCAAGTTGGTGGGAGAGTCGAGACGCATAATTGTCCAGGTTAAACATGATATGGTTGGACGACTTAGGATCAACAACGCCAATAGTGGCCAAGAGCGTTCTACGTTGACTGGGGCGGTGCTGTATAACTTCTAACGCAGACATAACACATGGTGCTTTAGCCAAATCTTCAACAATGTTGTAGTTCTGGGCGGCACATGAACTAGGATTAAAGGTAGCTTTATGTATAGTGGTGTTAGGAGGGCGTAAGATAGAGTCGAATGCAGGTTTCTCAATATGAAGTGGTCCAGATGGAGGATTAACCGATGGAAGACTAACGAAGGATGGTGATGGATCCGATAAAGTACCGGTACCGTTAGTGTCTTTTCCTTTGTCAGGGTTACCTGGTGTGTCGTATGTCTTAGAGAGAGTGTTCAAATTAATCCCATTAAACATATAAATATGTGCACTCGACGAGGCCTCATCATTAGGAAGGGTAGAACTGCCCCCAGGAGAGGGGGTTTGAGCAACCATGGATTGTTGCTGTGGAAAAGGCTGAGTAAGCACAACGGGTTGTGACTTTCCTTGGAAAATTTTGGCCACTTCATTGTGAAGTGGACAGTCTCGAGTGTAGTGATCATCACCACAAATGATACACGGGAATTTCAGTTTTCGTTTTGTTTGATTTTTGGTAGCAGGTGTTTGAGCTTGATTTTTTGGTTGTTCATTGTTATTGGTGTTTTTTGATTTATTCTTTGTCTTCTTCTTGCCTCCAGATTGTTGTGAAGGGGTAGATTGAACTACATTCACCTCAGAGATCTGAGTTTGGGGGGAGGTAGAGGAGAGTGTGAGCGATTGGGAAGTAGATTAAGTGTTGACGGAACCGATAACGCCATCCGCATGAGATGATGATGACGGCTTAGATGGATCGTTATTAGCTCGAGCAACATTCGAAAGAAAATCATACAAAGTACCAGATTGTGAATAAACTAAATCTAAGCACTGAGCCTGAGCAATGGCTTGTTCCTCTATGACCGCGCCACCCATAGCGACATCGCGAGCGATCGGGGGTAAAAGTGATTTAGCAAACCATTCCACCAATAATATGTCAGGAATGATTACCTTGATCATCCTTCATCGTTGCCTCCACTCATGAATATGGTTAGAGATATGCACAGAGTCAGTTTGACGAAGGGAGGTCAAGAGTTCAGTACCCGTCTTGTAGCGAATAGGTAGTTGAAAATGCGTGAGGAAAGACATGGCAAGGGAATTGAAATTATGAAAAGAAGCACGCGGTAGTTCAATATACCACTTTGTTGCTGAGCATGTAAGTGTTCGCTGGAAAAGACACAAACGTACAGAATCATCCATGAGGGAGTTTGATGAACACCACAAATGGAAAGTCATCACATGGTTGTTTGGATCTTTGCTAGATTTTCCGTCAAATTTCGGAATATTAGAAGGAAGTTTAGTTGGAATGACTGGCCAAACGGGTGAATGAAAAATAGGATCATTTGTTAACCGAGACAAGTCTGGGAGATCCAGAGTCGCAAGAAAAGGTAACTGTCGGTTAATCTACGGATGATACTGATGTGGCATAGGAACACCAGTAGGACCATAAACTTGGTTAGGTGGATAGTTGTAACCAATAGGTCCTCCTACATATGGTTGTTGCTAGCCAGGATAAGCAGGATTCGATGATGGATGAGAAACATTTTCATAACCCGATGGGTTCTGAGCATTATAGGCCGGGTGATTTTCTTGCCCATGAGGAGGATAAACATTTTTCCCTTGAGGATGGTAAGAAGTAGATCCCAGAGGTGGATACACATTAGACCCATGAGGAGGATAAGGCTGTGGTCCCGGAGAACTCCAGGTGGTGTTTGGGATGCCGTCTGGATAAGGTTATCCGTAAGATGTTCTGGAAGGAACATAATTTGATACTCCCCAGTGGAGTCGCCAATTTCTGTTGTAGGAATATCTCCCTACAGACAGGTAGATTTCCTCTTGAGAGCTAGACTCTTAACTCTAAGACAAAAGGTGCTTAACATGGACACTAACTTCCTTTTAGATCTAATCAAGCCGATGAACAAAAGAGAAGGAGGAAAGCATGTACCTTATGAACGTCGTTTGTCCCTACAAGGTCTAGGATGTGCTTTGATCTTGAGCTCCTTGGTAGATCCTGCAAGACAAACAAAAGTACAAACAACTTCCTACTCTACTAAGATTAGCTAATACATAGATCCATCTATTGTAGACAAACTTATATGGAACAAGTACAAGTTTGAAAGAAACAAGCCAAGCATTGATTATATTAATGAGAACAAAGTGTTACTTACAACCATGGATGTAGTGCAACAACTTCACCAAGCTCTCCTTGTCCAAACCCTTGCTTAAATAGTTCACACACAGAATGCTGATGCTCCAAATGACATCTTCCTCATGAGATCATAAGTTAGATGCTTCACAATTCTTTCCATCTCCCTTCCTCCATGGAAATCCCTCATTATATAGGATTTGGAGGCTTAACCACCATGGAGAGGATCTCTCATCAGATCCACTAAGAAAGGGATCTCTAAGATATTTAGGGAGAAAATATCTCTTAAGGATTTTGGGGAGGAAATATATCTCAAGGATTTTGGGGAGGAAATATCTCTCAAGGATTTTAAGGAGGAAATATTTCAACCATCCATGAGATCCTCCACCTTCCCTAAAAAATAGGAAACCAAATGTGAGGTGGATTCTCACACTTAATTACTTTCTTTTTCATGAATATTAATAATAATTCATGTGCACTTGATTCTCACACTAAATCAATTCATTTTCCATGAATATTAATAATAATTCATGTGTACTTGGTATTTTGGCGTTCATGTAATATATCCCTCCTTCACATTGACTAGAGATTGTGACATAGGTTATTCCATGGTGTCAAGGTGTATGAGACACTTATATGACACTTTACGACAGTTAGAGCAAGGTACCTAGGTGTGCAAATTTCATGTGTAACAACATGTTTTGAAGGACAATAGAAGTAAGCTAGATAAGAAAGGATGAAAAGTGTATATCTATTGGCTATAAAGATGGTTTAAAAGTTTATAAGCTTTGGAATCGAGAAACTAAGAAGGCAGTGTATAGTTAAGATGTGGTGTTTAGAGAAATCAAAGATGTTGTCAAACAGGGAGTCATACCCAAGGAAGAAGAACCAAGAAAAATAGAGTTTGAAATGAAGGATAACAAATCAAACTCTATAGAAGAATAGGAATAATAAGAAGAAGAGCCTCATACTCTAGTTTTGAGGAGATTGATTTGGGAAAGAAGGAAACTGGAAAGGTATACTCCACCATATTTTCATTCAAATTTTGCTTTGTTTATCATTGATGATGATCATAAAACTGTTATGGAAGTAGTGGATTTAGAGGATGACAAACTATGGAAAAAGGCCAAGGTGCAAGAAATGGCAGCGTTGGACAAGAATGAGGCTTGGAATCTAGTGGAGTTTCCAATTGGAAGAAATCCCATTGGCAACAAATGTGTGTTTAAGAAGAAGCTGAATGTAGAAGACAAAGTGGAGAAATACACAGCTTAATTAGTAGTCAAAGGTTATTCCCAGGTGGAGGGAATTGACGTCGGTGAAATTTTTTCTCCTGTTGCAAAGTTAAATTCTATTGGATTTCTTGTATCTGTTGCTTTTTCTTTTTATTTTGAAGTAGAATAGATGGATGTGAAGACAACATTCCTACATGGGGATCTGGAAGAAGAAATCAACATGAAGAAGCCAGAAGGATTTGCAATGAAGGGAAATAAAGTGTTGGTATGCAGGCTAAAAAAGTCTCTATATGGATTAAAGTAATCACCGAGGATGTGGTATCAAAAATTTGATAATAATATAATAGGACTTGTCTTAACAAGGAGCAAAGAAGATCACTATGTGTATTTCAAATTAGTTGGTGATCATGATATTTATTTGATCTTATATGTGGATGATATGTTGTTGATAGGAAACAACAAGGAAATTATACAGGATGTGAAAACTTAGTTGTCCTCTAAGTTTGACGTGAAAGATCTTGGTGCTGCAAATCTTATTTTGGGCATGAAAATTAAAAGAGATTGGGAAAGCAAGAAACTCTGGTTGATTCATAGAAAATATGTTGAGTGAATATTGCAGAGTTTTAATATTTAGGGATGTTAACCTGTCAAGATCCCTATTCTTGTAGGTGTAAAGTTATCTATAGATCAATCTCCCAAGACATAATAAGAGGAAGAGGGCATGTCTTGTGTTCCGTATGCTAGTGTGGTTGGCAAATTTATGTATGAAATGGTCTATATTAGATCGGGCATTACACATGTAGTGGGAATTTTGAGCAAGTATATGTCAAAACCAAGGAAGGAGAATTCAACAACAATAAAGAGGGTTTTTTCAGGAATTTGTGTGGCTACACTACTTATGGATTGTGCTACCAAGGAAGACCAGGACTGGATAGAGTGTTGGAAATACATGTCTTTGGTGATGCTAAATGGGTTAGATATTTGGATTGTAGAAGATCTACAAGTGGGTATGTGTTTAACCTGTTTGGAGGAGCAATCAATTGGATGAGCAAAAGACAGTATGTAGTGGCACTCACAACTTTAGAATCTGAATACATGGTAGCCACTCATGCAAGAAATGAATCAATATGGTTACAAAGATTGTGTTTGGGTATTGTATTGGTACAACAAGTTGCAAGGATAGATTGTGACAATTAGAGTGCAATCTTCCCAACGAAAAACCCTGCTTATCATTCAAAGACAAAGCATATTGATGTTCAATATCACTTTGTGAAAGACATGGTTTGTTGATTTTTCATTAAGCTAGGCTCAAACATGAAGTTCATTCCAATTTTAACATTTTACTTGAACCATAGACAATTGTAGTTACACCATAAACAATTTGCTGCAGTAACCAAGATCACAAGAAGAAACACCATGCACAAGTACACAAGAAGTATCATGGAAAACCCTTCTCAACAAGGGAAGAAAACCCAACGAATCCTTTGTTACATTCTTCAAGAGAAAGACCTCCCACACCATAAACCTATCACACAAAAGGGTTCTCACAAAACCTAGAAGACTAGCGCCTAAGGGAGGTGCACACTTCATCCCAAGAACAAGTACCTGCTGAAATTTCCAAACTCACACTTGTGTTGTGTTTCCTCAATGGCGAAATTACCTTTATTCATATTAGACTGTACATATCAAAAGTAGTGTCTGTTGGCAAAACATGGTCGACCTCAATAATTCAAAATATAATTAATAATTACCATATTAATTATCTTTTACGTTAATTATCTTTCACTTTATAATGGGGCCGACCTGTACCCTTTACCTCACAAATAGGGTTACAAGTAAGTCCGACTCTTGGACAATATAGCAAGGGATCTCATACACCCACTAGTGGTCAACCATTAGGGGCACATCCACCTGTGCTTAGCCATAGGGACGACTAAGTCTCTATCTCACTGCGTCTCACAAGAGAATCATCAGAATGCACAATCACTAGTGCTCAACCACTAGGATCACGTCCACCTGTGCTCAGCCACAAGAACGTCCTAATCAGTAGATCTCTATCTCACTGCTTCTCACAGGTTAATCATCTGGAATATCACATCATCTCAACTCTTTGCATAGAGGAGAATATTACATCGTTTCATCTCCGTCTCAGAGAGAACGACACACCCAACTCATGGGCTTCCTCACCCCACACAGGGGCACACAATGTTCCATCTCTGTTTTAGATAGGAACCACACACCCATATCATGGGAAGACCCAAATCATGGGAACACCCAACTCATGGGCTTCCTCACCCCACACAGGGGCACACAACGTTCCTTCTCCGTCTTAGAGAGGAACAACACACCCATCTCATGGGCACACTGAACTCATGGGCTCTCTCTCAGGCCGACTCACTTAGTCTGTGTCCTAGAGGATGTCTCACATAGTTGTGATCATCAACACTCCCTCTCAGCTAAGGAGGCATTCTCCACCAGGCCAAGTCTCTCATTGAAGTACTCGAACTTCGTCTTGGCAAGTGGTTTGGTGAATATATCTGCAATCTTCTCATGGGTAGGAAAGCACTGCACATGTACTGATTTCCTCTACACTATGTTTATGATATAGTGATATTTTATCTCAATGTGTTTCGATCTATTGTGAAACACATGGTTCTCAAAGAGCTTCACATAGCTTTTGTTATCACAATGAATAATGGTAGGATCTATCTCATGATCAAATAAATCTGTTAGGAGGTTGCGAAGCCACACTACTTCACGAATTTCCACACTCAAGACTATATACTCTGCTTCTGCGATATTCAAGGCCACAGAGCTATGTTTCATGCTGCACCAGAAAACCATGGCAGACCCCAAGGTAAAACAACAACCAATTGTGCTCTTTTGTTCCACTGCGTTCTCTTCCCAATCTGCATTGGCATATCCCTGCACAATCAAGTCTACACATGAGGCATATCTCAGGCCATATCCCACTGTGTCTTGTAGGTATCTCAATACATGTTTCATTGCTATCTAGTGAGCATGTCTCTGTTGACTCATGAACTGACTAAGCAAATTTATTGCATAACATATATTAGGTCTAGTGTTAACCAGATACATCAATGATCCAATCAGTTGTCGGTACACGTGGATCAATCTAATCTGAATCAGAAGAAGCCTCATTCATCTTCTTCAATTTGATCATCATTGGTGTAGGCATGGATTTGTAGTCCATCATCTTGAATATTTCCACTATATATTTTCCTTGACTAAGGAAAACCTCATCAGTTCTCTGCCATAATTCTAGTCCCAAGAAGTAGTGCATCATACCTAGATCCTTCATCTTGAAAAAATAAGTCAATGCTCGTTTGCTTTCAACAATAAGTTTTTTTTTTTGAACTGGTAAGGAATAAATCATCCACATACAGGACCAAGATCAGACACTCATTGCCAACAATATGATAATATAGGTTTGGATCAGCAACACTCTTGCTGAAATCATGAATCCATCCATCTTCTCATACCTAGCACGAGGTGCCTGCTTTAGTCCATACATAAATTTCTTCAACCTGTACACATGATTTCTCATTGTATACCACGAATCCCTATGGCTGTGTGATATAAACTTCTTCCTCAATCTCACCATGGAGAAAGGTTGTCTTTACATCCATCTGATGTAGTTTCCAACTCATGGATGATAGTACGGATGGAAGTGTATCGGGCTACTAGATCAAATGTCTCATCATAGTCAACTCCCTCTACTTGTGAGAATCCACTGGCTATACAAATCTCACTTTGTATTTCTCGACAGTTCCATTAGTTGCATGTTTGATCTTATAGATCCAATTGGAAGTCATCACAGACTTCCCTTTTGGTCTCAGAACAATATCCCATACATCATTCTTCAAAATAGACTGGTATGGCATCTTGCCATACCTGTTCACCCGTCGCTTCTCCATGACAAGAAGGCTCATAATCAATGATGTGGTTCATGGTTGAAAGGTAGCTCAAAAATCTCTTTGGTCTCTTACTCTCTCATGATGTGCCTTGAGGGGTTGTATGTCCCTCTGCCTCCTGCAGAGTTTGTCGAGCCCATGTAGAAATTTTATTCCCTACTGTGATATCTCTGGGCATATCAACTAGAGCAACTAGATCAACTGGAACAACTGGAATAATGTCTTTCTCCCTCTGAACTGTTGAAGGGGGAGAAGGTATTGTCTCATTGTCAATCTCTATCTGATATTCCCTGGATCTTTAAAAGGCTATCTCTTCTTCAAAGACAACATCTATGCTTATCTCAATCTGTCTTTGACCAAGGATGTAGATCTGATATGCCTTCGAAGATTCATTGTATCCCACAAATGTACCCTTTCTCCCTGAAGGGTCTAGCTTGGATCTCATCCTTATTTTTTTTTGTTACATGAAAATACATTGAGCACCCAAATATCCTGAAGTGTTCAATCTCAGGCTTCACTCCGGTGAAGGCTTCTTCAGGAGTTATGTTCTTCAAAATCCGGTGAGGACTACTGTTTTGAACATATATTGTTGTCATGCATGCTTCTACCCACAAAATCATAATAAGACTTTGATCATGCATCATTTCTTTTGTTTCCTCAATGATGGTTTTGTTCTTCCTCCTCAAATGTTTTGACTCCCTCTGAGTCAAGTGACTCCCTTTGAAGTCAAGTGACTCCCTTTGAAGTCTAAGGGATAACCATGTTCCTTTGTTATTAACCTGCCTGGAACAAGAAAACAAATGAAAGGAAACAAAAAAAGAATATCTCCTAAAGGAGAATAATGAGTGCATCTCTAGAATAAAAAACAATTTAAGGATTGTTGTCACAACTACAACACATACTTGTAATGTAGCAAACTTTAGAAATGTAGGCATGATAATTAAAAAAATCAAACCTGGAGTCTTCACTTCTAATGTGTTGTTCCTCTGAATTCACTGAGATCCCTCTGGATCCATGATTTGCAACAAAGGTTCCTTCCTCTTGCAGGTACCCTCATGACTATGATACAAATAATATATACAAGTGCATACCTGAGAGTGTTGATATGATTTCTCCAATTGCACTTAGCTGATCTCTGATCTTTGACATCTTGATGCCATCTTCCTTCTCTTCATCGGTAGTTCTCTCCGGTAAACCTTTTTGTATCACCCATAATAATTCTTCCTCTTCAAAGGTGACTTGAAATATTGACTTCTAGGAACTGAGGTTGCTTGATCCATCAAGCCTATATTCCACCAGGGTTTTGTTCATCATATTTTCAGATTCTTCACAAACCCTTGCCAACTAGGATATAAAACCTAATGGCTAGGATAGGCTAGCAACCTTAAGTTTTTTTGGGCTTACGACTGCCAACAATAAGCCTTGAAATCCAGAAGAACACAGTTAAGCCTGAAGGCGTCTTCAATGAGTTGCATAAACCCTAAAACCAAAACTCTGCAGAAAATTGCGAAACCCTAGGGCCAAAAATTCAAAATGCTCAGAATTTCACTCTGAGAGTCTTTGGAGGTGCGTTGGAGGAGGTCGTACTATCCTATGCCAAAATTGTCCCCAATGTCCAAGTATTAAGGGTTGGAACACCTTAGAAAGTAGGGTCAGACAAATTTTATGGAAACCCTAGGAGGGTTGTACAGATTTTCTGGAAACCCTAGGAGGGTCGTACGGTTCTGCAGAAATGAGAGGATGATTGGTAGATGCTTGTGAAATGGGTTCTTCAAGACCTATACTTTAAAACCATGTTGACTTTTCATTAATCTAGGCTCAAACATGAAGTTCATTCCAATTTTAACATTTTAATTGAACCATAGATAATTATAGTTACACCATAAACAATTTGTTGCAGTAACCAAGATCACAAGAAGAAACACCATGCACAAGTACACAAGAAGTATCCCGAGAAACCCTTCTCAACAAGGGAGGAAAACCCAACCAATCCTTTTCTATATTCTTCAAGAGAAAGACCTCCCACACCATAAACCTAACACACAAAAGGGTGCTCACAAAACCTAGAAGACTAGCGCCCAAGAGAGGTGCGCACTTCAGCCCAAGAACAAGTACTTAATAAAATTTCCAAACTCACACTTGTGTTGTGTTTCCTCAATGGGGAAATTACCTTTATTTATGTTAGACTATACATATCAAAAGTAGTGTCTATTAGCACAATAGGGCCGACCTCAATAACTCAAAATATAATTAATAATTACCATATTAATTATCTTTTACATTAATTATCTTTTACATCAATTATCTTTTACATCAATTATCTTTTACATTAATTATCTTTCACTTTATGGTGGGGCTGACCTGTACCCTTTACATCATAAATAGGGTTACAGGTAAGTCTGACTCTTGGAAAATATAGCAAGGGATCTCATACACCCACTAGTGCTCAACCACTAGAGGCATGTCCACCTGTGCTCAGCCACATGGACGCCCACATCTCTATTTCACTGCGTCTCATAGGAGAATCATCATAATGCACACTCACTAGTGCTCAACCACTAGGATCACATCCACCTGTGATCAACCACATGAACGTCCTACTCATCAAATCTCTATCTCACTGCGTCTCACAGAAGAATCATCTAGAGTATCACATCATCTCAACTCTCTGCACATAGGAGAATAGTACATCGTTTCATCTCTGTCTTAGAGAGAATGACACATCCAACTCATGGGCTTCCTCACCCCACACAGGGTCACACAACGTTCCATCTCTGTCTTAGAGAGGAACCACACACCCATCTCATGGGCTTCCTCACCTTACATAGGGGCACACAACGTTCCTTCTCCGTCTCAAAGAGGAACAACACACACATCTCATGGGCACACCCATATGATGGGAACACCCATCTCATGGGCACATCCAACTCATGGGCTCTCTCTCAGGCTGACTCACCCAGTCTGTGTCTTGGAGGATGTCTCATGCATCTGTAATCATCAACATGGTTAAAGTCAAGAAGGTGTAGCTAATGAAGGTGGTCACTTTGAAGAATGTTGCAGATTTATTGACAAAGTTTGTGAGCAATGAGAAGTTCTCCTAGTGTAGAGAAACAATAGGCATTGTTTCCCTGGATTGTTGACTATGTAATCTTGTGACTGTTTGTATGCAAAGAAAACAACAAGTGGGATAATGTTGGATATGTGTTTTATTCTTTGGATGACTAACCTGATGCGTTGGGCGTGTAGGGTGGTCACAAGGGGGGCATAAACCCACCCTGTTTAGGGGGTTGCAAGGGGGGTAGAGTCCCTCCTTCCTAGGGGGTTGCATAGGGGTGGATCCCCATATTTAATTATTTTGGTGGTTTTTGCATCTGTTTTTTAGTAGTTTTCAACACACAATTTTCGCCTTTGGTGGTTTTGTGGCACATGGTGTTTCAACCCATGGTTTTCTAATTTCGTTTAAGGAATTATGGTTGGTATCTAATCCGGGTCAATGAATTGGGGGTTTGTGATGCCTTGGGATTATATATATTATATTGTAAACAAAGAAGTTGGATGATAAATAATAATTAGAGGTGCGACTCTAAACAGGTTGTTGGTTTTCCCGGTTTGGGTTTCCAGGGTAAATTCTGTGTGTGTGTGTGTGTGTGCCATTGTATATTTTCTAATTTTATTAAGAATCCATTTGCAATAATTAATTGTACAAGGTTAAAATCTGCATGGCTCACTATGCAATGAAGAGAAGGGTAACAATATTTCTATGTAGATATTATATTTATGGTATTTTTATTTTCATGAAAATTTGGATATGTCATTTTATGTTTCTACATGTCAATTTTTATATTAGATGTACATATCAAATCTCTCTCTTTCATATATATATATATATATATATATATTTATATGTAGATTTGACTAGCATATAATAATAACATTATTTGTTATAAGTATATTATTGTTTTTGAAATTGACATGTAAGCATTACCCACATGTGTGACAACATCTCCATTGTACTAGGTTGTAGAGCACCTCAGTACTCTCGGTGCAATTACAAAAGAAAGTCATATCGTTGAAATGTTCCATCAAAGAATGGAACTATAATGTGTTTGGAAACACATTCACCCAAAAGTCTAATCAAGAAGATGAAATGAACCAGATTTAATAATCTATACTATTAGAACTCATGAATGGCTTGATAATTAAAAAATAGAGCACTCTTTTGAAAATCACGAACGATCAAGCATGAGAGGAAATCTTTTGGAAATAATAATCTTTCATTAAATGGCTCAAAGAGGGCACTCCAAACATGTTTTTTCATTGCGAAACATACAAACATATGTCAACATTATAGGGACCTATATAAAATCTTGTCAAGAGATATAAGGAGAACTAAGGACATACTTTCAAGGGGAAATTAATGATCACCCCACAACAATGCAATTAATGACATATATGTTGGGATATATATCGTCCAATCTAAATTAACTTCAAATACAACAATACATATCAAAACATATACAACATTAATTTCATTATTGTTGGGTGCATAATGTTTTCCCTTTCAAAGTCTCCTCGTCGAACACCAAATAGACATATATGGGGCAATTGAAGAGATAAAAAAAAATAACTCAAAGAGAAAAATGATACACTTCATAGGGAGATGTCCATATAGGAGGTCATAAATGTTGTCATTGACTTAGTAATGAAAAGCTCCAATCCTAGATGGTTTTCCATATTATTTTTTCAAGAATGTTGTGGCACTATTTGGGTGATGTTTGTTTGTTTATTTATTTTTATTTATTTTCATGAAATACCTATCCCAGGGAAACCCCTAGGCACTTCCCTCGTTCCAAGGATGGTACCTAGGGTAAACTGGATTCTTCAAGGTTGAAGGTTATATCAACAATTGTCTGATGAAGAGCACAACATGTCACTAGCGAGATTTGAATCCAGGTGGAGAGGATAGAAATCTTCCTCCCAACCACCCAAACTAGTCCCAATTGACACTATTAGGATGATATGTGGAAGTTGTGGTAGAATTCAAAAAAACCTATAGTGTAATCCATTATTTGAAATATATTTTCATAACATCCCTAAGGAGTTGAAGGCATCATAAATATATAAATTTCATTTGATGTGTACAAAATACTAACAAAGAGAGTGGAGAATTGGATGAAAAGTTATTTAAATAAGGTTATTTTTAGGGAATAAGGTGAATTCGTGTCAAGTAGAGACATATCTTGGAGAACATAATTATTGCATGGGATCTTATTCATACTTCGAAATCAAAGGCAAAATCAGTGGTGTTAATCAAATTAGATAGGCCCAAGGCACATGACAAGCTTAATTAAAAATTCATCACTCAAATGCTTAAAGCTTCTGGATTTGGTTATTGTCAAATTAATTGGATTTGTAGTTGTGTTTCCTTGGATTTTTTCTCCATTCTTGTTAAAAAAGCCTCAACAACTACCTTCAATTTGAATCATGGTCTTCATCAAAGAGATCCTTTATCTCCTTGCTTGTTTATTATTATGGTAGAGAACATGCAGAGGACTCTTCATAAGATGTAAGATATATGGGAATTAAAAGGAATCAAAGAAACAATGATAATGGAAGCCATAACACATTTTCAAGTTATAAATGACATCCTTCTTATAGGGGACACAACAATCCAAGGGGTGAAATATTTAAAGCAAGCCCCAAAATTGTTCATTTTGGGTTTAGGTGGGATGACAAATGAAGAGAAACATAAAATCTTCCGATTTAAAACTACTTTGTCCAATCAAAGGCATCTTGGAAAAAGCTTGAGTTTTCAAAGAGATTAACTCTTTAACAAGTCTTAGAGAGTTGTATTGTTCAAAAACTCATGCAAAAATATCTCATAAGAAAAAATAATCAACAAGCTTAGGGGAATTAAACAAAATGAATTTTGTATTTCTCTCCCTTATATGTAGGATCATGTTTATTGGGATCAATTTCCAAGCTATCCATGTTTATGTTTTCTTAGCACTGGAAACCGTGACAAAGGTCGTTAGAGAAATTGAAAGATTGCAAAAAGACATCCTTAAGGAATGTTGCAACTATAAAAAAATGGCTTATAGTGGCATGAAAGAATGGTTGTTGACCAAAATCAAGGGGAGGAATTGGGTTGAGAAGATGTAGACTCCTAAAGGAATTTTTGTGTGATAAGGTGACACAGTGTTTGTTCAATGAAAAGACAACTTTATGGGCCCAAATATGGAAAGACAAGTATGGCAATGGATACCTATGGGAGGATCCAGTAAGAGTGGATTCCTTCCCAAATGGATCCTATATTAGAAATATCATAAAGTGAAATATAAAAAATGTCCAATTCTAGTGCTTTTGGGAGGTTGGAGAGGGAAGCTTGCACTATTTTGGGAATATGCATGGGAACAACATGGGCCTCTTGTGAACCAATATGATCTTTTGGAGCAAAAACCCAGTTTAAAGAAGAAAAAATGGTTGCATAAGTTAGTAGAAGTTTGAGAACCAAGGGGATAATTTCAAAACTCGGGGAATTAGGAATTGAAACCTCCAAACCTTCATCTAAGATATGTCCCTGAAGAGGCAAAAAACATCATTTGGTAAGAATTAAGGAAAACATTTAGGCTTCACGAGGATTGAAAGATAATTTAAGATGAGAAACAATTGGATCATGTGAATACACAATTAAAGTGTGTATCATATCAATTTCACTCACTTCCGCAAATGAAACAATTTATGTCGAGAGTATCACTTATGAGCATATACCAACACAATAAGGCCAATGAAGTATTAAAGCATGAGAAATGTGTTAGTTATCCACTGGGAATAAAAATCAAAGCGTGAAGTTGACCAAAGCTATGATGACACAACACCTTAGTTTATGGATCGAGCAAATTGTGAGGGTAATTATTTGATACTCTTGTAGGGTTCATGTACATAATCGACACAATAAATTCACAATGTACCAATTTCCATGTGGTTTCCATGAAAATTTTTAGCTTGAAAATGCCTAGTACATGCAATTTATACCAATGATGATGAGGTACAGAAGTTATCGAGGGAAATTGCATGAACTAACTTGAGAAACATCTTTGCTTCACATGCATGGCATACTCCAAGAGATCTTATAAATATCAATATCTCTCATGGGTTAAGAGAGTTCAATGAATGCAAGGTTAGGTTGCACAATTCATCCTACTGCGGTGTGTCATTCAATACAATCAGTTCATTTTTCCTCATTGGTGTTGGAGTTAACCATTTCATCCTTCACTAAGGAGAGAATTTCTTCCAGCTACTACCAAATTCAAATGGAGAACCTCAAAGAGGATAGAAAATTCCTAACAAACAAGCTTTAAGATCATATACACAACTCACTTTAGGTGACATTGTTATTATTTGTAATCTTATTTTCTAGTTTTATTAATACAAAGAATCAATTTTTCTTTCCCCCCATCAAATGTGCATTTGATTGGTTTCGATATCTTCCCACTGGATTGAATAACCTACTGATATTCTTAAGAAATTTGCAGTGTTAGTTGTTTGATTGTCATTATGTGCATGTTTTCAAAAGGATCCTCCTTCATTTGGATACACCTTCTCTTGCTCCACACAAACAACCAATTCATATAAGGGCATTGTTAAAGGTTTGCTTCGCTTCTTTCTTTAAATTTCTCTTATTTTCACAGTAAGGAAAGTAATTAGTTGTCCTTGGATAACTCACATGTTTCCATTTTTCATTTTATGTTTGTAGCAATAGTTCCAACCTATTGGTGGAGTGTATTTGATACACCTGTGTGCCAAATGACTGATAATAGAATTACAACTTCATTGGGGAAGAAATCTCATATTTATTCCTTTGGTTGGATTTGAGGCCTTCTCAAACCATTTAGCAGACCCAGTCACTCACCAATGTGGAGTTGACTCTCTGATTTCCTCAAGTCCTTGATGTGAGGCTTGAAACCTTTTTATTTTTCAAGTTTTTAATTCCCATACATTTTCTTTCATAGTATGCATTATATCTACAAGCCTAAGTCCTCATAGTCAAATAGAAAGTTTATTTTTTTGCAGAAGTTTTTAACCAAACTTCTTTCCAAGTTTAATGCAAAATTTTAATTAGATTTTCACTTTTCTTAGGTACTGAACAATACTAGCCCCGAGGGTTAGCTCAATTTATCTAGAGCCAGATGTGAGATTTTTCATGCTTGTTGTTGGTCATAGGTTCAACTCTCTTGGTCCCCTTGGGCTTAGGCTCTGTAATCAAGGCTGGCGATTTACCCCGTTTACCGTCCATGGATCATGGGGAAGTAATTGGAGGTTTTTCCGCGAGGGTTTTCTTGGAAAAAAGAATAAGGTACCATACATAATTAACTTGTGATATTTAACTAAGTCACATTTAATTGAATTAAAACTAGATTTTTTTGGCTTCATGCACCTTCAATATTATCGATCAATTAAAGTATTCTAGATTGAGGGCACATCTCATTGATCCATGTTTTCTCTTTTCCTTGCAGTGTTTTGCGATCTTAGTGATTCAAAAGCTAATAAAGAGGTTGGCTTCTCTCCTTGTTGATTTCAAATTACATTTGAGCACTTTTTTTTTAATATTTTCATGTTCAACAACTATACATCACATATGCAATCAAATCATACCTAGGGACTACATAGTCAATTCATGTGGCCGAATGAGACTTTTAAATAGGAACCTTCTAACAAAATATCTTCATTAGTTGATTAGAAAATTCTCACACACAATTTAGTCTAGGACCTTAGAAATAGGATTGTTAGGTTAACATTCAAAGGTCACCATACCTTTTAAACTAGAAATTTATTGCATGAAGCATAAATCCTTTAGTACCTAGGAATTCTTGCCGAGGAAGCACATCTCATACATGTGTAAAGCACTAGGTCAAGTTGAATAAGGGTTGATATCCTTCTTGACACTTAATTAGTGGGTGAATGCATATTAGGGGACTTCAATTAAGCTGGAATATTACATGGAGTGATGCCTTCTTTCTAAGGTTCAAGCTATAGGATTTGTCCCATATGTCTCTACCCAATGTGAACACTTGACTAACAACTTCTCCCTTGGGTCATTCATCGTGACGAGGCAACTTAGTGGAAGATTTTAGGACTTTTATTTGGGTGACTTGCTTATGGGGTTGTGAGAAGTACCTAAGACAAATAGTGTACCATCCCTTGGATTTCATCAACTTGGGTCAAGTTAGTATAACTATTTCATTCTACCTTCACTTGGGTACATCCCTGATGGAAGCTCAATTAGAAGACCCTTTTTTCCTTATCCACTAGCTTGAATCATGTTAGAGTATGAGGAGTGTGCTTTTATCATTATTTTGCATATCATTTCACCTTGATAATATTTACGACATAAAGGTGCTTATTTTTACCAACACTTGGATAATAAAACAGATTTGATACCAAGCCACTATTACAATCCCTTCCCATCCTAGGTGCTCTCTTTAGATCAATGGTTTACCACCAACACTAGTCTCATTGACTAGGTGTGCCACTAGTTAAACCGAGAGTCACTATCTAAGGTGATAGTCTTGGGTAACCCATGCAAATGAATAACTTCACTTATAAACACTCATGCTACATTAGTTACATCATAAGTTTCTCTGACTGGAATGAAATGAGCACTTTTGGTCAATTTATCAACTACAACCAAAATTTCATTGTTCTTTTGTGATGTGAATGGAAATCCCACAATGAAATCCATATAAGTGAGTTCCCATTTGGACATAGGAATGCCAAGCAATTGTAAGAGTCTTGATGGGTGGTGATGTCTGACCTTTACCCGCTAACACTCAAGACACTTAACGAAAAATTGCACTACATCGTGCTTCATGCGTACCTAGAATAAATGCTTCTTCATGTCTGCATACAACTTCTTCACACTAGGATGCGCATAATAAAGTGATCTATGGGATTCCTAGAGGAGAGTTCTCTGAATATAGTCTTTCTTGGGGATGTACATCCTCCCTTGAAATCTCAACAATCTATTTTCTTCAAGGACACACCCTTCAAACTTAGGCTCTAACTGCCTTCCATTATGAAGTGTTGAAGTAACCTTCAAATACCAACTATCTCCAAGAAGTTTTCCCAACACCCACTTCCTAAAATTTACCTTTAAGGATGCCAAGGAGAGGATCCATGGCCTTTTTCTCAGGGAATTGACTACCACATTCTCCTTTCCCTTGATGTATGCAATTCCAAAATTGTACTCACTCATGAATTCACTCCACCACCCCTGTCTAACATTTAGATCCCACAACTACTCTTAGTCCCACTCCACCCAAACCACAGTCAAACATTCACACTTAGTGCTCTCATACTTCTTCCCTTTGTGACATGATGGGTTATTCCACTCACAAATGTCCTCAGCTTCTAGATATTCACTGTACATTTTTTCCTAACCATTCCCCAATCTTGAGCAACCTTGTGTTGAACCAATAATCCTTGACTCACTTTTAGATTTCTTTACCATTACACGCACAAGTGTTCACACTTTTTATCCCTTCGACATTCTCTCGTAGTTCTCTGCTGGTAGGTTCCCTAACAATATTGCTCAATTGCACACGTTTCCTTTACACTAACATATGAGAGACGATTGATCTCAACATAATTAATTATTTATCATTTAAGTACCACTATTCTTCTCATTTGTGACCTTATTCTATTGGTTTCATCGTACTTCTTGGTAGTGAGACTCCATCAGTCCTCCTATTTTTAGAACTCGATATACACATTTACTAAACCCTTCATTCCATTAGCAAAGGACCCCCCTTTGTACTTAAAACTTGTACTTTTGTATTTCATTTGTTTTGACTTAGTTGATATATTTCATTTTTCTTGCACCTTATACCTAGCTTTCTCCATGCTTGTCCAGATGGTATTTGGTGCCCATTGTCACATTTACTTCATCGATGGTGCCTGTAGTGTTCCTTAAACCTTGAAAATTGAAACATAACCAGGTATATAGAGAATATAATTGCAAATTAACTAGAAACAAGAGAGGATAAGATAAAATCTATAAAAATAACCTTGTATATTGAGAATGTGAAGAACAATACAATGTTCACTTGCCTCTCAAGGTTGGGTGACCTTTCATTCATTGAGTAGAGCTCCAAATACACAACAAAAGACAAACATTCCAAAGTATCCTAATGGGTACCAACTATCTATTGGGTCTTATAAAGTGGACCCATTTACATTAAATAACTATCCGCTATTATCTAATGGGCCTTATTCAAAGAGGATGGCTGCATACAACAATTAACCAACTCCTAGGTATCTTAAAGTAGGGAGGTTAGTGTAGGACCCTAAGATGACCCCCCCCACCCCCCTTGAAAGCAACATTGTCCTTGAGGCTTAAGATGAGTAAATTGTTGCAGGATTGTGGTTGGTTCCCATGTGTCATGTCTTTCCATTGGATCAATACTTCATTGATCATGCATTGGTGCAATTGATGCTCTCTAGTATCATTATGGCTTTGGGATGAAACCAAATGGAGCCTTCTTCATCAAGTTCGAGTAAGAAGGTTTGCACCTTTCACTTCAATCCCACGACCTTATTTAGATAAGACACATAGAATACTAGATGAATCTTGGAGTGGGATAGAAGATCTAGTTTGTAGGCTAGGCCACTTGTCCAATGCACTAGTTGATCTCATAGGGTCCATAGAACTTGGGTGATAATTCCTGAGGAATTTTGTCTTTGAGTGATGTTTTTTTATAGAGTTGAAGATAAAGAAACACCTATTCCCCTACTATAGAATAACTTTTAGAGCAATACTAGTTTTCCTGTTACTTCATTCTATTTTGGACCATAACCAAATTGTCCTTTATGATGTGGAGAATGGTTTCTCTAGTATGGAGTATGTCATCTACTGCTTGAATCTTGGAAGCACCTAGTAAGTATGAAGTGACTAACAACAGATTTTGGCCATAAACTACTTTATATGCGGTTATTTTGATAGCTCCATGATAAGAGGTATTGTACCACCATTCCATGAGGGGAAGCCATTTTGCCCATTTGTGTGTTTTTTCTAAAGCAAAGCATCTCAAATATGTTTCTAGGCACTTGTTGACCACTTCAATTTGACCATTTGTTTGGGGGTGATATTCAACGCTCATTTTTAGTTGGGTGTCCTATAATTTAAACACCTCCTACCAAATTTTGTTAGTGAAAGTAGGGTCCCGATCTAATACAATGGAAATTGGAATTCCATTTAATTTAAAAATGTAATCAAGGAATACTAGGGCAACCGAGGATGAGGTAAAAAGATGTGTTAGAGAAAAAAAATAAGCATATTTGGAGATACAATTGATTTCCACCATGATCATGGATTTTTTTCCAACCCTCGAAAGTCCCATTATAAAATCCATATTGATGTTAGACCATATGTGTATTGGGATCAATAATGGTTGCAATGCCACTGGTATCTTTACTGTCTCCCCTTTGTTTCTTTGGCAGGTGCCACATGTTGCCACAAAATCATGTATGTTTCTTTTCATGCCCTCCAAACAGAATGAGCGCTTAGTTTGTTCATATGTTTTGTTAAATCTAGTGTTACTAGTTACAGGTGATGAGTGCAATTCCTCTAAGTTTATTTCTTTTAGGGAAGAATTTTTTACTATAACAATGTGTCTTTTATATTGCAATGTATCTAGATGCCATGTATACCCCTTAGGAGGGTTGGGATCTTCCTGAAGCCTATAGATGAGTTGAATGATAGTGTCATTTTCCAACCATTCTAATGGGCTTCTTCAAGCCAACTTGGCATGGGTAAAGATAATACAAGGAGGGATCCATCCTCCTCAAATTGTTGAGATACGACATCAACTACTAGATTATATTTACCTCTCTTATAGATAATCTCATAGGAATACCCTCGTAGCTTGGTGGCCCACTTATGTCGCTCTAGTGAGAATAACCTTTGATCAAGAAAGTACTTCAAATTGTGATGGTCAATCTTGATTTGGGAATGTCACTTGATGAGGTACGAGCAATAGGTCTCTACTGCATGTAGGATAGCCATGATCTCCTTATTGTATGTGGATTTACCCAAGTTGAAATCACACAACTACTTATTGGTCAATGCTAAAGGGTGCCCTTTTTTCCATGGTTTTGCTCTAAGACCTCTATTAGAGGCATCACATTCCAAGACAAAAGTCTTAGTAAAATCTGGCACAACTAATATTGGAGTTGTGCACATGGCATCCTTTAAAGGTAAGAAAGTATGTTCAGCGACCTCATTCCAAACAAAGACATTCTTTTTTAGTAGTGAGGTTAAGGGATTGGTAATTTTTCCATATTTTTTTATAAACTTCTTGTAGTAGCTTGTAAGTCCTAAGTATCCATGCAATCTCTTCAGGGTTTTGGGATGGGGCCAATCTTGCATAGCTGCGACTTTCTTGGGATCAACTCGTACTTCCTCCTGGCTTACAATGTGACCCAAGTATTCAACCTTTGAGGCCCCAAAAGCACATTAGGAGCATTTTAAGAATAGTTGGTGATCCTGTAGGAGTTGTAGTGTTCTATCAACATGGTCTATGTGGTCTTTCCATGCTTTGTTGTAGATTATAATATCATCAAAGAATATTAGCACAAAATTGCATAGGAATGGGGGAAATATCTTGTTCATGAGTATTTGTAAGTTGATGGAGCATTGAAAGGGCTAAAAGGCATCACTAAAAACTCATAATGACCTTCATGTGTATGGAAAGTAGACTTAGGTATATTTGCCTATTTCATCCTAGTCAAGTGGTAGCCAGAACAAAGGTCAAGTTTAATGAAAAACTTGGCCCCATGAAGTTCATCCAAGAGGTCATAAATAATTGGGATAAGAAATTTATCCTTGACAAACAACTTATTAAGAGCCCTAAAATCAAGACACATGTGCTAAGTATCTTCCTTCTTTAATACCATGACCATTGGTGATGGGCACGGGCTAGTACTAAGACATATGACTCCCACCTCCAATAATTCTTGAATGATATTTTTATTTCATTTTTCTATACAAAAGGGCGCCAATAAGGACACACATTGGGTGGTTGACTACCTAGAATGAGAGGGATACCATGGTCATGTTCCCCACATGAAAGTGGTAACCTTGTGTCATTTCAAATACCTATTGAGGCTTGGAGAGAACCAACTACAAATCAGGGTTAATCTCTTTAGGAGTGATGTCAACCACTCGTATGGCATTAAACTCTGCAATGACACTAGAGTGGCCTTTATTCAACAACCTTTCCATACAATGAGAGGTGATAATTTAAGGGGAACCATATGCAAGTTCCTTGAGGGTATGTTTCTACCCTTTCTACATGAAGCTCATATATAATTCTTTGAAATCCATCGTGATTGGTCCCAAAGTGCGTAACCATTCTTCCCATAGAACTATATTACAACCATCCATTTCAATAGCAAACATGTGAGTTTTTAGATGATACTCACCGATTTGTAATTTCACATTTTCATAGTGGCCCCCACATTTCATCATATCCCCATTGGCGATCATAATCTGAAAAAGTTATATGGGATGTACATGACAATGCGTGTCTTATGTCACTCTCGTATGGACAAAATTGTGAGTGTTTCCATTGCCAATCAACATAATCACTTTGTGGTGCTTGATGTGGCCAAGCAATTTCAAGGTTTGGGGTGCTGAGAAACCTTATAGAGCATGGATAGAAATTTTGGGTTCCTCACAGGGAGCTTGCAAAGGGGCTTCATATTCTATGGGGTTGGTGTTGTCTTCCAAACATGGTTTAGGAGTATCTTCAACATGAATGTCCTCTGAGTAGTCATGTGGAGACACATACATTTGAAATAAGTTTTATTCTTTACATTTATGCTATTTGAAATATCGTTCATAAAAATTATAGCAAAGATGAAGGTGGTGATACTCTACCTTCTCTTTAGGTGATAATTGTGGATGCACATTTTCTTTGAGTTTGAGGAGATGGGAGTAGTCACCACATGGGGGGTAGGGCAAGTGGTGAACAAAGGTTTTTTGGTTTGTGCATTGATCACTAACTCAACTTCTTTATCTCTATCACAAGATTCCAACCATGTTTATGGGAGCTGCATCATTATGCGTGATTTAATTGCTTAATTGATACCACTAATGAAACATTATTTGAAAAATAAATCATATTGGACCTTTGTGTGGATTTCCAATTGCTCTAAGGTGGTAATATATTCCATAACTATGCTTGTTTGGTGTAATTTTATTTGGCATCCCAAATGGTGAGTGTCATGCTCAAAACAACCATAAAGTACTTGCACAAACTAGGTCCAGGTAGTGTAGCGTTTATAAGCCTTCTTATACCATTTCCACCATTGCCAATGTTCAACATTCAAATATAGGACCCCCTTGTTCAGTTTGTGTAGGTCATCCATAATGCCGTGGGGAGAGAAATAATGTTTCATTTGGGTAACCCACCCCGAGGGATCCGACCCATCAAATTTGTTCATGTCAACATTTGGAAAATTGTGCCATGAATTATGATCCTAAAAGCGTGGGAAATTATTATCCTGAAACATGTGTGTGACCTATACTTTAGGGGTGGTAAATTCTTCTTTGGTTCGATCAATGTTACGACCTCCTACATGGATATTCAAGCGATCACCTAATATTTTCAAGATACTTCCTTATCAAGTCATTGTTTCCTTCATAATTTCAAGTGTAGACTCAATGTTAGTCACCTTGTCTTATAGTTGTAGGTGCTGAGCGGGTTGGGTTCATTGTTGGTTTTGAGCTAGTGGGGCCTGTTGTTGATTCTTCGAGTTGGCCATGCTGCGAGTTTGAACCATGGTACCACTAAAGATTTTTTGGAAGTGTTATTCTCCATTTACCTCATTGTGACCAATAGCTTGAAATGAGTCTTTTCAGAGATACCCCAAATCATTGTATTGTTGGGTCCACATGAAAAGTGTTACTTAGGAGGTATACCCCCATGATTAGCATGATGCAAGGAATATTTTGAGACAGGTCTCCCACAATGGTGTTGGCAGGACCTAGATTTTTTTTTGTTTTTGAGTACTATTCCTGTGGGAGTATTACTCTTGGTTGATTATTATAGAGGTGATAGAATGTTCAAATTGCTTCTGGATGCAAAGATGTTGGAATTTTGTTGGCTGACTGCATAATCTAGGGTTTGTTATGTCTTAGAGGTAGAGGATCGTCAAGTGTTATAGACCTATGATATACTTGTGGGATCCAACAATAGTACTCAATCCAATATCTATGGGTACTAATTAGGGAGGCTCAAATGTGCCCTTAGTCGTATAAACCAACTACCTAGATACTAGAGAGTGATCTCCCTAAGTGTTATTCTTGGTGTACTATAACAACAAAATGAGCAATCAATTGATCTAGGGTTGGTTTTAGGTATACCTATGGGACTTCTAGTATGCAAAAAGTTACATGGAAGTGAGATTCCATATACAAGTGTTGACTGATGCGATACTAGTCAAAGGGGTACCAACATGGTTTAAAAGGGTTTCCAACAATGTGATTCCTCTTGTATTTACTATGTGTATTTTTCCCCAACCACAATTTTACCTTCTATATGTAGATTACTGTGTTATTTAAAGATGTTGGAACATGTCTCTAGCCTAAAAGAAAATTCTACCAAAATTTGGAGGTGTGCTGGCTCAAGAAAGAGCTTTGATACCACTTGTAGTGTTCCTTAACCCTTGAAAATTGAAACACAACTAAGTATACATAGAATATAATTGTACATTAACCAGAAACAAGAGACGATAAGATAATTTTTTTAAATATACCCTTGTATAGTTAGAATTCGAAGAAGAATGCAATGTTCACTTGCCTCTTAAGGTGTGCAACCGAGCAGAGCTCCAAATACACAACACAAGACAAACATTCCAAAATCTCATATCTCTTTAAATAGCTTTTCCATAGCAAAAACCCTAACTACTTTCACTTCCTTCACTAATGGGTACCAACTATCTAGTGGGCCTTATAAAGTGGAATGTTTTACATTAAATAATTATCCACTATTATCTAATGGGCCTTGTACAAAGAGGATGTCCACATAAAACAATTAACTAACTCCTAGGTAGCCTAGAGTAGGGAGGTTAGGGTAGGACCCTAACAATGCTAGTCATTGGACCCATAATCTTGCCTCAGTCATGTGGGCCATGTATTCACTTTCACAAACATTACTCCATCATAGTGGTGTATGATTCAGTGTCTCGATCAATAATCAGGTTGAATACAATGCAATAATCAATTTTGTCACCAACTTTGTCACCTTTCAAAGTTACCATCTCCATGTCCATTTAGATTCCTAATTTCTTATTGCATAGTTAAACCACTTTTATAATATTGTGAACCTTGTCTTTTCAAGAAATATTGGTAGGTTAGAGCTTGTCATGCTAGTTTGAAACCATTATATTCAATCATGTTCCTAGAAGTCATAATGCCTATGTAGATAGCTTGGAAAATCAAACACTGGATTGACACATTTCTCATTAAATGCAAGCACTAAATAAAAGTATGTAAACACACAAGTTATTTTTCCAAAACATCACAAAACATAAACATGACCTATCATGTAAAGCACACACATGAATACCATCACACACACATGTATGTATGTTTGCATATATGTATCTCTCACTCAATATGCATACACACACACACACACATATGTGTGTGTGTGTGTGTGTGTGTGCATACAAACATACATATACATATACATATATCTTCATAAGAGTTTGTACATATCAAAGTTTTTGTCTCTAACATATACATAATGTTGGTATACAAAAATGGGGGAATCAAGCTTGCTAGCTAAAACATGATGTCCATGCTAGCCTCATAATAGGTCTATGATGAGTCATATCATATATGATATGTACGACTCTCACCACCTTCATTATCAATGACCGCCACTTAGCAGGGACACCTACGTAGGTCTTTACTCGGTGGTCCTTGAGAGTAGTCCAGTTTTCCCTTGGCATATTGTCCATCAAAATATCTGGATTTCACAAAAGTGTCTCTTTCTACCCAAGATAATTGCAGTGTTCGCAATGGGCCTTTTCAAGAAATATTGGTGGGTTAGACCTTGTCATGCTATTTTCAAACCATTATATTCATTCATGTTCCTAGAAGTCATAATACCTATGTAGATAGTTTGGAAAATCAAATACTGGATTGGCACATTTCTCATTAAATGCAAGCACTAAATCATGATATGTAAACACACAAGTTGTTTTTCCAAAACATCACAAAACATAAGCATGACCCATCATGTAAAGTGAAAACATGAACACCATACATACATACATACATATACATATATATATCATCATCATCATCGTAATCATCATCATCATCATCATCATCATCATCATCGTAATCATTATCATCATCATCATCATCTTCATAAAGGTTTGTACATATCAAATATTTTGTCTCTAACATATACATAATGCCTGTATACAAAAATGGGGGAATCAAGCTTGCTAACTAAAACATGATGCCCATGCTAGCCTCTAAGCAAGTGGTAGCCTCATAATAGGTCTATGACGAGCCATATCATGCATGATATGTCCCACTCTCACCACCTTCGTTATCAATGATCGCCACTGAATAGGGACACCTAGGTATGTCTTTATTCGGTGGTCCTCGAGAGTAGTCCAGTTCACCCCTGACACATTGTCCAATTAAATATCTATCTTTCACAAAATTGTTTCCTTCTACCCAAGCTAATTGTCGTGTTCCTATTGGGCCTTTATCCTTAGTCCCACCTCACAATAGTAGGTCTATGTGGCCTAATAGTGGCTTCCTGTGGTAGTAATGGTGTCCTTGACCCACATTTGCAAAAACCTATAAAACCATTCAACGTATTAGCATTGACATCATGTTAAAAATCAAAGATATTTGAAATATCATTTAAAAGAAAAAGAACCAACCCATCAAAATCACTCCATGTAGCCTTAGGTGGGAGTGGTAGGTTGGGTTCTTTGGTAAATCAGATACACTCATAAGGGTTCTTTTGGATCATAATAATCTACTAGCACCAGATCTCAAAGAAATGACCCACGAAGTCTCGACCTACCTCACCCCCACCAAGGTGAGGCATGCATTGATGCGTTTCACTTAATTAATGACACTACTAACTTAATCCATCGCTGGGATCATGCGAGACAAGGGGTTCAGGGTCGGTCCCTTTCTATGGTATCATCCCATGAAGGAGGATGTCTATTTCATCACTAGGTTGTTCAGGGGGGATTATATGCTCCATTTCCCTGTGCTACTGCCTAATGTTGCAAGAGAGACCTAGATGTCATATGTGCAAAGATATGACGATTCACGTGTTCATTCGACTTCAGAGTTCTAGGTTCCTAGTGGTCAGTTGTAGATATCTTCATTTTAGAGAGAGGACGTTAAGTGCATGTGTCTTATGCTCTCAACACTGTCACAATATAGCTTTGATGGGAATTGTATTAGTGGCTATATGCCATGTTATGTAGATAGTTTATTGCAGATGCCCTGATTGATTAGGTGGGTAGATGCTTTTTTTGAGATGTTTTTTTTGTGCATTAGATCACTATCGCACTATTTTGTTCGTAACGAGATTCTTCCCATTCACGTCAGAGTTATATACACTATTTTTTGAGAGGGTTCATGCCACTCAACCAGTAATACCCCGCTTTCCTTCTAGGCCCATGTTTGATGCGCATATGCACATATGGGGGCAGTTGATTCCCAAGAGGGGCTAGTACAAGTTTCCCATTTCTCCGGTCAGTAGGGAGGTATGTGATTTATTGGCTAGCGATGACAATCCTATCCTCGATATTGTAGAGTACCCATACGTAGGGATGGATTGGAGAGCATGTCCAAACATTCAATTTATAATAGAGGAGCCACCAGATGAGAGAGTTAATATTATCATTATGTTTTGATCAATCTATTTGCATATTTTATGTATTATTTAATGGACATGTAATTTATTGTAACTTTTTGTTTCAATTATCTTATTATTATTATCTATTGTTTTGCAAGTATTGGCACATATGTTGGGGATGATCCTCTCCAACATGAGGATGAGGTGATGGAGGAGGTAAAGGACCAACCTCCAGTAGTACAAAGACCCCACATATCGCGTAGGCAGGATATGAGAGTCCGACTAGAGTCAGCGGATCAACTATGCTGTGTCATGACTAGTCATGAGGTGGTACCCACACCTGTTAGAGACAAATTATGGGTACATGATCTCTCTACTATATGTAGGCATTTTCCTCATGAAATGATGATGTTGATGTATCCTTTTTTCGGTTTCATGAACATCATCAAGAAGTTGAGAGGTGATGCTCATGATCCCACTAGATCTATCTCATCAACAAAGCCATCTGCATCCACTACTCCACCACATGGTCCTCCTCCTCCTCCTGATTCTCCTCCACATGAGTTAGATAAAACAACTACTGATCCTCTTGCTTCCCCTCCACATGTGTCTGAACCCACATCCATGTCTGATCCTCCTCCTCCTCCTACTTCCCCTCCACATGTGTCTGAACCTGCATCCACGTCTGATCCTCTTCCTCCCCCTCTTGTGTCTCCTCCACATGCATCACCATATTCTACTGATCCTCCCCCTCCTCCCCCTCTTGTGTCTCCTCCACATGAATCACCATATTCTACTGATCCTCCCCCTCCTTTTCCACTAATGTCACCATCCATCGATCATTGTCTTTCTACTAGTCCACATGTGTCATCATCCACCGATCACTGTCTTTCTTCTAGTTGACATGTGTCATCATCCACCGATCACTGTCTTTCTTCTAGTTGACATGTGTCATCATCCACCGATCACTGTCTTTCTTCTAGTTGACATGTGTCATCATCCACCAATCCCCCTTCTCCTCCTCTTCCTCCACATGTGTCACAAATTTTTGATTCTTTGGAAACTATGTTCATGTTGGGTACTATTGTACATCTTCATGATATTGATAGAGAGACATTTGATAGTGCACTTTTGTCAACATTTATTTCTAAGATAGTTGTTCTTGATAGAGGCTCTACCTCTGGTAGCAGAGACACTTATGCACCTGGCTCTGGTGGTGGACCTAGCTAGTAGTGTTATTAATTGATATTTATATTTATTATTTTATATTTGACTTGTGTAATACCCCTGTTTCTCCCAATTTGTAAATGTAATTGTTATTATTGCCAAAAAATATTGGTAGGCCCGTTATGTGTAAATTTTGAAAGATGATGAACCTTTGAAAAAGGATGTGATGTACATAATTATGTTATTAATATAAAAAGAAAATAAAAGAAAACGTTGAATAATTACTGAAGGGGATTTCCTATATAGGTTATGATGCCATGAGAGGGAATGGTGAGGGGGAACCCTTACTAGTTGAGATGACCCCTGCCAAGCAATACTATGCTAAATTAAAGTGTCCAAACCTAAAACTGTCCTCTATCCCAAAATATTTATTTACCAGTCAAGATAGTTGTTGGGTGGTCCTCCTCAAAAATCAACGAGAGAATGGGCAAAGTACCCATTTGAAAGTTTATGATCTAACCCACGAATTTGGGGGATTTGACCCACAAAATCTTGCTACAGAGGGTAAGAAAATGAGGAAAATCATGGGCAAAGGAGAGAGGATGCAGATGATTCAGTCTGAGGATTATATATGAGTGGAGAAGAGTGTGTGAAACTCCTCTGGTTCTTAGAAAAACAAAGAGAAGTGAATAAATACGTTTTATGGGTGAAAGAATCATTAACAATTGTCTTTAAATCAAGCTGATAAACATGTCTACAAATTTTTAGTGATTTGCTAAGAAAACATGAAGGCAATGGGAGGAGAGGGCACTGAGGGACTGTTGTGTAGTGAAAGGCCTCCCTTGTACTGTGTATGTCAGTTGCTGTGGCTATTTGTGGCAAGAAAAAGTCCCCTTGTTTGGTGGATTGAAGACTTGGCTTGCTAAGTTCCTATAAATGAAGGAGAGTAGCCTTCATCTTTTCTCATTTGATGGGTAAGAGAATTTCCCCTCACGGCATCGTACTCTGGCTAGGGGTTGGACAACTATAGAGATAACAAGTGAAATTGTGCCTATGGTTGGGTGGAAAGTGGCACACCCCTCAATAGTTGCTAGCACTTTCTAGCTTTTAGATAAGTATTTTCATGTTTAATTTATGTTAATGTTAAGTTTAGTAATATTGCAAAATGTTTTCTGAGCGGCGTGAATTTAGTCTTTTGTTAAATGACAGATTAAGAGATTCATACGTTTAGAAGAGTGTTACAGCTAAAAAGTATTGTGTTGATTACTTTACCTATTGATTGTCTCTGTTTTTAAAAAGGTTGTTGTAAGTAATTGTTTGTGACTTTGAATAAGAACAGAGTGTTGGCTGGGTATTTGTAGCCTATTTGTATGAATACATCTCATGTGTTAGTAGAGAAGAATAAATTGTTAAAGTCTCCACAAAGCATCTGAAAATGAGAATGCTCGATTTTCTGTATTATGAATGCTACTTCCTATATTACTGAAGTCATAGATCAGATTTGGGAGGTGACTTGTCCCTGGTTAATTATCAAGCCCTAAGACCTTCTTGGAAGGCTTAGTTGACTGCACTTTCATTAAGTTTATATCAGAGTGCTATAATAGGTTGGCTTCCATATCTGTGCTAACTCAAGATTTTCTTACTTAGCACTCTCAACTCACCTGCAAGACAATAAGAATCCAAGTGTTAGCAATGGATACTAGGCCAATATTGTCTTCATAGAACAATATGAAAATAGGGAAATTTAGTTGTTGATATAAACTTGCAGATAGGTCAGATGGCCTTGTCCATTCTGTTGACTTGGGAAAATCTTCTAAGCACTAGAGTTAGAGAGAATTTCAGGCCTCTGTTTGGACTTACGAGGGGATAGGCCAAACATTGATAAGACGCAAAAATATTTTAAAATAGATATTAAAAAAAGAATGGGAAATAAATATACAATTTCCTAATTGAAATAAAAATACAAAATCTCATGAATTTTATTTGAGAATATATAAACATTTATTTTAAATTGTGTCTTGAAAAATATGGCAAAATTGACATTTTCATATGGTTTACAAGCAAAATTATATTCATAGAGTGTAGCTATGGAGGGCCCTACATTTCCTACAATTTAAGGAAGAATCCCTTAATCTGTGGTGGGTAGTAAGTCCTGGTAAAAACACAAATTTTACCATGGAAAGTTTATTTCCAACAAATATAATTTTTTCGTGGGCATGTGAATGGATATAGCTAAGAAATTTTCATTTTATGGGCAAATAATTAATTTGTTTGTTTTTTTACATGTGGTTCACAACACCAAAGACTGGTACTTGCCACGTCCACAAAACCTCCCCCAAAATCCATGAGAGAACATGGGGAGGCCGAGCATTTTCAGAATATTAGGGGTTCAACAACAAGAGCATCATATAGATCCATTTATGGGCATCACATGTCACTTACAAGGAATTGAGCCTGGGTGGGGTGGGTAACAACCATTCCTCCCAACCACCCAAGCTACATCCAATGGACAAACAAAGAATTAATTTGTTAATTTACCAGTCATATAAATTTGTGTTATACATAGGTTAACTCTGTAATTTTAAATCTTTGTTAATGTATGTTTTCTTACTTTAATTATTTAATTATGCTTGGTAATAATACTCCTTTCCTTCATCATTTTAATAATATTAAAACTCCTATAAGAGTATATGATATCTGATGATGGGTAGTATGAGCGGGCGCATGATAAGCGATATTGAAAGAGTCGATATAATATTATAAGTTTGAACTCCCCTATCGGTGTATCGCCTATCAGATAATTGGGGAAGTGATTGAACGTGGTACAAACGATATACCCAAGGGCGATAATACCGAATACAACTTTTGTACATATTAATAATATTAAAACCTCCTCGCAATATCACCTATCGAGGAAATGAGAACTCAATGTGTGTACAATACATGGTATACTTGGGGGCGATATTATAAAATACAATTTTTACAAATAAAAATAATATTAACCCCTTACCAGAGTATCGCGTATCAAAGTATTGAGAACTGGAGTTATGCTTGATAAGTGATATACGTGGGGGGTGATATGGAAATATAATTTAATATTAATACACCCCATCGAGTATCAGGTATCTGGAGAATGAGACATGAAGGTGCATGTGGAGATTGTATACCCGAGGGCCCGATATGAGATAATGACACTTGATGCTAGAGCACGTGTTAAGTTATACATCTGGGGACTGGTACCGATATATGGTATAATATTACTTAACCTCCCTGAAGTATCGCATACCGTGAGGTGGAAAGATAAAGATGCGTGAGATAAAAGGTATACTCAGGAGCCGATATATTTAATGGTGTAATCAAATCCCAGTGATTAATAATAATAACTTATGAATAATTAAGTGAGGTGCATTGTTAATTAATTATTATTATTAATTCCTTAACGTAGCTTCGAAATGAGAAGAAGGTAGGTTGGGTAATAAATACACCTGGGGCAAAGTAAATTCTTGGTATTTACGGGGCTAGTGAAATAGATTAAACCAAAAAGGTCATTACATGTGATATTAAATTAATGAGGAATTAATTAACAATAAAGCGAAATCAAATAAATAAAGTCCTAAGGTGTTGGATTTTAAGGTAATGTTATTTATATTAGCTTAATAAGAATATATGGCATGGGGAGTGCCAATCCGCTTGTGCCACATGGGCATGAGATGGATTTGGCAACAAAGCCTGGAACTTTAGGAGGTCCTAACGTTGGTCCTAATCTCAAATTTGAGCTTGCTTACAAACATTAGAAATCTCTTGACGAGGAAAAGACAATGGAAGCCCTTTAATTGGGGTGCGAGTCTAAGGAAAAGAAGTAATTTTTTTTATACCCCATCCCTTAGAAAGTACTTAGGGGCTTGGGTGTCTTACAGAGTGGTATTAGAGCAGGCAACAACACTTGGCCTGCTTGGCCTCATAAAAGAGTCGAACAATTTTCCTTGGGAAAACTCTTTTAAGGGGGAGGGCACCCTACCCTACCCTATCCATAAGAGCTTACTAAAAAAATTTATTACTAAAAAGAGGGTTAGGACTTCATACTATTTTTATGTGTTTAAACCTAAACTGAATGTCGTTGTTATGTGCTTAATGATGAAACTGATTTCACCTTATAGAAAATTATATGTGTTGTTCATAAGTTAGTGGGTAATTAACTAACATAAAATGTTGTCATCATCACTTAACCAGTCAGTGGACAACAAGGAAAACTACAATATAAATAATGGTGACACATCATGAGATGGGAGAGAGCTCCCATAATAAAGAAGAAGATTATGATGAAAGGAGAGTGGTGGAAACCCCTCCAAATTTGGCTGAAACTGTAAGAATCCTCATGGAAGAATTACAAAGTTTTAAATCAGAAAATGAGAGGCTTATAAAAGAAAAAGAAAAATGATCTGAATTACATGTAGTCTTGCTGCAAATCTTGTCGGATATAGAGAGGCAATTGCAACATGGGCCAATAGCTAGTAATGTGGACAAACATCAGTCCAAGAAAACAAAGAGTCCACATGAGATACAAAAACATGGCCCTGAAAGTAGAAACACAAGAAGAAGCACCTCAAAGAAGGCCCAACATGGAGCCAAGAGGCATGCTAACATCAAGGATTCATCTGGAGAATCCTCTAGTGAGGGAGCTGAAAGATCCAAGGAACTATCTAGTAGTGGGACTATTTCACATTCTCAGAGGAGAAGAAAGAGGAGGAAGAACTCCAAGAGCCATGACGATGAAGAGTTTAAGAAATCCAAGCTGCCCACTTTTGATGAGGAGATTAAAAAGGGGAAAGAAGCAGAAGCTTGGATACTTGGCTTAAAGAAGTACTTCAAAATCCATGACTACTCTGAAAACTTGAAGGCTCAAATAACCATTTTCAACTTGAATGGAAAGGCATCCATCTGGTGGGAGGAACTTAGAAATGTAAAGGAAATCCATGAGAAAGAGCTGTCGTGGAGGAAATTTGAAAAATACTTCAAGAAGAATTATGTGTCTGAAAGGTACTATGATGAAAAGACTAAGGAGTTCTATGAACTCAATCTAGGACAACTCACAATGGATGAATATGTCAACAAATTTATTGATATGATAAGTTATGTTCCCTATATAAAGGGTGAAAATGTTAAGGTACAACAATTTCTTAGTGGGCTCCCTCAATCCTTCCGACACAAGATTGAGTTTGATGAACCTAAGACTCTAGAGGAAACTATTCTGAAGGCAAGGTACTAATATGAACAATTCAAGCACAAGGAAAAATATCATAAGGATTGGAAGAAGAAAGGTAAACTGATATTCAAGAAGAAGGGGTTTCAATCCTCAAAGTTTAATAATCATGGGAAAATCTCTAAGATAATCCTTTCGACTAAGAGTATGTATCGGTAGAATTTTCCATCTAAGAGTGGAAATAGGCCCTTTGGATTGACCATAGGAAAGGGTGATAATACAAAGACATAACCATTGAAATGTTGGGAATGTGAAGAATAAAATTTGCTAAGGGAATACCCACATAGGTAGCAGGACAGTAGGAGGGTCTACAACATCCAAAAGTCTACCAAGGTTAATGATATGGCCAGGAACATACAACAAATTTATGCATCCTTGGATAATAAACAAGTAGACCACCAAGCTTCACTGGTGGAGATGGAAGGTATGATTACCAACCATCTTATTTCCATTTTAATTGACAATGGTTCTAATTTGAGTTATTGTAATGACCCTTTAATTATTAATATGAATAATTTCATAAATAATCCTAAAAATTAGCTAAACTATAATTAATTATTATATAACCTTAATTAATTATATGTTATTAATTAATTATTTTTTACTATGATTAGCTTAAGTATGATTAACTCTTTAATTAAAGGTTAATGATTAATTTGATTATTAATTAATTAATTGATTAATTAAGTATTAAACAAAGGGGGAAAAATAAAGTATAATGTTAAATGGGGTTATGTATCCCATAGGGGGATAACGTAACCAATACGTAAAAGGGAAACATTTAAATAAATGATAAGACAATTAATAAGTAATAAATGAATGGATAAGGCATTAATAAAGGGATAAGGTATTTGGTGGGGGAAGTGAAGGTGCGAGGGGGTGAAGGAGGAATAAGGGAAGTGGAGAAGGAGGATGGAGGGGATGGATTCATTCA
>ML778141.1:543048-558473 GCA_009831015.1 Picea engelmannii | reverse complement strand
GATAAGACAATTAATAAGTAATAAATGAATGGATAAGGCATTAATAAAGGGATAAGGTATTTGGTGGGGGAAGTGAAGGTGCGAGGGGGTGAAGGAGGAATAAGGGAAGTGGAGAAGGAGGATGGAGGGGATGGATTCATTCATTCATTTTTACAAGGGGGAAGAGAGGATTTTGGGGGAAAAGCTTTGGAGTATTGGAGAGTGGATTTTACAGTGGCATTTACAGTGCACCAGGGGGGCTGAGGAGGTTTTGGGCTCGGAGGGCTAGGACATCCATTGATGTCCTAGGGCTAGGCGTACTAGTCGGTAGGGTGGCTGGTTTTGGGGTGTCCTAAGGAGCAACATCAGGTTCACGAGAAGGGAGCAAGCTGCTGCGGATAGGTTCAAGCGAAGGGAGCAAGYTGYTGYGGATAGCATCAGAGTGAGGTATTTAAACTCAAATTTATGGATTGTTTACTTAAATTTAGTACTTATTGCCAAATTTTATTTACGTAAGTATGGAGATAGCTTTGAAAATTATGAAAATTATACTTCTTAAAAAGCTGATAGGAATTACAAAATTTGGTAGAAATTTAAATGTTAACACAAATCTGGTCTTTACAGTTATGTTTCCCCTCAAACTGTTGATAAATGTAAATTGTAACAAGTAAAACATTATAAATCATGGCTGGTACAACTAGCCACTGTATCAAAAATAAAAGTAACATAGGTGATACCAACATACCAATTCATTATGAATGGGTTGTCCACCCAAGCATCCTTGAACATACTTCCTTTAGGATATTATGACATGATGATTGGCATGGACTGGTTGGCTGCTCATAAAGACAACTTGGACTGTTATAATGAAACATTGGAGTGTGAATATGAGGAAGGGAAGAAAATAACCCCACAAGGAATTCAAAAGCCTATCTTAGTGAGACAAATATCCTCCCTTCAAGTGAAGACGTATTGTAGAAAAGGATGTTCTTTATATGCAATACAAGTACTGAAATCTGTTGGGGATGGTAAATTGAGCCTAGAGGTCCATCTTGTATTGAGAGAGTATAAATATGTGTTTCTCGAAGAGGTACCAAGTCTACCTCCAAAAGGAGATATTGATTTCTCAATAAAACTTATACTTGGAGCGATGCTAATGTCTAGAGCACCCTATAGAATGAGTACACTAGAGTTAGTTGAGATCAAATTAGAACTGAAGGAGATGTTGGAGAAAGGTTACATTCTACCTAGTGTGTCTCCTTGGAGAGCACCAACCTTGTTTGTGAAGAAGAAGGACAACACACTCAGGTTGTGCATAGACTACAAACAACTCAACAAAATGACAATTAAGAATAAGTATCCCTTACCAAAAAATTGATGACATTTTGACCAGTTAAGGGGTGCTGCAATTTTCTCCAGGATTGACTTGAGGTTTGGATACCATCAAGTCCAAATTAAGGATGAAGACGTCCACAAAACAACCTTTCGGACGAGATATGGGCACTATGAATTTGTGGTGGTGCCATTTGGGCTTACCAATGCACCAAACATCTTCATGTGCTTGATGAATAATGTTCTTAGCAATTTCTTGGATAGATTTGGTCAGTGTTCATTGATGGAATCTTAATCTATTCCAAGAACAAGGAAGAGCATGAAGAGCACCTCAAGTTAGTGCTTCAAGTGTTGAGAGAGCACAAGTAAAGTTTAGTAAGTGTGATTTCTTCCAAGAACAGGTCCATTACTTAGGCCATGTCATCTCCGAGGAAGGAGTGGCAGTTGATCTTGATAAGATCAAGGCCATTATGGATTGACTGTAAGGTATCTAGAGAGGTAGTGGGGGGGCCCAGAGGGCCCATAGTGATAATAGTGGAGGTCATTCAATGTAAGGTGGACTAGGTCCACTATATTAATAAAGGCCCACTATGGTAGTTGGATGTAATAAATGTGAGAAGGCTCTCTAGAAGGTTCCTAGGAGATAGGGAAAGCTATATAAAGAAGTGTAGGCAATGTAATGAAACATAGTGAAGAATATTGTGATTGTACAAGCAAGGATTGCTTGCGGAGTTTTATCCTTCCATAAATATTAATATATGGTGTTGCCCTACCTCAAGGGTTTTCTCTATTTCTTGTGTTCATGTTATGGTGAATGGTTTATGGTTTATTCTTGGTATTATTGAATTATATTTCTAGATCTGGTATAGGTACTTAACAATTGGTATCAGGGCACTTTCCTTGGCCAAAGAAGGGAAGATTGTTTTTCTCTTTTTGCATAATTTTTTCTAGGGAAGAAAAAGAGGGCGGCGCACTTCAGGTTAAGATCTGAATCTTTACAAGATAAATTTGGAAAAACAAATTGTGTATTTGAATTCCTCTCGGAAAAATACCCAATTTAAAAAAAAAAACCCTGCCGAAACGGAGTTTGGGAAGTAAAGTTATGAGCATTTTAAATTCAACAGTGTTTTAGGGTTTTTTCTGGAAAAAGCCGCGATTTTCTGCCGTAACTTATTGTTCTATTTTTTGGGGTTTTTCATAGAAAGATGTATTTTATAGGGAAATGTGATGGCCCTAGTATTGAATCATTCATTAAAGAAAGAAAGTCAGCATGGGAAGATAATTGGCCCCATTGGGTAGATCTCAAATTGCAAGGTGATGCTGCCATTTGGTGGAAATTGCTTGATTATAAGGAGATGATGACACTCTCCAATGGTGAATTTGAAAAAATATTGTTAGAAAAGTGGTCTCATGGAGAAAATAAGGATAAAGAGAGAACCGAGAGTTTATTTTGATGTGAAAAATCTATATTATAGGTTCATGGTTGTATTCATAAAGAAAATATCATTGTTTCTATTAACCCTAGTTGCATGCATAATTTTATCAATGTTCAGTTGGTTAATAGATTGCAAGTTCCAATAAAGAATATTCAAAGTACAAAGGTTGAGGGTGAAAATGTTCAAATTTTTAAAGATTTGAAGATTACCATGGATAAATATGTGTTGCATTCAGATTTTTATTCTATGGATATGGATGAAGTAAATGTTGTTTTGGGATATCCTTGGATAGAGTCAATGGGTACCATTAATATTAATGTGCAAAAGAAGTTTTTAAAGTTGTGGTACAAGAAAAAGGAAATCACATTGCAGGATGTGTCTCTTAGTAAGAAAGATGGACCCATGGAAGCTAGCAAAGAAGTTATTTCCCAGTCTGAAGTTCAATCAGAGGCAAAGTCTACAGAAGGAGATGAAGAAAAACTACAAGAATGACATAATCAAGAAGCTAAGGAGGTCATTGACTCAAAGGCACAAAGTGTTCCAGATTTGAAGAAAAAAGAACAAATTCCTACAGTTGTTGTATATCGTCATCCACATCATATAGAGACACAAAATTCATTAAGGCAAGGGCATGTGCATCAACACATTTATGCACTAGTAGGGCACTAGATAGGAAACCGATCAAGAGGTGCGTGGAGGACTACCGGCACTACGGGAAGAGCTCAAGCTACAGAAACAATCCCATGACAACCCCGACATGATGCAGAGAAAGATAAGGGTGGAAAGGTATCAAATAGACATCATGTTTGACTTCCATTGGGATGGATGGAATGTCGTACTTGGTACGAGTTGGCTACATTGCTTAGCCGGTCATATTGTATGGTTTCTTCTCATGTTTCGAGGACGAAACATGTGAAGGGGGATGGAATGTAGTATACCTAGGGAGGTAATATGGGGTACCTAGGGAGGTACCCAATGGGAATGTAGTTATGTGTTATTAGTGGAAGTCATTTAATATATGAGAATGTGGTCATTCAATGTAAGGTGGACTAGGTCCACTATATTAATAAAGGACCACTATGGTAGTTGGATGTAATAAATGTGAGAAGGCTCTCTAGAAGGTTCCTAGGAGATAGTGAGAGCTATATAAAGAAGTGTAGGCAATGTAATGAAACATAGTGAAGAATATTGTGATTGTACAATCAAGGATTGCTTGAGGAGTTTTATCCTTCCATAAGGATTAATTTATGGTGTTGCCCTAACTCAAGGGTTTTCTCTATTTCTTGTGTTCATGTTATGGTGAATGGTTTATGGTTTATTCTTGGTATTATTGAATTATATTTCCAGATCTGGTATAGGTACTTAACATTGGCCTACATCAAAATATGTAGCTGATGTCAGATCCTTTATGGGCCTAACATGATACTACAAAAGGTTCATACAATGGTTTTCCAAGATTGGTCATCCAATCACCTCCCTTCAGAGAAAGGGAGTTGAATTTGTTTGGACAACAACATGTGAGGAGATGTTTCAGTAGCTGAAACATATTTTAACCAATGCACCTGTGATAAAAATTGTAGACCCAAACAAGGACTTCCTTGTGTGTATGGATGCCTACAAAGAAGGACTTGGAGTATTCCTCATGCAAGAAGGACATGCGATTTTTTATGAATCCAGAAAATTAAATGACCATGAAACAAATTATGTGACACATAACTTGGAGTTAACTGCCATAGTGCATGCTTTGAAAATGTGGAGGCATTACCTCCTAGGCAAAAAATTTGTACTCATGACAGACCATAGTGGGTTGAGATATTTGTGTGACCAACCCAAAATAAATTGAAAACAAGCTAGGTTGATGGCCCTTCTTAGTGAATTTGATTTTGAAATCAAGCACATCAAGGGAAAAGAGAATAGAGTGGCTAACACTCTCAGTAGAAGCATGCAAGTGATTCAGACGACAACTATAAACACCTATGAATCAAACATCAAAGAAAGGGTTAAAAACGCATAAGAAGCAGACACGTTTTTCAAAACTATAAAGGCATATCTAGAGAAAGAGCCCACAGGAATGGAATATGATGGCTATAAACTGCTAAATGATGGATTTGTAACTTACAAAGTCCATTTGTACATTCCAAATTGTGACGAATTGAAGAGGTTCATCATGGATGATCTACATAAAATACCATATATTGGTCATCATGGTTATCCAAAGATGATAACAACCACTAAGAAATTGTTTTATTGGATAGGAATGAAAAAGGACATAGATGAGTACTTAGCTAAATGTTTGGATGGACAAAGAGCACTAACGCTCCTTGTATATGAGAAGGGGAGCGCTGATCTTTACAAAAGTTGCCAACATGAGAAATTCCCATAGAAAAACATTTGTTCTGACTGTCAGATGATGGGGCTTCTTCTTATAACATGTTTTACGGGTTGTTTCAAGTGTTTTCATGGTGTTGTTCGCGATGCGATACTTACGAAAAGAGAATGTGAAACTTATGACACTTGCGACAAAAGTGCGACACTTACGACACTTGCGACAATGAGAATGTAACATTGTCGAAGTGAGGAATTTTGATGTGTAATAGGTTTTTGGGTAGAAGGGTTCGACATGTATCAAGTTCTATGTGCTTTTGGGGAAAGTTGAGTCGAGCGAAGGAAGAAGTTTTGAGCTATGACTAAGGAGTGAAGCTCGCACTGCAGAAGGATGGCTAGGTAGGTTTGGGTAATGTTATTGTTGCATATTT
This sequence comes from Picea engelmannii, assembly GCA_009831015.1. Lineage (NCBI taxonomy): Eukaryota > Viridiplantae > Streptophyta > Pinopsida > Pinales > Pinaceae > Picea > Picea engelmannii. The sequence continues at coordinate 552,970 of ML778141.1, read as the reverse complement.
TGTAGTGTAGTGCACAACTGTAAGGAGATTATCAATGACTAATAAAAAATGCCATTCGTTGTGGACGTAGCCCAAGTTGGGTGAACCATGTTTAACCTGTGTGTATTGATGTATTATGTTTTCATATTATAATGTTATTGCACAATGATGATAATGCCTAAGTATGATGATGAATATGTTAGTAATATATGATGTTATAATGCCACGCATTGAAGTAACTGATAATTGAATGGATATCAAAGTAAAGGAATGCCGCACATAGGATACATCACATGTTAAGTTACTGTTAAGTTACTGTTAAGTAATGGAAACTGTGCAAATGAGTAGATGGTTAGTAAATACATGGTGAATGCCTCAGTTCCCCTCATCACTGCCGAACCTTGGTTCCTGCAACCCCTCTAGATTCCTTAGGTGAGACTTCACTTGCTCTATAGGTGATGTCGAAAGGGTTGGCGTCTAAGGGTTTTTGTTGGTATATTGATGATTAACCCTGCGTCTACCCACTACATGTCAACAAATGGTTCTATTGTTGGGACCAGGAACTGTAATTGAGGGGAATGTTTTTAAGGCCGAATAAGGAAGAGATCATTAAATGGATAGAAAGGAAGCAATGAGAATTTTCCAGAGAACATAATAGGAATCCAAGGCTCAGTGACGAATAGTGGTTGCAAAGGTATGTGTTCACAAATCTTCATGAATTTGTTTTTGGTGAATTTTCAATAATTTTGACTGAATTTTTAGAAAGGCTAGTGGAGAACATTGAGAGATATCGAGCTAAAGCTCCTAGAAGTTGGACTCCTGAATTGATCAGACAATTGAATATAGTAGGCAATAAAGTTTCTCATGTGGTTTATTTCTGGTTGAATAGTATATTGGGAGGTTACATTACAGAGTTTGTAGTAGAATGTACCTAGTCTTATAGTGTCACAAAAAGGGATTTTTTCAAGGGTCCACGCGGAAGATACCTAAATGCATTGTCTAGCTGGATAAAAATGTTGTTGTGTGAGAAGAATGTTATGAATATGGAGTCTGACTGCTAGGCGACTTTGTGCAGATAGGGGGACTTGAGGATGACCAGAGGATGGTTTGAGAGTGGAAGGAATGAGTAAGGAGCGAATGGAATAAGGATGCCAAGGGAGGAATATAGTAACACTGATGGAGACATTGGAGTATTGCACTGTGGGAAAAGGTTTAGGTACAGTAAGAAGGAGATTGTGGCTGAGAGATAAGAGTAGCACAAAGAATTCGAGGAAAGTGACCCCTGCGTAGTAATCTAGATCACATCATATAAAGAGAGGAAAAGGAAAGAAAGGGATCCTTAGTACTGTCCAACAAAAGAAGGAAGTCCATCTCAGATTACAATCTGCATCGAACCCACGAACTTGTGCATGTCATTGAGAATTGAAGCAGGAAATGAGACTTGTTCAAGAGAGATTGTAGTTGGTGGAGGAATTCAAAGAAGTAGTCAGAGTAGTGGACGTAGCACAGTGAACCCGAGTCAGTCAAAATCACTGAAGGTAAGTACTACACTGAAGACAATGGCATGAATAGATCATACACTAAGAATGCCTAAATTTTAGGGAGTAGGGTAAGAAGATCACGAGCAACACTTGTTCATATGCGACATTATATGGACTATGAAGAATGTCCAGGATGAGGCAACAAATATTACATAGTTAGCCATGATGTTTAGAGGCTGCACACTGCTATGGTACATGAAGTACCATACTACTACACCAGGTGGACAATCAAGAAATTTTGTAGAGATTGGAAAAGTGTTGTTAAAGGAATTCTGGAAGATGGAATCGTAATCACAATATATTACCGAGTTGAAAGAGATTAAGCAAGTACAAAATGAGACAATGTGGGATTATGACCATAGATTTAAAGATGTGATGGGTAGATTGACCTTTCATATTCTGGACGAGCAACATCGAGAATGGTTTATTGTGGGTCTATTGCTGCACATTCGTTGTCTATTGACACAACAAAAGGTCACGTCATAACTAGAAGCATTAGAAATTGCAATGAAGTTAGAAGCATCTCCTGTAGGAGATGGCACAAGTACAGTCACAATTGGCTGCATTGAGGATTTAGCTGTCAAAGATAATGAAGGAAAAGGAAAAGTGTGAACAAGCATGGTGTATTACATGTAAGACAAAAGGCCATCGTAAGGAAGAATGCCTAGAATTGACGTAGTATATGACCACAGGAGAACCAAACCAATTGGCAAGAGGAGTAGGGTATTGTGAGATATGTAAGACATGGGGACATCACCCAACTACTTGTTCATTACTGTAGAAGTACCAAAGTATTACTAAGAACTTGTTCCGTAATTTTTGTAAATATATGGGACATGATAAAAAATATTTTTCGTGCATTCAACTTAATGAAAGAGCACAATTCAAACACGTATAATATCCAAGAGGAAAATGATGCAATAGAAGGAGGATTTCCAGAGTACAATACTCCGAGAGGTTTTAACTAGGGTGGATGAGGAGGATTTGGTAGAGTTTGAGGATGTGGAGGATTTGGTCAAGGAGGCCGAGGACCAGTAATTTGTTACAATTGCAATCAACCAAGACATTTAGTGAGGGATTGTCTAAATCCTTGCACGACGTGCACGTATTGCATAGAATTGGATCATGCGACAAAAGACTATCCTCAACTGATAGTGAAGTTGTAGGAAAGAGGGAACCATAACCTACATATGATAGGAGTCAAGGAGCATGATGATTGTTGGGCCATGGAATTGTCATCCTTTTTACATCCTCTTTCCCTATTTTTAATCCCTTCTTGCTTGTCCATAACGTCGTATTAATGATTATTAATCCATTTTAATGTTTATGTGTGGGATTTAGAACCAAGCTGATTTCCATTGCATTTCCTTATTATTTCATATGAATTATGGTTAAATATTAGAGAAATAGCATATTATGTACTTATCTTTGAAAATGTGGTTTAGTTTGTGATTCTTGCAGAACCAATTGTCATTGTTGTTACTCCTACCTTGTCAAAATTGTTACTCGTACAACTGAAGATTTACGAAGTGGGTCCTTGAAATTTGGCATTATTAAGTCAATACGAGCCTATCCTAAAAATATCTCAACGATCCAGGTCATACTTTTTTAGAAGTTGAGTTTTTACGATTTGTTGCAACTTGCTGCCACTCATGTTTGTTGTTACTCGTAGTTACAACATTGCCAAAACTCTATGTACAAATTTGCAAATCCACAAAAATCTACCTTCAACCATCAAGACCTGCCATGGATTTGGACCATCAACAACCATTTTGAATATGGAAAGAAACCTGGAATCATTAATAAGATTAGTTTGAATGGTTAACCAAGAATCCTAGAATTCTTGGGAAAACGATCTTGGAGTTATTTATTGTTTGCTTATTATTAGAAAATATCTTGGAAGTTGTTTATTAATTGCTAGTTTTTATCAAGGATCATGGAAACCATTCGTTATTTAGGAAATTGTTGTAACCACTATGTATTTATTAAATCCATAAGTGGGTTTATTTAGATATTTGTTATTCCTAGTTTCCATTTAATTTATGTATAAAAGAGTAGTCTCTCCATTGTTTGGGGAGGACTCTTGGAGCAATGTCCAAATGACAATGGAATAATTTAGTGAGTTTTTATTTTAATTGTAGTTTTATAATTTCCGTATTGTGTGATTTAAGTAATTAATTTGATTTATTTCCTTTGCACAGTTATAATATATTTATTTCTTTTGATTAGCTTAATTAATTTAATTAATTTATGTTGATATAGAATAATATCAACATTCTATTCTATGGAGGTAGGGCCCACTCCAATAGAATAAAGTGTTGTGTAGCTTAGGTGGTTTCTTTGATTTCTTGCTTTGTAATTTTATTATGAATTCACGTAGGATTTTTTTTGTTTAATTCCGTAACTAGTTTCTTGATTCAATTTTTTAATGTAATTAGATTACTCATGTGAGGTTCTGTTTATATATTTATGCAATCAAGTATTCATGTCATATTTTATTTATTGATTTGTTTCTAATAAATGCATTTTAGATTGAATTTCATTCTTTTATGGCGTGGAATAACTATGCTTAATGCAATGACTATATTTTTTGGTCTGGGTAATGACATGGATCACCTTGGCAAGGATTAGGCTCTTATTTTGAGGAATTAGTTAATTTCTTTTCCAACAAATAGTTAATCAATTTCCTTTCAGTATGTGTGATGTATTTTCAACAAGCATGGTGTGAATTTCAATTCTACAATAAGTTGTACTGCACATAGTTGGAGTTTCTTTGAAAAACAATTGAGTCATACTCCTGATACCTATGCAACTTGTGTATTTATTTTCAAACAAGTGTGATTTCCATGCAAGTGTGACATTTCATTTATTGCAAGAGTGACTTAGATTAGATCTCCATATGTGCTATGTGCTTCTAGTCAATCCACGTAGGTGGTTGAGAGCAGGGGACTAACATAATCCATCATTTACTGATCCCCGCAGGTGGTTGAAGGGAGCTAAGCATCCCACCACTTTCTTGAGTGATTTACTTTATTGCAAGTGTGATATTTATTTTTCTGTTAATGTGTGCTTTCAATTCTTGCAAGTGTAGATTTTTTTAGAGCCTTCCTAGATCTTGAGAATTGTCTATACTCTGACTAAAAAAATAATCATTGATACTATAACTACAACACATAGAAAGAATTGTTGTTCTTGCATATATAGTGCATGACAGTTCGAAAGTTCCATACGAGCCCCAGATTGATAATTAAATGGATTAGATGTTTTAATAAGACAATTAAATACACTGACAATGATCATCCCATAGAAGCAATTGTTACGCGCAGAGGAACGAGAACTATTACAAATGCGACAGATAGGGGAAAAGGGGTCGAGCAATGGATTAGGAAAGAAGATGATCCTATGCCAATATTCAATCTGTAGAAATAAAAAATAAACCTATTAGTGAGTGAGGAGGGAGATACTAGGACTGGACTGGATAGAATCCATGTCAAAGACGCCACCCATATATGATATGTCGTCATTTTATGATTACACCATTCCAGAGAGGTCAGTGGCAAAGGTAAATACTTTCTAAAGAGTTGTTTAGAGTTGATGCAAGATTAAACATCATTGAATGCACTGAATGGAATGATTGATCAATGCACCCAAGACAAAGAAGTACCTATGACACAGAGAACAGTGAACCAAGTATTGTGCAAGAATAGGATAAACAAAGAAATCATATTAAGTGCGCAGATAGGATAATATGACCTGGATAATGTGTTTTTGGACTTAGGATTAGATGCCAATTTTCTTCCAAGATAGACATGGGTACTGATGGGAAAGATGAAGCTAGTTTGGTCAACTGTTCAGTTGATATTAACCAACCAACATAAGATAATACTGATCAGAAGACTTGTAGGAGTACCTGTTAACATAGATGGAGTACGCAGTGTAGCCGATTTTGAGTTAATTGAGATCATGGATAATAGTCTTTTGTATCCAACATTGCTTGGACTGGATTGGGCCTTTGGCAATCAGGATTTTATTAACTTGAAGAAAAGATAAATATTTTTGTAAGGAGGCTTAAAGGTCACTTCACCGTTAGACCCCATGGAAGAAAGAAGGTATGCGGAGCCCATGAGAAAGGAAATTGATAACCTATATAATATGACAATGCACATGGATGACTACATCAACCCTACTGCAGATGGTGCATTGAGTTGGAGAAAAATTATATCTTGTTTGTCAGATTCAGAGGAAGGACTTGAACATTTGCATCATAGGTTGCACAAACTATCAACCAGAAGATGTGCTTTCATTACTCGCTCTTTGTGTTGGATTGGAATAGAGATACACGATACACAAAAATTTGAAGGATTAACTAATGTAAGTTCCTTTGTAAGAGACTTGAGTTGTAGATACCTGAACAAAAAATATTGTTAGCACTAGATGTTGCACTAAGAGCAACCCCAACAAGATGGTGGACTACACACAACGAAGGAATTAAGGATTGACATCTTTGTAAAAGGATAATGCAGATTTGATTTGGAATAGAAGAAGTTACACACAAGTATACATGGATGAGTAGTCTGAAGGATCATATTACAAAGTGTATGATGAATTGGAGACGAGTGTTGAAGAAGGAATAGACACACGTTCATACATACCCTTGATATGGTTCCCAAGAACTAGTATCAAGAGCTAGAAATGCGCAGAGGGACAATAGACTGGGAAGAGATCACATGGAATTTTAAGGTAACATCTAACTTTGAAGCTAAGTCTCCTTTAGTAGATGTAGCTCTGTAATTTATTAGGAGCACAATTTTTATGGAAGAAGGACAAATGGAAATAGTACCTTCATGTAGTGCACACAGAGAGTCTGTGACAATCCATGAATTGTTAGAATGTTATAATGTTACCGAGGAAGATCAAGAGCAAGAAGATCTAAGAAATGTACAAGTACAAGAGACTAAAGGGGAGGACGACGTAATAGGACCAAAACTTGAATTTGATGCATATGTGAAGCCCTTAAGAGTGCACAAAGTGAACATTGGCACGAAGGAGAAATCAAAATTTGCAAATATCGGTGATTATTGGAATGATGAGACTATCGAAAATATTTCAGACCTATTGCATGAATATCAATATTTTTTTCCAACAACCTTTTTAGAGATGAAGGGAATAGTTGGGAAATTAGGCAAGATGAAGATCCTATTAAAACTAGATGCTAAACCGGTAAGACAAAGACCTTACAAATTGAACGAAGTACAAGGGAAAAGTGAAGGTAGAGATTGACAGAATGATAAAAGATGGTATCATTGAGCCCATCACATAGTCCAAATGGATAAGTCCAAAGGTTGTTCAAGATAATAAAACAGGGGGTATCATAATTTTCATCAACCTAAGAAAGTTGAACGATGCATGCTTGCATGACCCGTTTCCAACCCCCTTTACAGACGAAGGATTATAAAACGTAGGACCGCAGGAGGCCTATTCGTTCACTACTGGATTTTTAGGATACCATAAGATAAAGATTGCACTAGAATATAGACACAAGATGAAATTTGCGACAGAATTGAGAAGCTACTAATATTCAATAATGTCGTTTGGGTTAAAGAATGCACGTGTTATGTTTTCTAGAGTAGTTGTCGCAACCTTTAAGGATTTTATTCATAAGTTTATTGAAGTATACTTAGATGATTGGACTGTGTTTAGCCTATTGAAGGATCACATATAAAATCTAAGGTTGATTCTTGATAGATGTAGACAATATCAGATATCATTAAATTTGAAGAAATGTAATTTTTGTGCACCGTTTGGGATATTGTTAGGCCATGTGGTATGAAAGCAAGTTTTGTTGGTTGATCCTGCCAAGATCATAGTATTTGTTAATTTTCCACCACTGGAATCAGTGACATAATTGAGAACAAATCTAGGTCAAACATGATATTATAGGAAATTTATTAAATGCTATGCGTAGATTACATCTCCAATGGAAAAATTATTAAAGAAAGAAGCTAAGTTTTGGTGGAATGAAGATTTCCAGAAGGGTTTGGACACATTGCAGAAGAAGTTAGTAACTGCTCCCATTCTAGTGTTCCCAGATTGGTAGAAAGAGTTTCACGTTCATGTGGACACATCATCGATAGCACTTGGCACAGTATTAGCACAACCAAGAGAAGGAAAATTAGACCATCAAATTGCCTTTGATAGCAGGAAGTTGTCGACTACTGAGAACAATTACACGACAAAATAAAGAAGGATTGGCAATGGTTTATTCCTTGGATAAGTTCAAGCACTACTTGTTGGGGTCCCACTTCAAGATGTATATAGACCACTCTAAACTTAGATATCTAGTGAACAAGCCAATGTTGGGGGGGGGGAAATCTGCAAATGATTATTCTTGTTCCAAGAGTATGACTTCAAAGTTATTGTGAAGCCAAGGAAACTTAATGCAGGACTAGACCATTTTTTGCAAACACTGACAAGATAAGACACATGGAATCTAGATGATAGTTTACTGGATGCACATTTATTCTCAGCTCAAATGATAGAAGACCACTTTGTAGAAATTATCCAATTTTCAAGTACAGGAATCGTTCCAACCAACATGAAGGTAGCACATAAGAAGAAACTAGTGGTTAAAGCAGTGGATTATCAATTGATCATAGGAAACTTGTATAATGTAGGTATAGATGGGATATTGCGATGATGTGTACTGGAACATGAAAGACCAATGATCCCTATGGAGGCACATGATGGAATTGCAGGAGGACACTATGCAAGAAAGGCGACAACACAAAAGATCTTGCACACATAGCTATGGTGGCCTACCTCCATAAGGACGCCAAGGAATATTGTCAAAGTTGTGATGCTTTCCAGAGATTAGGAATGCCATCATGAAGGGATGAGATTCCTTTGAATCCGCAAGTCACTTTTGAGGTGTTCGACAAATGGGCCGTAGACTTTGTAGGACCAATTAATCCACCAACGAGGAGAATATGGGCTAGGTACATAATTATCATGACATACTACTTGACAAGATGGGCAGAGGTAGAACCAGTTACAGATTGCAGTGTGGAGACAACTACATGGTTCTTATTCGAGAACATAGTTACAAGGTGTAAGAATCTACTCAGATAGAGCCTTATAAAACAAAAAAAAAATTGATTAAAGAAATGCTATCCTAACATTTTCACAATTTCATAACCAACATATAACCATTCAACTTAAATAAAATTTATGAATAGATCATAATAAGCTTACGTAACAACCACATAAAACTACATATTCATGAGAATACATAAATAAAAATACCTCTGTCTGATGCTAAATTCATGATTTCTGGTTGTCCTCTATGCTGCTCTGCCCAAAACCGAATCTTCCTCCCTGCTAGCTAGGAACAGAGCCTGTCTGGCTCCCTAACTCCAGTATTCCTGGCCCCCAATCCCAAAACTCCCAACAACCTAGTACCCCCTGTAACAGTTCACCCAACCTTCGAACCAAAAAATATCCTCAGCAGAAAATACAGTCCTTCTCCTGCAATAATGCTCCTCTCCCCCAATTTTTCATAATCCTGTCCCGAAGGCCTCTGCCCCCTCATATCCTTTCCCATTCACCGCCCCCTCCTTCATTTAATGCCACCCACCTTATCCCTCCATTTACTACCTTATCCCTCCATTTAATGCTTCATCCCCCTACATACGTAAAGTTTTATGATAAATAAACAAAAATTATTAAGCTTTTAATTCATTACCCAAACCTTTAATGAGTTAATTAATTAATTAATTAATCAATCAATAGATATAAACAATTAATAATTAATTAATTAATATTATTAATAAATAATCATTGTTTAACTAAAACATATTAGGACAATTAATTATACTTGATAAACCTTAAGCAATCATTTAACTAGGGTTGTTACATACACCCACCCTTCAGGAAACTTCGTCCCGAAGTTAAAGTATTTTATGATACCAGGGAAAAGACACATGGTTCACACATTCATAACAATTAACCGACATTATTAGTAAGTAAGACAAGAAAACTCATACATACTAGTGTACATGTACAAGAAATGCATGTGTAGCTAGTACATACAAGTCTCGTGCATGTACTAATAATCAATAACTATCACCCTTATAGTAATTTATGTATGCATCCAAACCAATCAACAAGACTATTCTTTTATAAAAGACAATAAACCAATCAAATGTTTTCGAAATCCTTTAATTACAATTATCTAGTTCAACAATTTTATTTAGACAACTATGGTTTAGTTACGTAATTATGAATATTCATATATACACATTTTCTTTTCAGAAGGGAAAAACAATAAATTCCACCATAAGACAAATCTCCATACTCTCTCAACTATTTCTACTCATCCTTCCTCCCTAACTTACTTCCATCTT
>ML778141.1:516033-536226 GCA_009831015.1 Picea engelmannii | reverse complement strand
AAAAGTTGGTGTGTTCTGTTCCTCTGATTGTGTGTCCTTTCAAGGATTTCATTATATTATTACTCATTAACAATTTTTATTTTAGAAGAAAAAGCTATTTTTTAGAAGATTTCTATTTTAGAAGAAAAGCTATTTCTAAAAATATACAATGGTTTCTTACATACAGGTGAGGCTTCTTACAGGTTCTAAGGTGAACATGCCTCCTTTAGACTTACAACAAAAAGTTGGTGTGTTCTGTTCCTCTGATTGTGTGTCCTTTCAAGGATTTCATTATATTATTACTCATTAACAATTTTTATTTTAGAAGAAAAAGCTATTTTTTAGAAGATTTCTATTTTAGAAGAAAAGCTATTTCTAAAAATATACAATGGTTTCTTACATACAGGTGAGGCTTCTTACAGGTTCTAAGGTGAACATGCCTCCTTTAGACTTACAACAATTTCTAAGGTTTTCTTGTTTATTTCTGGGTCAATTTTGAGTAGGTGGGTAGGCCCTTGGCCCGAGATTTTAAACTAGCGCTCTGATACCATGTGTAAGAATCTACTCAAACAGAGCCTTATAAAACAAAAAAAAATTGATTAAAGAAATGCTATCCTAACATTTTCACAATTTCATAACTAGCATATAACCATTAAGCTTAAATAAAATTTATGAACAGATCATAATAAGCTTACGTAACAACCACATAACACTACATATTCATGAGAATACATAAATAAAAATACCTCTGTCTGAAGCTAAATTTCTGATTTCTGGTTGTCCTTTATGCTGCTCTGCCCAAAACCGAATCTTCCTCCCTGCCAGCTAGGAATAAATCCTGTTTGGCTCCCTAGCTCCAGGGTTCCGTGAGGATTCCTGGCCCCCGAGCCCAAAACTCCCAGCAACCTAGTACCCCCTGTAACAGTTCACCCAACCTTCGAACCAAAAAATATCCTCAGCAGAAAACACAACCCTTCTCCTGCAATAATGCTCCTCTCCCCCAATTTTTCATAATCCTGTCCCGAAGGCCTCTGCTCCCTCATATCCTTTCCCATTCACCACCTCCTCCTTAATTTAATGCCACCCACCTTATCCCTCCATTTACTACCTTATCCCTCCATTTAATGCTTCATCCCCCTACATACATAAAGTGTTATGATAAATAAATAAAAATTATTAAGCTCTTAATTCATTACCCAAACCTTTAATGAGTTAATTAATTAATCAACAGATATAAACAATAAATAAATAAATAAATAAATAATTAATATTATTAATAAATAATCATTGTTTAACCAAAACATATTAGGACAATTAATTATCTAATTAATTATACTTGATAAACCTTAAGCAATCATTTAACTAGGGTTGTTACACAAGGTTTGGGTGTCCTAAAGTACTTATGAGCAACCATGGGACTTACTTTTTGAACAAGACAATTGCAACATTGATAAAAGAGTTCCAGATTCAACATCAGAAGAGCACTCCATATGACCCCCATGCTACTGGAACTATGGAGGCCTTCAATAAGATATTGGAGAACGCATCAATTTTTTTTTGTAATGTAGGATGAGATGACTGGGACTTAAGGATTCCTACAGTGCTATGGGATTATAGAACTACATGCAATAAGATAACATGCCAGACACCCTTTATATTAGCATATGGTCAGGTAGTAGTCATTCCCATGGAATTTATAGTACTGAGTCTGCACATTGCTGCGATGGCAGACCTTATGAATTCTGACGCAATGGAAGAAATACTATCACAATTACTAGAATTAGAGGAAGACCCATTTGTCTCAAGGTTCCACCAACAAGTACATAAGGCATGAGAAAAGGAATGGCATGATAGACACATCAAGCAGAAGAAGTTCTAGACAGGAGATCTAGTACTACTCTTTGACAATAAGTTCTTACAACACCCCGAGAAGTTTAGGATGCACTGGCTAGGGCCATACATGATCAAATATGTGACTGAAGTAGGTGTGGTGCAACTAGAATAATTGGATGGACAAGTTGTGGAAGGACTAGTGAATGGGAGTCGACTAGAACTCTATAGGGACATGCATCCTTCTATGCACTAGGTAAATTACGTAGGATACCTTGTATCATAGTTTACTATAGGAAGAAAAGGTAGAAAAATAAAGAAAAAGCAAGAAAATTGGAAAAATAAGTTAAGATTAGTAGGTAAAAAAGAAAATTCGGGAAAAATCCATAGAGAAAAGAGATCACGCAACGAGAAGAGATCGTGCAGAGAGAATAGATCGCACAAATATAAGAGATCGTACAGAGAGGAGAGATCATGCAAAGAGAATATATTTCACAAATGACAACTAAGAGTATTTAAGACAGTCCATGATGGGATGTGCAGTAAAGAGCTACCATGATGGTGAAGAGTAGCGCCACATAATAATAAATGCAGATTGGCCTGAATATTTTGACAGATTTCATAATTGAATGGATAATTCATTGAAGATACGTAGTTGATCTAGCACTAATGTAGGTAATGAATGAAAACCATTAGTAGATTAGACATAAAGTTTAGGTGCGAAGGGAATTCACAGCTGGTGATGAAGTATAAAAGAAAGTAAAGGGTCGACGAGAGAAGGTTATTGTCACTTAGAATTCGTGTAGACAGTCAAAGTTATAGAGATAAAGTTTTAGAGTCGAGCTACTGAGCATGGTTGAATGTAGAGACCAATGTCTCAGAGGAAGATGGAACCCCCTAAGACAACAACAACTTCAACATCGGTTCCGAGGAAACCGCACGGTCAACCTGCAATGCCACTGATAGTTGAAGAAACAAAGGAGGCATCTTCCTCATAATCAATATTACCTAGGTATTATATCCCACTGAGAAATCCATCTGCCAGACATGTTCACTTACAAAAGGATGCAAAGTTCCCGCTTGTGGAGCCACTGATTCTAGAAGAAGTGATCGTAGAAGGGGACATGCTAGGTCTGATACACACGTTGAAATATGTTGATCATGACATTACAAATGAGAAGAAGTTTCTTCGGTTAGTAACCAACAAGTTCATCTAGAAGTACATTAGTGGTGAGACTCATATGATAGTCATAGAACCACAGGTGTGTGCTATGGGGTTGCAGAAGGCAGGAATTTTGAACCTATTTTATATACCACATTTTGGATGGATCTAGGAGATTAATGAATGTGTAAGGATGCTGCTAAGTTGTGTGCACAGGGGATACTTGTGTCTCGATAGGCCAATTTCCATCGATACAGATTTAATAATGCACATTACTAGTCTTCTTTCGTAGGGAGCGACCCATCATTATTATTTTTCGATAAATATAATGAGCAAGCTCTAGCCGAGAGCATGAAGGAGAAATTCCATAAATTTCGGGGACAATGTGGATTAGATGTCGCAAGCATATGCGACCCAATGGTAAGGTTTGCGATGCAAGAATTATCATGTACGTTGCTAAGAAAATGAATAAAATATCAAGTGCTAAAATCAATAATCGTGGTAGTAGAAAGATGTGTTGAAGGTGTCGAGATGAACTGGGAGAAATTCTTATTGAACCAAATTTTGATTGATTGCGAGGAAGCGCCAGATAAGGGGATTGGGTTCCATTATGCCTGGTTACTAATTCTCATAGCGCTATCGGCTTGGATGGAGCAAGATGACAACCAGTTTTTGGGAGTCACAGTGAAGCCTTGTAATACCCCAAGGCTGAGCCCCTATTGAATTGTAATGATGTTTGATGGTGTTTATAGGCTGGTGATCCAAGTATTTATAAGTTGGGAGGCTTATGTGTTTATTAGGCTAGAGAGCCTAGATACTAATGATAGTGAGCCTATTTTTGTATATGTATTAATAATAAAAACACATCGGTGCGTGTAGACCAACCACGAAGAAAGAGTTATAGGGGAATAAGCTCCACTAGGAAGGGAAAGGGGGCTGAGAGGCTAGGAAAGAGGGGCTAAGATTGAGGGATTAACCCAAGGGAATATTATAATGTACTTCCCGAAAATACTAAAGTTGGGAAATAAACCCAGTTATCCTAAGTTCCTTTGGGGAGAGGAACAAACTCCAAGTGGAGAGGAATGAGCTCCTGGAGAGCCAAGTGTCACCCAGGACACATGCAGATTTATGTGGGAATTTCCACCATTGTGAGATTTTCTCTCACCATTCTGGCTCTCACCATTCTGGCTCTCACCATTCTATCTCTCACCATTCTAGCTCTCACCTTTATGTCTCTCACCATTATGGCACTCACGAGTTCTCTCACCATTCTCATTCTGATCATTCTGACCATTGCTTGCCATCTTTCCTCACGGGTTCACTCGTGATTCTTTCCATCACTTGTCCATTTCATGCACACACTGAACAAACATGCATCAAGAGCCATTTCCACCATTGTTGAATCTATGCCATTGTGAACCTCTGTAATTGCTGATTCATCCCTTGCCTTAACCATTTTTGCATACTTTGGTTTGAAGAGGCGGGTTGTCAAGCCCTTGGTTGAAGAAGCAAGTTGTCAGGCCCGTGAGAAACTCTTTATAGGTGAGAGAGATTGTTGGGGAAGTGATTTCTCCTCGAGGGAGTCTAGTAGAATCTAAAGAGCTATGAGAATTACCGATCCGACCTATTTTTGAAGCCCTTGAAGGGAAGTGGAGCAACCAATGGACTATGGAACAATGAAGGTGCATATTCTTGGGGTGGGAAAAGCATGTGGGAAATGAGAGTCTGTGAGTAGTGGGAATAAGTAGGCTCCTTGGAGAGAATCCTTCATGTGCATTATGCAAATTTCCATAGTCTCATCCTAGCCTAAGATTCCTTTGCCCTGGGTGGAGTTTAGTCCCAGCTCGGGGGTGACCCACTGCAAACATCTTGGAGCAACATGGTCTAAGGTTGGGAGGTTCATGGATGGTCTGCACGCAATCGACGGTCTTCTCATAAAAAGAGAAATACCAATTCTATGTTAATTGTATGCTGTGTATTTTTTACATGTGTTATAATGTTATCAGAATTGCCTGTATATATTGCATGTATGTGTTATTCTCGCTTCCGCATGAATATGTGTATGAACAAAATGTCTATCTCTGTTTAAAATTGCATTAGATATATGTGTGTGTGTGTGTGTGTGTCAGAGCATGACAAATAGTTTCAAGTAACATGACCTGACATGGGTGGCTGGGTATGTTACAATCTGGTTTTCATAACAGTTGGTTTTGTGTTGGTGGCATTTTCCATGGTAAGGGTGGCCGTGGGACGCTACAAAATGGTATCAGAGCCCATGGTTTCCACACTGAACCTGGATGAGTCATGAATGTGGAATTTGGAGTCAAAATTCCACAAAGAATTGATGTACAGAGTGCCAAGAGGGCGCTGGGGAACAACTTAGCTGTGTTCAGAAGCTCAAGAGGTATAGAGGTTTGATCAACCATGAAAAAAGTGGTATTGGGTCGCAGAGTTAAATTTGGGCCATTGGATTTGCTCGGAAGGAGACAGATCCCCCACAACTGTCAGATTGGGAGAAGTTTCACAGAGGTTAAGCACAAAATTCCTTCAGACTTTGCCCCTTCGACTGTTTTAAATCTATAAGTAGAGAAAATTGTTGAAGTCCCGAAGTCCGGAACCAATTGGGACCATCCATTTTCCAGGGACAAGTGTTCTCAGATTAAGCAATGTTTGACAGTTTGGAGGTTGTGGGGTGTTCAAGAACTAAATCCTCCAAAGTCCCGTAGTGATCCTTAGCCGTAGATTCTTTGGGATGAGGAGATTCATAGGATTTCTCTTGTGGTTTGACATTCGAGAAATCCATTGGAGGTTGCATGGCGGAGAAATCCCCGAAGTCCCGAAGTGCCGGGTTTGACGTGGCAAGATGAAGTCACCTAGGGTGATGTGGACCTACCTAGGTCTGCCACATGTTACTCATTTCTGTACTTTTTACAGGCCCTTAAGACCGATTGAAAACTGACACATGTCACTTGACGGTGGGGCCATGTGTCACCACTTTGATTGGTGAAAACTGTACTACGTGGGCCCCGGGAGGTTAAGAAGTTCAAGAATTCAGTGTTTGGGGAGAAGTTGTTGGAAGAACTTTTGGACCTTCGAAGTCCCGAAGTCACGGAGTATCGAAGTCCTGAAGTTTCAAAGTGATGTGGCTTGGTGACATCACTTGGGGTGATGTGAACACAAAAGATGCATGCCATGTGTCAGGGTGTTATGTGCTTTTAAAAGATCGATTTTCCATTTGGATATTGACACATGTCACCCCTCAGATTGGGCCACGTGTCCACTTCTAGTGATTCTGCCACATGGAGCTAGATCTTGCAGTTCAAAGACTTATCACTCTGAAGGAACTTGGTCAAGAGTTGTTAAGTATGAAGACCCCCGAAGCTCCGAAGAGCAGAGTAAATCCCCATTGTTCATTGGGAGGGGACACACGACAATAGATCCCATGGTCCGAAGGATTCAAGGTATAAAGAGTTGAGGTCAAGGACTTCCGAAGGCCATACTCCATCATGGTCGTTGATCACAGAAGACGCATGGTGCCAGATCCCAATGTCCAAAGAAGAAGTACTTAAGAGGATTTGCATTGCAGTTTGCTGTGAGTCAGGAACTCTCAGAGGGCCGAAACTAATCTCAACCATTGATCAAAGAATGACACGGGGAAGAAAGAAAGGGGATCTTCGATGGGTCAACACTTTGGGAGATTTTTTGTGATGTGTTTTGGAAATTGCCAAAGCTTGGAGTCCCGGAGCATCGATCCACGATAGATTTAGATGAGGAATAAGGACCGTTGATATGTATGTCCTCCAAGTATTTGGAGAATTGACGTTCGGGGAAAGTGTATGGCAATGGGGGAAGATCCTCCGAAGCCTAGAAGTTCCGGAGCCCCGGAGGCTCGAAGCAAAGGATAAGCACCTAGTTGTTAGCACTGGGTCACAACCCCTGGTCATATGATTTTGTGGGCCGAAGGAAAGGGGCTAGTTCCCAAAATATTTGTTTAAGAACATGAAACGGATAAATTGTTCAAATATCCATAACTTCCTGCTCAAAACTCAAAATTGAACATGAAAGCGGACATTGGAAAGGTCATGAAAGGTAGAAGATAACTGTGCACCTAGAAATTGGATCTAAACAGTCAATTTCTTAGGAAATCAACAGAAAAGAAGTCTGATATAATAATGAATCAGAATGGTTCATGTTTTCATGAAATTATTAAGAACAATTAGCTTGACAAAGTTTTGTTGGCTGCAAATTTTTGCAGAATTAACATTTGTCAGATCAGAGTCAGAACATAGTGCATAAGTGATGGATGATACTTAGGTAGTCTTCAATCAAGAAGATGAAAGAAAAGGGTTGAATGTCCAGTTGGATATGGAAGGAACCAACTCCAATGGACATGGAGGAGAAAAGGAGGAAGACATAAATCTGGTTGAGACCATAAAAAAATTGCAGACAGATGTCCAGAGCCACAAGGATGATAATGAGAGGCTTATGAAGGCTAAGGAACAATAGGAATACTTCATTATGAAGTTAATGAAAAGCCTGGACCGAATTGAAAAGAAGCTGGATAAGGAGAGTGGCTCCAACAAATCAGGAAGCCACAAGACCCTTGAGGAAAAAGAAAGATCAAGGAGTGGTAGCATACATCACCACCACTCCCAAAATCATTCCCATAGGAGATCACACAGTAGCTCAAGTCCATACCCTGTCAAGAAGCACAGGAGCTATGGGGTGGATGAGTTGAAGTGAGAAATGAATAAGATCAAATATCCTACTTTTGATGGAGAGCACAAGAAGGATGAAGATGCTGAGACATGGTTGTTGGGCATGAGGAAGTATTTCCAATTGCATAACTATTCTTCCCATGCAGAAGGAGGAATTGTTATCTATCAGCTGAAAGGAAAGGCATCCATTTGGTGGGATCAACTTTTGCAAGTACAACACATCATGGAGAAAAATGTAATTTGGAAGGAATTCAAGAGGCATTTTGAGAAGAAATACTTGACCAAGTGGTATTATGATAAAAACATGAAATAGTTCTTTGAACTTAAACTGGGAAGCATGACTATTGATGAATATGAAAGGAGATTCTTAGAGGTGTTGAAGTATGTCTCCTTCATCAAGGATGAGACAATGAATATTCAGAGGTACCTGAGTGGGCTGCCATCATTCATCAATGATGAAATACAATATGATGATTCCAAGACTCTGGAAGAAACCATAAGGAGAGAAAAATGCTTATATGATTAGCAAAAGGGAAAGCCTACTTTCCAGAAGGCTTGGGAGGACAAGAAGAATTTTAAGAAGAAACAAAGGTAGAAAGGGAACAAGCCACCCTTTTTTAGAAACAATCCTCAAGTAAAACCATCTTTTAGAGAGCACAGGATGGCTGAGGTAGGTGGGCCAAGGCCGAGGTAGACACCCATTCAATGTTGGGGTTGTAAAGGAGACCACAAGTATAGAGATTGTCCTCACAAAAGTGAAAAAGTGAGAGTTGTCCACAATGTACAACAAGCATAAACAATAGAGGACATGGACCTAAGTGTTCTAAGTATCTATGCATCCCTGGACAACAAGCAAGAAAAGTTTCAATCACACATGATTGAAGTAGAAGGTATGATCAATAACCATGCCTTTACTATTTTAATAGACTCAGGAGCTAGTCATAGTTACATAGATCCTAAAGTTGTGGAAAGTTTTCTTTTGCCAAGAAGAAAGCATGATAAATCTTGGTTGGTACAACTGGCTACAAGAGCCAAGAGAAAAGTTGTCAAGCTAGTCAAATCATGTCTAATGGACATGAATGGGCTAAGTACCAAGGCAGATTTGAACATCCCACCATTGGGTTCATATGACTATCTAATTGGTATGGATTGGTTGGACCAACACCATGGTGTCTTAGACTGTCATAACAAGGCATTTACTTGCCTGGATGAGGAAGTTAACCCAAGAATAGTGCAAGGAATTCCTAGGGCAGTTACTGTCCGAGAGATCTCAACAATGTAGCTGAAGAAGTGTTACAGGAAGGGCTACCAAGTATTTGCAACCCATATGGAAGAAGCACCTAAGGATAAGGTGCCAAATCTGGAGGATCACCCAGTCTTGAAATATTTTGAGGATGTGTTGAAGGAGATACAAGGACTACCCCCAAAGAGAGATATTTATTTCTCTATAAATTTGATGCATGGAGTAGCTCCATTATCAAAGACTCCCTACAGAATGAGTACACTAGAGATAAAGGAGTTGCAAATGAAACTTGAAGAGCTACTGAAGAAGGGGTATATACGCCCAAGTGTGTCACCTTGGGGTGCCCCAATATTGTTTGTGAAGAAGAAAGATGGGACATTGAGATTGTGCATCGATTTCAGACAATTGAACAAAGTGACCATAAAGAAAAAGTATCATTTGCCAAGGATCGATGGTCTCTTTGATTAGTTAAAGGATGCAATGATATTCTAAAAGATTGACCTCAGGTCAGGATATCATCAATTAAAGATCATATATCAAGACATCAACAAGACCTCCTTCAAGATAAGGTATGGTCATTACCAGTTCACACTGGTGCCATTTGGATTATCAAATGCACCAACTATTTTCATGTGTATGATGAATTGTGTTTTCCGAGAATATTTAGACAATTTTGTCATTGTATTTTTGGATGACATCCTTGTTTATTTCAAGTCAGAAGAAGAACATGAACATCATTTGAGGATGGTGTTACAAGTGTTAAGAGAACACCAGCTGTATGCCAAATTGAGCAAGTGCTCATTTTATCAAAACATAATTCACTATTTGGGGCATATCATATCCGAAGAAGGGATAGCTGTGGACCCTGAAAATATTGAGGCCATTAAAGGGTGGACAACACCTAAGAATGTGACAGAAGTCAGATCCTTCATGAGTCTAGCTGGATACTACAAAAGATTCATTGCAGGATTTTCAAGAATTGCTCACCCAATCACTTCATTGCAAAGGAAGGGGGTGAAGTTTCAATGGACAACAAAATGTGAAAATAGATTTCAACAATTGAAGCAGTTGTTAACCAACTCTCTAATTTTGAGGATTTCTGATCCAAATTAAGATTTTATGGTTTGCTCAGATGCATGCAAAGAAGGACTTGGTGGAGTCCTCAGTCAGAACGAGTTTGTGATATGTTTTGAATCTAGAAAATTGAAAGAGCATGAAAGGCTCTATGTCACTCATGATTTGGAGTTGGTAGCCATAGTGCATGCCTTGAATAAATAGAGGCACTACCTCATGGGAAAGTGGTTTTAGCTGAGGACATAACACAATGGTCTGAAATATTTTTTTGATTAACCAACTTTGAATGCTAGGCATAGCAGATGGTTGAAATTACTTTGTGAGTATGACTTTGATATTAAGCACATCAAAGGAAAGGAGAACAAAGTGGTTGATGCAATCAATAGGAGAGTGCATGAACTCCATGCTACATCCATTAGCATGTATCAAACTAATCTTAAAGGAAAAATTTATGAGGATGCAAAGACTGATTTGGAGTACATGGAATTGCTAAAAAAATTGCAGCGAGGTAAAATACAACAGAAAGTTGAAGATTATGAATTGGGGAATGATGGAATTCTCCTGTATAGGAACATGATTTATGTACCCAATTCTTATGAATTGAGGAGTAAGATTTTAAAATATATGCATAATGTACCTTATGATGGACACCCAGGATATCAGAAAACAAATTCAGCAGTCAAAAGACACTATTATTGGCCAGGCATGAAGAAGGAGATTGCTGAGTACATTGCTAAATGCTTGGAGTGTCAAAGGGTCAAGGATGAGCATAGAGACCCATGTGGGTTGCTGCAGCCATTACCCATTCCTGAGTGGAAGTGGGAAGTGGTAACAATGGATTTCATCACCAAATTGCCCATAATAAGCAAGCATCATGATTCTATCACAATGGTGGTGGACAAGCTTACCAAAGATGCCCATTTCATTCCTATGAAGGTTACTCACAAGGAAACCAATGTTGCTGATATCTATATGAGGGAAGTAGCACGCTTGCATGGAATACCTAAGACAATTGTGTCTGACAAAGACCCAAATATTACCTCGAAGTTTTGGAAGGGGTTATTCAAGGGGTTTGGAACAAATCTGAACTTCAACACAATTTATCATCCCGAGTCTGATGGGAAAACAAAGAGGGTGAACCAAGTGATAGATGATATGCTAAGGATGTACGTGATGGAAAAACCATATAAATGGGAAGATTATCTAAACTTGGTAGAATTTTCCTACAACAATGGGTACCAAGCATCACTGAAGATGAGCCCATTTGAGGTACTTTATGGCAGAAAGTGCAACACACTAGTAAGCTGGGACAACCCAGCTGATAGAGCAGTAGTTGGGCCAGATTTTCTCAGATAAATGGAAGAGAAAATGCTGAAGATGAAATGGAATTTAAAGGCCACCCAAGAAAAGAAGAAAAGATATGCTGAAAAAGGCAGAACCCACAGGGAATTTAAAGTGGGTGATCATGTTTTTTTGAAGGTGAAAGCCAACAAAAGTTCCCTGAAGTTGGAAAACTGTTCCAAGTTGGAAGCCATATATTGTGGTTCGTTTGAAATCCTGGAGATGATTGGACCAATAGCTTACATGCTTGCATTACCTGCATCTATGTTTATACATAATGTATTCCATGTATCATTGATTACAAAATATATACCTGATGCTAATCATGTTATTGATTGGAATGTGATTCAGGTGGAGAAAGAAAGTGCTTTTCAAGTGCATTTGGTAGCATTCTGGACCGGAAAATCAAATAGCTATGGAATCGAGCCACAGGGCCTATAAAGATCCAATGGACCTGGTATGATCCTGAGGACGCAACCTGGGAGCATGAATATGCCATGCACGCAGAATACCCGCATCTTTTTGAAGATTTTGAAAATCTTGTTGATGTTATGTAAATGATTTGCATTGAGGATAGTGCAAAAATAAGGGGAGGGGATTATAATACCCCAAGTCTGATCCCCTGTTGAATTGTAATGATGTTTAATGATGTTTATAGGTTGGTGAGCCAAGTATTTCCAAGCTGAGAGGCTTATGTGTTTATTAGGTCGGAGATCCTAGATGCTAAGGCCAATGAGCCTATTTTTGTATATGTAATTAGGCAGATTGATAATAAAAATAGATTGTTGCATGTAGACCAACCACGAAGAAATATTTATGCGGGACTAAGCTCCACTAGGAAGGGAAAGGGGGTTGATAGGCTAGGAAAGAGGGGCTAAGCTTGAGGGATTAACCCAAGGGAATATTATAATGTATTTCCTGAAAATACTAAAGTTGGGAAATAAACCCATTTATCCTAAGTTCCTTTGGGGAGAGGAACAAACTCCAGGTGGAGAGGAATGATCTTCTGGAGAGCCAAGTGTCACCCAGGACGTATGCAGATTTATGTGGGAATTTCTACCATTGTGGGATTCTGGCTCTCACCATTCTGGTTCTCACCATTCTGGCTCTCCCCATTCTAGCACTCACCAGTTCTCTCACCATTCTCCCTCTAAGCATTATGAGCATTCTGAGCATTGCTTGCCATCTTTCCTCACGAGTTCACTCATGATTCTTGCCATCACTTGTCTAGTTCATGCATGCACTAAACATGCATGCAACATGATCCATTTATGCCATTGTTGAACCTCTTCCATTGTGAACCTATGTAATTGCTGAGTCATCCCTTGCCTTAACCATTTTTGCATACTGTAGTTTGAAGAGGCGGGTTGTCAGGCCTGTGGTTGAAGAAGTAGGTTGTCAGGCCTGTGAGCAACTCTCTCCAGGTGAGATATTTTGTTGGGGAAGTGATTTCTCTTGGAGGGATTCTAGCAAAAACTACATAGCTCTTAGAATTCCCAATCCAGCCTATTGCTAAAGCCCTGGAAGGGAAGTGGAGTAGTCGATGTACTGTGGAACAATGAAGGTTCATAGTCCTGGGGTGGGACATGCATGTGGGGAATGAGAGTCTTTAAGTAGTGGGCGTAAGTAGGCTCCTTGGAGAGAATCCTTCCTGTGCATTGTGCAACTTTCCATAGTCTTAGCCTAGCCTAGGATTCCTTTTCCCTAGGTGGAGTTTAGTCCCAGCTCGGGGTGACCCACTACTGATAGTTTGGAACAACATGGTCTAAGGATGGGAGGTTGGTGGAAGGTCTGCACAGAGTCGATGGTCTTCTCATAAAAAGATAAGTACCAATTCTATGTTAATTGTATGTTGTGTATTTTGTACATGTGTTATAACGTTATTAGAATTGCTTGTATATATTGCATGTATGTGTTATTGTCGCTTCCGCATTAATATGTGTATGAAAAAAAATTCTATCTCTGTTTAAAATTGCATTATATATATATATATATATATATATATATATATATATATATATCTGAGCAGGATAGATAGTTTCAAGTAGCATGACCTAGCCTGGGTGGTTGGGTATGTTACAATCTGGTTTTCAGAACAATTGGTTTTGATTTGGTGGCGTTTTCCATGGAAAGGGTGGCCGGGGGATGCTACAAGCCTTGTATAGTCGTGCGATATCAAAACCTATGGCATACGACACATAAATCACCACATATGGACAACAACATTGCATTTTACATTTATAAGGAAATTATTAGGGACAACATCGAGTGGACACCGAGCATACCACCAATGGTGGTTGAGGCATATAAGGCAGCAATGCACTTTAAGGAAAGGCGTCACCACATGAACGCACAAGCAAAGAAGGACCCAGATCAACAATGGTTGCCAACACAATACAGATTAACGAAAGAAGAGATGGGACATATTATGGTCGGCTAGGACAATGAGTGGAAGATTACACCAACAGAAGTAGACCAATTAGAGAAGCAAAACCCCAAAGTACACAATATTGATGAGGATGAAGAAGAAGGAGATTCACCAAAAAGAGGCAAGGACCTAGAGGAGACAACCCAACAGACAACACTACACATAGATAGGAAGCACAAGGAACCAAAGATAGGAAATTCTAGACATCAAGGGACAAAGCGAAGAGCCCTCAAAGAAGTGCCTATCCAGGATTTAACAGAGGAATATTTGGAGAATATAGGAAACCAAATGAAATAATTAACATATAACACATTCCATCATGCAACACAAAAACAGGAAGAAATGAACATATGCATGCAGGAGCATATGGTTGAACTACGCCAAATACTAGAAAGAAAAAAACATCGCGTCAAGAAAAAAAACAAAGGGGGAACCAACAACAAGCACTACAAATATTGGGGAGGTAGGGCTAGAAATATCCCAGTCCTTAGTATTCACAGGAGAATGGCGATTGATGAAGCTAGTGACAGGGGCAATAGAGTTCCCCATGACATAAATGCAAGAACAAGCAAAGACACTAGGTCACATTGACTTAGTGCTATCACAACTTCCAATAGAGTTATTACAAGAATTGCATATAAGTGTGACTTAAGAGATGCATTCGCATGCAGAGAATACCTCTAGCGAATTGGTTAAGGTCACAGCTGAGAATGCTACATTGGAGATGGAGTACATGAAATTTAAACATGAGCATGCCGAGGTCATGTAGAAGGTTCAAAGAATGGAACAGGAATTCAAAAAAGGTATACCAAGAACTCCTAGAGGTGTAGAAGGAGAAGGAGGCTCCAGTCGAGGACGGAGTCAAAAATATTAGTGAAGCCATTCATGGCTTCCATGCAAAAATATTTTATTTATAAGTGTGTGTAACACCTAACACTCCACCTAAAGAGAGGGAGAAAAGGGAGCAAACAATGACAACATCAGTGGATAGTATAAATAATCTAGAAGTAGAGTGTGCTCATTTGTATACAGAGACCAGGGGAGTTTGGACACAACTCAACACAGATAAGGAGAAACACAATATCAGTCAGAAGATACAAGTTGCGTGGGAAAAAGACATAGAAAGTCAAAGCAGTGATGGGCACATTACTACTAGCAGAGGTGGTAACTGCGATGAATGAGAAAATAAGATGTATTTAGAAATGAATCAGCTAAGGGTGGAGAAACAGGCACACACACAACAGATAGAAGTGCTTTAGGACGAAGCATACAAAGTGACAACAACCTTAGCAAAAACTCAAGGCACAATCAAACATGTAACTGATGAAAGTGAGGTGAATATGAAGGTTCACATCACAACCAAGACAGTTGACCAAGTTTTGTAGAAGTAAATAGAGGTCAAGGAGAAGGTTGTGATAATGAAGGAGATCTTCGAAAAATTCATGGCTGACTAGATGTAGGACTAAGTGGCTCTGGACGAGCCATGGGTAAGTGTTGGGGGCCTCTTGAATAGGCATTGTGTAAGTTTTAAACCTGCGAAGTAAAGCAATGCATATATATTCTTAAGCAATACAAAAATTAATCAATGGCTCATACACATAATACACAGAGATCTTTACCGGAAACCCTCAACCGGGAAAACCTTTCTTTTTCATTATATCGAATTTCACCATTCACCATAAAATATATAAAATGTTTTTAGGTATTCCATAGATACCAAAACCCTAATCCCTTAATCCGGGATTAATTTACAAATCAGCTAAAAATAGAAAAATCCACTAAAAATACCAAAAAAACCGCCCAAAAAAAAATTTTCGGGGCGTTGCCCCGAACCCCTCGGCCCCGGGCTACCTGCCCCCCCCTGGGACCCCCCTAGGAAAGCGCCCGGCGCACAGGGAAAAGCCCTAGGTGAAGGTATCGTCAGACGCAGTTGTCGTATCTGACGCACCCACCCACACACACATGCAAAGAATATAACACATACCCAACACATTGTTGGCACACGGTTATAATAACCTAGGTTCAATTTATTCAACCAACAAAACCCTTCAGATAAGGACCCTTTCGGCATCACTTGCATGCAAGTGAAATCTCACCCAAGGTATCTACTGCGGGTGCAGGAACCAAGTTTCTACAGGGACAAGGGGGTGTGGGGCTATCATCATATCCATTACTATTGATCCAACCCATGCACAATATATTTATTCATATCCTTTTATTAGATAACAAACTCTATTGTGTAGAACCCTTATAACATAAATTGCAACATAAGTAACCCATTGTATCATTCATTATTATTATGCATCAATCATATGTAAAATATCTATACTAATCATGCATAAACAAAACATCCATGAACAACCACATAAAACAACACATTTAGACACATGATTTAATGTGGTTCATCCATACCTTGGGCTACATCCACAATGGTTGGCTTCTATATTATTCTTCATACGGTAATCACCTCAGGCTTGCACACTGTGCTTACAATAGGTACATCATATTTTATCCCCAATCTAGCCTAGGCACTATGCAGTGCACACCTCTCTCTCTACAAAATATCTCTAAAACCCCAAGTAAATATTCTCCCTCATAAGCAACCTAATCCCTGTTTTTCAGTAGACTATTCTTCCCCAACCCATTACATATTTATACATAGGGTTAGGGATCATAACCGTAATAGTTTATCCCAAAACCATATTATGTCCTAGTTGTTTTTCTTCTTTTTCGCCAGCATGCTGCTTTTCCTTCTTTTTTCGCCTACATGTTGATTTTCCTTCTTTTTTGCCTACATGTTTCTTTTCCTTCTTGTTTTTGCACATGCTCTGACTTCTTATTTGACCCTGCAAATTGATCCCTTTTCTGCTTTTGCGCGTTCTCTTCAAAACTAATTTATTCAAAATTCCTATCCAATAATCCCCCATCACTCGCTTGTGGCTCATCCTGAGCCACTTAAGACTATTGCGTCATGCCCCTCCATGCCTCCATGAAATTTTGGAGGGTGTCTCTTACTCCATCAACTTCCTTCTTTACCTTGGTTTCTTTCTCCAAAATATCCTCTAATACCTGTGCAGTCAGGGTCGTGGGCTTCTCCTCACTTTCTTGTGCTTCTTTCTTCACTGTTCCTTGTGTAGCTACCAATGCTCCTTTGACCATGAGTGCTTCATTCTGCAGGGGTACCAATCACTGTGCAAGAGTCTTTTGCTATTTCCTTAGTTGTTCTATCTCATTGTATGACTACCTATTCACCAGGATGGATTCTATGAACTCATATGGTGGCAGCGTGATTATATTCTTCATGGCCTTCTGTTCCTTCTCTTATGCATTACTCAATCGTTCCTCAATGTCCTTCATCGCTAGATCTTCCGTCAAATTTGTCCAAAGTTTCATGATTTCTTCGCATAACTTCATGCACTCGTCACCCAGACTCTTAATTCTTGCTACTAAGGTTATGGTTGTTCTTTCTCTTTGTTCCTTTTCCTCAATTGGTGTCCCTGGTGTAGTGCTCACTTTGAACTCTTTGATTCTAGTGTAGAAGCCTTGAATGACTTCAATAATTTTGGACACATGTTCCTCGAGTGTGTCTTCTACCACCATCGACACCTCTGGAATCTCCTTATATAGTTTTTGGAAAGCATGTTGTGTCCTCTGTACCTGTAGCTTGGCCTCATCCTTCTCCTTCAATATCCTCTCTACCTTTTTCTTGACCTAGTCCTTCTCCTTCACTACAGTCGTATAATCCTTTTATAATTATTCCTTATCGATCATTACCTTAGCCAAATCCTTTGACACTGAATCTTCACGAAATTGTATTTCTTGCGAAATACCTATCTGTAAGCCTTATAGTGCTCCTATGGGTATCTATGAAACAATTAAGTCCAGGTGACTTAGTACTCTTTCCTTCTCATGCATATCTAGCATGGGGAAACCAATTTCATCTAGTGAGATATTCAAAACTCTACGCACTGCTGCTATCTCTGACAAGTAAGAAGTGGCGGCCTCTGCTTCCCCAATCTCACTTGTTGTTGGTCCATCACTGGATATTCACTCTGGTGCTCTCCTTATTGCCTCCCAAAATTGTTGCAATGTTGTTAAATGTTCCTGCACCTTCTAGTCAAGTTCTTCTTGTTTCTGTAACATTTTCTAAGCTACCTCTTCTACGAAATCCCTCACCTGGTAGCCAATATTCTCGATGTCATTGTTCGTCAAAGTGTAGATAGTTGTTTCTTTATGGGATTTCATCTTCTTTCGTGCCTATGTTGTTGTCCCTTTATCTTAGTCTTTTCTCTTGTCCCTTGCTCCTGGTATTGTATTTTATGCATCCCCTACACCATTTCCTTGACCATTTCCTTAGTATTCTTCTTCATTGTCAGTGTGCTCCGTCCCTATTTTGTTCGCAGGAATATTCCAGTTTGGATCCCAATCCTGCATAATTAGTTGGATGTTTTCCCTTGTAATTTTGTTCTTTGTTTGGACCCATTCCTCTCTCAAGTCTTTCTTTTCTTGTATGTATATGTGATGATAGTCTTCCCAGAATCACACAATCGATGTGTATGCCTCTACAAGCTGTGGTGAAATTCATTGTGTATTCTGGATACACCTCCTAATCCTTTCGTTGTACAGATAGAACTAAACATTGGTGTCTATCTATCTTCTCTTTTTCATCGTGTACCATAAGTTATGATACTTGGCGGCTAAGCATGGCTTACCTCTTAGACCCAGAAACTATGCATCCTCTGGTTCATTCCACGTTGTGAACACAATCAAAATTAACAACCAGGAATAGTGGAATTCCATGCCTCTGTCATGTGATTTCACACAATCGATGAGGAACTGGTTGAGTAGAAATGGTTCCCATCTCATTGATACCCCTTCTACACACTTCTCAACCACAACTATCACACCTGCAGACACTTGGTATTTACTGTACTTTCTCAACAACTTGCAAACCAATGATTTCATCTCAATTCTTATTGTTCGGTCATAAATTCTTGGTATGTCCAACCTACACACCCCTCTGACTATGTGAAATTTCTTTCTCATGGACTCTGGCAGAGTCCTTTCATGTTTTTTTTCCGCAAACAACAAGGTGGGATCTTCCCCTTGTGACGATAAGCCTGTGATTCGAGCAATGTGATTTGAGCAATGAGAAATTGGATTGTCCAACCATAAGTAACCACGATGCAGAAAAGTTAACAACATCTTGACACATGCATTCACCTCTTGGATCCTGCCGAAGTGTGGAATGCAAAACATATTTAGTATGCCAACTCGTTCCATACCTTTGGCACATGTATAGTCTGGTTTGTCACTGGGTTTATTTTCAGTTCCAAGTATTCACTTGGTGCAAGTTCAGGGAACTTCACAGTGTCTGTGATATCATGGTCCACATATTTGAGCCATGACACCTTACCCAACATATCCTCATCAATGATGACCCCATTTGATGTGTCAGGTGTCACCAATAGATACTTGACATCCTTCTTGAACGTCATTGGTTTGACATCATCCTTCCTTGACAAAATGTAGTCCCTAGTAAACCTTGGACCTGATGATGATGCTCCCATAGTCTCCTCAACCTTTAGTGTTTTTTTATGTTCTCGTTCAGACCTTCTTTGGTGTGAAATCTGTTGCCTTTGGTGGTGCCATATTTGTAATCCGGTTACTAATGAAAATTGCTTCGACTCTGTGGTTTTTCTCAGGATATCCAACACAACTATCGAATCTCTCTTACTCACACGTAACTCCAACTAAAAATGACCATTGTTCGTCGACCCTCTATAGATTTTGTGCCCCTTCTCCATTTGTCCACCTCCCTTCATCCTTGAATTAACTCTCAAATCCATTAGTTATGCAATCAATGCTTTCTTTAACGTTGCTTTATTACAAAATCTTTCACTGGATTTTTGCTTCAATTATCCATTCTGTCATGATCTCCATCAGATTTTTCCATTTATGATGACATGTCTCTGTGTTGTGCTGTCATTATGGATTTTGAACTGTCATTTCCGCTCTTTAATGTTGTTTAATGGTCTTTATCCATCGTCATCCATGCAATATTTATTGCTTACTCATTCATTCCCTGCACAACTTTTTCTTCTGCGCATAATTTATTTTCTTGGTGTGGTTTCGTCCATCTACATGACACTCACTTATTCTATGCACATACTCTGATTGCAACTTACTTAATTTTTTCTGTTTTATCTTTTCTGTAAGATACCAGATATATAAAATATGCATAACTGAAACGAAATGCTAGAAATAACAGAATGACAGTAAAATATCCAGCATAATCTTCACAATACACATAAATGATATACGAAATAGCAACAGAAATAGCACTTGATTCAGATAGCAATGTTCACAGGCCTCTTCGAGGGGGCAACCTCCAATCGAGCAACGCTCTGTTACAATA
>ML778141.1:496281-510562 GCA_009831015.1 Picea engelmannii | reverse complement strand
GGAAGATCCTTCTAGAAGCGGAAGCTTCTATTAGGTCTTCTTACATCCGCCTTATTCTATTTTATTGAAAGGTCTTATTAATATTGACCTTTATTACATCCGAATACATTGATCTAACTATGTGCGGGTTAGGACCTTAACATTTTCTCTCTCTCTCTCTCTCTTTTTCTTTTTCTAGCTTTTCTTTCTTTTTCTTTTTCTTTTTTCTCCTATAATACACTACTATAGTACATAGGTTCTTGCGTAGGTCATACTAGTGCGAGGACGACTGGCCATCCCTATAGATTTTTAGCTGAATTCCATTCAACAGTCCTACCAAGACTTCACCCTTCAACGTTTCTAGTTTCCCAACACTTGCTTTTGTCACATACTTAATCACGTATGGACCTAACTAATGCATCCTAAACTTATAGGGGTCCTGCATGAACTTGTTGTCGTATAAAACACTAGGTCTCCCACTTGAAACCTTTTCTGTTTAATATGCCTATCGTGCCATGCTTTTTCTCTTGCCTTCTAGACTTGCTGATGGAATCCTGTGACAAATCAGTCTTCCTCGAGCTATAACAACTGTGAAAATATTTCCTCTACTGCGCCAGAGTCCGAAAGATTTGTAATCAATGCAACACGTAGGATTGACACAATAAATTCCATCGAATTATTGCTTCTTTCCCATATACCAACCTAAAAGGTGTTTGTCCTTTCAAATTTTTTCTTGTAGTCCTATATGCCCATAATAATGCTGGGATCCTTAATTCCAAATCATCTCTCCCTACATTGCAAATATTTTCAGTGCATTTTCTAAAATCTTATTGAATGCTTCTATTGTCCCATTTTCTTGAGGATGGTATGGTGTGCTCCCTTGATGGTGGATTTGAAACACCTCAGTCAATGCTGAAATCATCTTATTTGGGAAATGCATCCCTCGATCACTCAATAAAATGTGCGGGCACCCAAATCTTGTCACTATGTTATCAAACATAAATCATGTAGCATTTTCCATGCTACAGTCTGTGACTGGTGTTGCTTCTACCCATTTGATCAAATACTCTGTCGCGGTGATTATATCCCTAGCTCCTAATCTCTTGACTAGAGGATTGATTGGTCCTACAAAATATATTTCCCATTTTTCAAAATCCTTTAGTGTAACTTGTGGATGCAAAGGCATCCCATCCCTTCTAGATGTATTTCAAAACCTTTGACAAACATCACATGCCTGGAAATATTCCTTAGCATCCTTGTGAAGTATGGGCCACCAGATCCCTGCACAGTCTCTTTACCTACATAGTTTCCTCCTGCAATACCTTCATGCACTTTTGATAGTATCATTGGCCTTTCATGCTCTAACACACATCATCTTAATATTCCATATACACCTAGCTTGTATAAGTTCCTTGCAATTAGTTGACAGTCTATTGCCTTAACCACTAACCATTTATTTTGTGCAATTATCATGTTCGGTGGAGCCATTCTCGTACTTAAGAATTGCATAATGTCTGTGAATTAGTCATCCACCTTTTGAACTAAAAATAACTGTGTCTGGTAAGCTATCATCTAGATTCCCTACATCCTCTCCTGATAAAATGCACGATAAGTGATCCGGTCCTGCATTCAATTTACTTGGCTTAACGATGACTTAAAAGTCGTACTCTTGGAAAAATAGAAACCATCTACAAATTTTTCCCCCAAACACTGGGTTTTTCATTAAGTATCTTAGTGCAGAATGGTCCATATACATCTTGAAATGAGAACCCAACAAATAATGTATAAACTTCTGCAACACATACACCATTGTGAATCCCTCTCATTCAGTTGCAGTGTAGTTCTTTTCTATTGTTGACAACTTCCTACTTAAAAATGCAATTGGATGGTCTAACTCTCCTTATCCTGGCTAAGATAATACGACTCCCAAATCTACGGATGATGCATCCACATGAACATGAAATTCTTTCTTCCAATCTGGGAATATCAAAATTGGTGCAGTCAATAACTTCTGCTTTAATGTGTCCAAACCTTTCTAGCAGTCCTCATTCCATTGGAATTTAGCTTCTTTCTTCAACAACTTCTCCATGGGTGTTGTAATATGTGCATATCCCTTAATGAACTTCATGTATTATCCTATATGGCCCAAAGTTTCTCTTAACTATCTTAGTGATGTAGGTTGTTGTAAGTCCAAAATCACTGCAATCTTGATAGGATCCACTAGTAAGCCTTGCTTACATACCACATAGCCCAAAAAAATTCCAAAAGGTGCATATAAAATACATTTCTTCAAGTTCAATGAAATATGACATTATCTACACCTATCCAACATTAATATTAGTACTTCTATGTGATTCTTCAAGAGACTAAACACAATCCAATCATCTAAATAAAATTCAAGGAACTAATGAATAAATTATTTAAACGTTGCGGCCACTACTCTTGAGAAAATTGTAGGTGCATTCTTCAACCCAAAAGGCATCACCGTGTACTGGTAGCTTCCCCACTATATTGCAAAAGTAGTCTTATATCTATATTCCCGCATAATCTTTGTCTCGTGATATCCTGAGAATCCATCTGTGAAAGAGTAGGCATCCTGCCCCACCTACATTCTCCAATACTTAATCTATAAATGGTGTTGGAAATGGATCATGCAGATGTGCATCATTTAGTTTTTATAGGTCTACAGAAATTCTGATTCTCCCTATTTTTTTTTTTTTATCTTTCACTACCATTGGACTTATCCATTCTAATTCTACTACTGGTTCAATGATTTCTTCTTCTAACATTCTATATATCTCTACCTTTACCTTTTTTTCGTACTTCGTATTCAATCTATAGGGTCTTTGTCTTACTGGCTTAGCATTTGGTTTCAAAGGGATCTTCATTTCTCCTATCTCACCAGCCATCCTTTTCATTTCTACAAGCATGGTTGGGAATAGAACTTTATACTCACACAATAATTCTCCAATTCTTTCCATAGTTTCATCATTCTAGTAGTGTCATATCTACGCGAACTTTGGATTCTCTTTTGTCCCAATATTTACCTTACGCGTTGTTAGTGGTTGTGCATTTGAATTAGATTTAAGCTTCGGGCCTTCCACTACTCATTTCCCCTCAGTTTCATGTATTTTTATATTTCTTGGATCCTTCTCATCCTGATCTTATTAAGCCACATTATAACATTCCAGTAATTCATGAATTGTCATAGAAGTTATATGTGCACTACACACATGTACTACATCCATCGACCTTTCTTTTGAAAAACTCTTATTTCTAATGGCCTGTAAAACTACATCTATTAATGGAGATTCATCTTCAAAAGTAAATGTTACCATACAAATTTGAGTTATCTCATCCCAATCTTTGGTTTCTCTACACATTTCTAGTTCCAAGTACCAATTCTTGGTGATCATATCCAATGTATGTATCAACTTATGCATCCATTTCTTCTTCGGTATCGAACTCCATATCTTTCTTCACTGCACAATATGATTTTTTGGGTAACTTACTCCTATATATTTCTGCACAGTATACTCAACCTTGATACCAAATCTAACTTCAATTAATCTTTTACACTACGAATAGTCTTCTATTCCTTCTTTATGTGAATCCTACCATATCGTTGGAGTGGATTTTAAGACAACATCTGATGCCAACAATATTTGTTGTTCAGGTATCTACAACTCAAGTGCCTTTACAAAATAACTTATATCAGTCAAACCATCATACTTCAATGGGTCACATAACTTTGTTCCAATCCAGTGCAATGATTGAGTAATGCGGGCACACTGTTTGGTTGATACTTCATGCATCCTTTGCTTCCACTGTTCCATTCCTTCTTATGAATCTAACGCACATGAGCTAATTCTTCTACAACTTAGGGAACCATATGCAGTTGGATTAACATAGTCATTCATTTATGCAACCATATTATATAGGTTATCAATTTCGTTCCCTTTATTTGGTTCAATATACCTCTTTCCTTCTGTCAGATCCAATGGTGCAGTAACCCTCAAGTCCCCTACTTAAAAGATCATTTCCATTTTCTTCATATTAATAATTTCTTGTTTGTCAAAGGCCCATTCAAGCCCCATAAGCACTAGGTATGGATGACTATTATCCACAATCTTAATGAATTCGAAATCTACTACACTTCACACTTCATCTATATTCATAGGTACTCCTAACAATCGACCAATCAATACTAGCTTGTGCTGGTTCACCAATCTTAAATGGATGGGAGACCAAATCAACTTCACCTTCCCCATCATTTCTCATGTTTTCTTTGGTAAAATTTTTACATAAGAACCCAGGTCTAAAATGACATTGTCCACATCATACTCCCCAATCTACGCACTTAGTCTAAACTCTCGACTTGTCCTCTTTTTGTGCAATACCTAATTTACTACCCTTTGCGCAATAGGAAGTTCATTTTCTTGCGTGAAATGATCAATCATTCACCATAATGCATTCAATGCAGTTTCATCTTTCATCAATTCTAAACAACCTTTCATGAATTATTTCAAAGGACTTACCTTCTCAAGCGACCTTCCCGAGATAGTATGATCATACACTAGAGGCATGCCAATCACATGAGGCATGGATGATGTTGATTTTATACAATCCAGTCCTAGTATCTCATTCCTTGTCTACTGATATGTCTCTTTTTCTTGTTGTGGTTCAAATGTTGGCATAGGTCCTACTGATTTCCTCACCCATTGATCACTCTGCCTCCCTCCGTTTGTCTCATGTTTTAGTGCTCTACAATACATGCAGGTTGTAAGGATTTGGGCAGTCATGAGATAAGTGTCTAGATTGATTACAATTGTAGTAGATTATTGGTCCTCTACCTCCTTTTCCAAAACTTTCTCTGCCCTGACCTCTACCAATTCCTTCTTGGCCTCCTTAATTAAAGTCTCTCTCATTATTATACTGTGGACCACCTCCTTTTTTCGCAACATTTTCCTCTTGAATTATATACATATCTAAAGTGCACTCTCTCATCAAATCAAATGCACATAAATCCCTCTCTTTGTGCCCTATTGACTTGCAAAATTTACAAAATAAATTCCTTGACGTACTCTGGTATTTTTACAGCATTGGAAAATAAGGCAGATGATGTCCCCATGTCTTTATTTTCTCACAGTATCCTCCTTCTGATAATGGGTTTTCTACTCCAGTTGCAAAATATTGCACAAAGACTAGGCATTCTTCCTTATGGTGGCCTTTAGTCCTACTCTTGGTACACCAAACTTGTTCCCGCTTCTCCTTTCCTTTCATCGGTTCTTCCGATTGAATTTTCAAGGAAACTAACTGTGTCTAGACTTGAGTCACCCCCCACCATCTCCTACAGGAGAAAATTCCAACTTCATTGAAATATCCAAAGCTTCAGGATTCCATGCAACCTTATGTTGTATCAATGGACAACGAATGTGTAACATCCCCAACCACCTGTTGCTGGGATATGCCACACAATGTTTTTTTGAACTGTATACAAAATTTAAAACATACAAATACTCTGCAAATACACAGATTCATACAAAATAATAATATAAATACACATGCAACATACACAGGAAAAACCCATAAAAAATGCATAAATAATGATGCAACATATAATTTAACACATAATGGACACTTATCTTTGATAAAAATATCACCAACTACGTGCAGAACTTCCATGTTCCTCCCAACCATAGACCACACTACTCGTAATCTCAGTAGTGGGTCACCCCCGAGATGGGGCTAAACTCTACTAGGGAAAAGAGAATACTAAGCTAGTCTAAGGTCCGACTATCAACATAATTGCTCAGTCCAAGGTACCCAATTGATACAACTAGCCTATAGTCTCTCATTCCCCACATGCCTGTCCTACCCCAGGAAGTGTGCCCATTCTCTACTCAACAGTCCTTCGACTTCCTCACTTCCCTTCTTGGGATTCAACAATAGGCTGGACATGAAGTCTCAGAGTCTGATAGCTATTGCTCAATGCACCAGGGAACAATTCCGAGTAGTTTCTCGCCTAGAGAAAAATACTCACGGGCCTGACAACCTACTTGTTCGACCACGGGCCTGACAACCTACCTTTTCAGCCTGGAGTCAAACCATGTTTCTCATTGTCCACAATGCCAAGCTTTCCAATTTCATGTATGGTGATCACAGTAGCATATTTCAGATGGTAGGAGAATAATGGTCATGATGTAACACCCCGAGTTTTGAACCCCGTATTAAATATTGTATTTTGTCAAGTTATGAAAGCCCAGAGAGCCTAAACAATTATTAAGAGGCCCGTTTTCCTAGGAAATGTAATGTTTTGATCATTATGAATAATAAATACATCGCTGGATGCTAGACAGACAAGGACAAGAGTTATAGGGGGATATGATTCCACAAGAGAGGGGGCTTGAGGGGATAAGTACTTGTTGGCATAGGGGTAGACCCGAGGTTCACTCCAAGAGCACACCAACAAGCCCTAATTACTAGCCCTTTCGGCAACACCTGTGAAGTAGATGTAGTCTCACCCGAAGCAGCTATGAGGGGGTTGCATGACATAATATCAATCAGGGGAATATCAAGTGGATCTAGTAGAACAACAACACAATATGCACCTATCACTTATCAAGCTAGATCTATCCTGCGCAGTTATAGATCTAATCTAACACAACAATATAAATAAAAAGATAACAACAACAGAGATCAAAGCATCAATCACACATACAAAACACAAGATATACGTGGTTCACCCTCCCTCTAGGTCTACGTCCATAAAACTGTGCTTATGATTTATTAAGGTAAAGCATACAGTTCTTGTTTGTGCTCTCAACTAGCAGATCTTCTTTCTTCTCTCTCTTTCTCCCCCCCTCCTGCACACCGAGCTGCAGGACTTGATCTTCGCACACAACTGAAGATATTACAATACCAGAAGGCTCTCTCTCTCTCAACACTTCTCTCTCTCAATACAATAATATTTCCCACAATAGAGCTGGATCAACAACAATATCGTGTCAATACTCAATGACCCCCCCGACCCAGGTCCTCTTGACCTTTATTTATACATTGCAATACCTCACCGACAAACTTAGGCCGAAACCTAAGTACCCAAACCCTAGATACCAAAATCCTAGGTGTATAAAACCCTATGTCCACTTGACCTGCTTTTTTCGGGCTTCGCCAGCTTGCCTTCCCTTCCTTCTCACGCGGTGCTCCAAAGCATCCAATGGTGGATTTTTCCACTTCTGAGTTGTCCTCGATCCATTTTCCTTGCTGATCTATCATCCTCGATCTCCTCATCTAACGACTTGCTTTTCTTCATTTCGCTCCATATTTTCTGCTCCTTTGCTCACTTCGACCTAGTGATAGTCATTGTGTCTCCCACGAAGCTCACTTTTTACCTTTTCTTCCTTGTACTTCGCTTCCTTCCATAACCAAGGGCCAACAATACTTATTTTTTTATTTTATTTACCCATTATTGTCTTAATGGAGAATAACAATTACATAAGCTTCTTGGGGGGGGAGTCCAAGTGGTTCCTTAATTCCAAGAATTACATAAACCTGTCCTTGGTCTGTTTGGGGGTTCTCACTCCCACTCTCATTCTTGCTCTGCTGCTAGTTTCTTATGTTTCACTCATGCACTCATTAACCCAATTTCTCGTTGTTATCACCTTTAGTTGGGATTTCACTCCATTCATTCTACCACCCACTCATCTTTCCTATTTCATGTCTTGGCTTGGGAAAGGAAAATAAAATTGTTGAAGGGAAGCAATGGTATTGTTGGTTGTAGAGACTGCTGATGTATTCCAGCCATGAGTCAAGACCTGCATGTGTGAGATGCTTTGGTACAGGCTTATTTTCTCTCACAGTTGTGAGTCCTGAGAGTCCCGACATGGAAATTCTGGACCAGCTGCACTGGAGCCCTGGAAGGAGATGGAAATCCCGAGGAACTGTGCCACAGAGAAGGGGGTCCATTCTCTTGGGTTGTGCAGACTGGGTAGAAGAGAGCTGGGTACTTGGATTGCTGTGGTTGTTGAGAATCCTATGAGAGCTAGAGTGTTGACTAGTTTAGGAAGCTGAGTGACACTCTGGAACCGTCCTTGTGGATTCATAGCCCTCGCTCGGGGGTGACATTGTTGTTGAGACTTGGAAAACAATGCCTACAATTGGATGGAACTTTCTTGGTCTGCAACCAGTTGGTGTCTTGTTTTAGAAAAGATAAGTTCTCTCTGTTATGGTTATTTACCTGTGTATCTCTATTTTCGCTCTATATTTAATTATCTATGAATTTCACATCTAT
Source organism: Picea engelmannii (assembly GCA_009831015.1). Taxonomy (NCBI): domain Eukaryota; kingdom Viridiplantae; phylum Streptophyta; class Pinopsida; order Pinales; family Pinaceae; genus Picea; species Picea engelmannii. The sequence goes on along the minus strand of ML778141.1, from coordinate 502,290 downwards.
AATATGCATGCTTGCTGGTTATTTCCGTGCATGTCGTATGGTTCATTTATTTTATGTTTAGCATGAATCTTGATCAATGCATGTGAATATTTCATGCATCCTTGTTATTTATAGTTAGATTGGCGGTTGAATTAGTCCAGAAGGGGATTTGAAGTCAGCGTGCCTGACCTATGGGTGGATGGGTATGTTATAGATTGGTACCAGAGCTCCAGTTTTCAACACTGATCATCAACCGGTCATTAGTGTATATCGTTAACAAGTGTGAGGGAAATCACCATTAATGTCAATGAATCCCAAGGTACACTAGTACAATCCAATGAATGTGAATAAATGAGCTGAAGTCGAACACTCGGCGAAATCTCCTGATCAGGGGTCAATAATGAAAACCCACTGTCGAAAGCGAGGAAACCTGCCATTGAGGCATGCAAGTTCCAATGTACCAATTGGCTTCTAATTCTAATTCCTGGATAATGAGTTGAAGTCGACAAGAAAAGACTCGTCACAGGAGGGCCTTAATGTATCCCACATCAATGACATGAAACAAGTAACAAGATTTGATGTAGATCATAGAAACAAGTGATTTAGGACTGAATTAGGGATGGCCTACACAATAGAAGCCTTAAAGACTGCAGAAATGGCCGACGCAATAGAAGGCTTTCCAGGTTGAAATTCTCTTTGAACATATTGACGACACGACAAATGTCTTGGAAACACTGAATCGACAACAGGGATCACAGACCAATTTGTAATCTTATAAAGGAGTATGATCAGGAGACAAGTGGATTTTCCAACCTAGACACAAGGTGAGTGAAAGGGTGTCATGTTCAAAAGTGACTCTTCCACAGAATACATGTTTAGATACATTTCTTTCCCAATTTTTCCCCCACCATTTCTGGCGTGTACCTCTTTATTTTTATGCAAGCTTGAGGAGGATAACATATGCTTGTCAATTTAAGCTCATCCTTCAAACGAGTCCCTCGGAGTATGTTTAACGAACCCTAGGAAGGAGTGGTTCGGTCCCATTGCGGGTCTTTCGATGTTTATTTAACAAGTCCAAGGATATAAAACTCAAAGGTTTTTCATGATTATAGAGTCTGGAAAAACACTTAAAAGAGAACTCTCTCAATTCCTTTTTCATAAAATAGTTTGATGAGACCGAAAAAGAAATAAATTATCACCCAACAGACGCTTTCTTCAAATACTTTAACGAGCGTGAAAATAGCAAGGTCGCTTGGCAATCTTTTCATGTTTAGAGAGTTTGAAAAGAGCTTAAAGGGAACTCCAATGGGTTCCTTTTTTGTATAACCTTTACGAGTCCGAAAAAGTGATAAAAGTATACTCGGTTACATTCTCATTGATTTACGAGCATGAGAAAGAACAAAGACTAAGCTCGGTAACTTATTCTCATGTATTTACGAGCATGAGAAAGAACAAAGACTAAGCTTGGTAACTTATTCTCATGTATTTACGAGCATGAGAAAGAACAAAGACTAAGCTCAGGATTGTTTTCATTTTTACGCAAGCTTTAAAACAAAACAAAACTATGCTTGCACCTGGTTTTATTTTTACACAAGATTGAACCAGAGGAAACTATGCTTGAGGTAAGTGGTTTCATTTTTACACAAGCTTGAACCATAGAAAACTATGCTTGCAACTTCCCAACGCATGGTTGGTACTTAGCCCCCAGCTTAAGAAGCTAGTAGCTCAAACTTCAACATGAATTCTAGAGGCTATAAGCAAATGCCCCCCAAGCTTCGTTTCATCCAACTGTAAAGGAGAATGAAATGAAGCTTCAAATACTAGATGAAGGACTTGACTCAAATAGAGAGGGGGAAAACTATTTCATTTTTTAACGAGCTTGACACAGAAACAAGAACTATGATTGTAACCTCTGTTTCATTGTTTAACGAGGTTGCCTCAGAGACGCAAAAGCTATCCTCAAAACCTTCTTGATCATGGATACCAAGAGGAAAATGATCCGGAAGGAGACCATGTCAAGGGACAAAACTCAGTCATGGCTTCCAAGAGATCTTCATTGGAAGGAAGAAACACACTCTGGAAGGACACCATGTCTAGTGTCGCAACAGGGGTAAAGAGATCAAGCTCCAATAGCACTACCGAAGAGATCACCATGTCAACTACTGGATCTAAATCATCGGAAGTTGAAGTCATGGGAGACAACACCACATAATTAACCTGTGGTGGGGGCGATACTGTATGCATATAAGAACCATTCAGGGAGGCAATCCAGGCGAGTTCAATGAATGAAAGTTGATCAACAGTCACAACCCATCCATCATGAGGGAAAGATATCACACGAAAAAGAGTAGACACAATATCTTTCATGGAATAGACATAATCTTTCCCAAGGAGTAAAGAAAAATCTAGGGGGTCTTGGACTACCATGACATCAATGAAGACAGTTTTCCCTCCCAAAGTTATAGGAAATTGAGGAAGGGTCCCTAAAGGTTGACTATTTCTTCTATTAAAGGCTAACAGATTCTGCGTAACCAGTGCAAGTGGAGGACAACCCAAAGCTTGCCAAGCAATAGAGGAGAAAATACTAACAGACGAACCTTCATCTATCAATGTTTGAGGAACGTCCCAACCACAAACCTGTACTGTAATCTGGAAGGAATGTAAGAGGGAATACGAGGTCCAGTTAGCACACCCCAATCAAAACGGATGGCCTCATTACTTGGAGGGGGTCCCATGGGAGAAGGAAGAATAGCCCCTAGCATGACAGAGTCTTTATCAACAAGAAAAATGTGGATAGTATTGGGTTTACTCTTGAGCGAGAGAGTAGGATCGACCGATGATGGGATCAATTCGACCACTTTGGTTTCATTCTCCAAGGGGAGAATGGGGTCGATGGGTGGAGACATATCGACCGCTTGGGTTCCACTCTCTGAGGAGAGAGTGGGATTGACTGAGGAAGGTATCAGATCAACCACTTTGTCAATTGGTTCAACTAAGGACGTGACCAGATTGACGACATGATCAACCGGGTTGACCGGTGAAGGGACTGGAGTGATCATACCGTCAACTATTGGAGGGTTGAGAGAAAGCTTACGGTATGCAGCTGGAAGTTGAGGTTGTGAAATAGTCATGTATTCTAGTAATTTCGAGGCTTCGTCCATATGAGGACAAAGGTGAGTGAGATGAATTCCTTTGCATAACATACACGGGAACTTGACTCTAATTTTCTTCTTCCCAACCGTATCATGGATGGTTAACAGGGGCTTGTCAGCATGTTGTTCAAAGGCTAACGACGTGGGTTGGCGAGGATGTGTAGACCATGCTTCTATAACCTTGGATAGACTAGGGCATTCCTTAAGAAGATGGATACCCTTACAAAGCCTGCAAGGGTACTTGGGCTTATGGGTTGTTTGGGTGATCTTGACATCATCAACACTTCCAACACGACTAACAGTAACTAGTTTTTTTTCAACATGTTTGACAGTGGTTGGAGGTTTTGACCCTTGTTTATCTTTCTTCTTCTTAATCTTTCTTTTCTTCTTCTTCTTATTCACCGGGTTACTAGCTTTAGAACTTTCACTCGATGAAGAAGATGAAACAGGAGGAGACCTCGCAAGTGAAGAAGGTGAAGAAGATCTTACAGGTGAAGATGGTGAAGGATCAACATGAGGTTGATTCTCTTGGGGGGAAGTTCTTACGACCAAAGCACTTACTGCATTCGGGATTACCAGAGTGGAAAACAACCATATCGGTAATCCAATAGTGAGACCTAGAAGGCTCAAAGTAGTGATGTGAGGAGGACCAATGTTTCCATAGGAAGGAAAAATAAAAGGTTCCCCTGGAGCAGGGGTTCCTTCATTGGTCATTCCAGGAACTGACGCCATTAAATAAATCCAACCTAGAGTCTGCTAGGGAAAACAAACAACACATGCTAAAATTCTAGGAAGCAAGAAAACAAACAAAACCTTCTCACAATGAACACACTAGTTGGTGATGAAATCCAATGTCGCGGGAGAAATGTAAGAAAGGGATGAGATAGAGCGGGTGGAAAAGTTACGTTGACGACCTACTTAACGAACTTACACCCTGGTGCAAGCTCCCACACATAATCGTGGGTATACCCTCCAAGGAGCCCAAGTGAGTTTGGCCAACGTCGATTCTAGGTACCGTGAAGACTTGCCCCTCCATAGTCACCTCGTGTAAAGAACCTATAGAGATAGGCCACTAAGGTTACCAATTACTACAATGATTCCTGGGGAAACAATCGATAGTCCGATCCACGCGCAAGGGCAGGGTATCTAGCCCGAAATCAACTCGAAAGGCTTCCACTCATCATTGTGGGTATACCTCTCAAGTGACCCCCATAATACGCGCAACCTCTACACCAAGACCAAAAAAACAGGGTGAGTAACTCTGCCAGTCTCAATGAGACCTCGTGATTGACCCTTGTGTTAGAAGGGCTTCCCAGGAAAAAATGTAATAAGTGGATTTAACCGCTCCCTAACTCAAGATTCTATGTTTGTTTGCAACTTTGGAAAGTTATCTTTCACACCTATTCCAAATCCCTACAATTAATCTAATGTAGGTTTGCTACCAGAAAAGATAAAAAATATCTAATCAGTTTTTATAAGCGCTTTATTTTATGACTGTTGTTACTCAAGAGGAAAATGGCATGAATAATATGGTGTTTCAACCGACTCAAAAGTTATGCAAAGATATGAAGATGCAATCTTTTCATTTTGATGAAAGCTATGCTACGAGAAGGAGAAAACATTTATTATTCCCATATGCACGATGTCCCAAAATATATTAAACTCATCAATATCAAGATTCTCAAGAAATGAGAAAAAGGTACTGAACACCAATGCACGATTCATAGGTTTCATAATTTAAGATCAAAAAATGCCAAGAATCATGCAATTTCGCTACTTGAAATGCAAGGATTCCCCCAATCTAATATAAAGAAAGAAATTAAATCTTTTTGTTTCAAAAATTTCACTAAAAGCGATAATGAACTTTCTTAAAACAAAGAAACCCAAACTAAAAGTTCTCTTTTAAAGCGATCTATTCAGAAGAAATCTGATCTTTCCCTAAACAATTCTAAAGAAAACACATGCTTTGTAATTGAAAGACACTCAAAGTAAGAGACTAATCCTTCAAAACCAAACAAAGCAAAGATGGATAAAAGCAACTCAAAGAATGTCAAGAAGACTGTAAACAGATCAATATAGGCTCCAAAAGTTCAATCCAGCTGTTCAAAGAAAAACTGGGCATAAAAAAATGACAAAACCCAATCCAAATTTTTTTACAAAGAAGTTCGCAGGCTGGCAGTTTATTACAGTGCGAGAATCAAAGATTCTTGCAGGCTAAACAAAGGTTGACTGCGAGGGGTTCGCACTGGACTTAACACCAGGGTGCGAACTCGGGTGTTTCTCGCAGGCCACTAAAGGGTACAGTGCGAGAATGCCTGTAAACAAGAAAAAGTTTGAAAAAGGACTAAATTTGAGTGAACTTTCAGATCGAGAGAGTCTAGATGGATCTCCCACAGACTCAGAGACTAGAAAACAAGCAATCAAAGCAAGGGAAACTAGACTAACTAGGAAAAAATCTGTTCCCCAGTGGAGTCGCCAATTTTGTTATCGGACAAATCGGTAGGTGTGGACACTAACAGATCTCCCTAGATCCACCTAGATCTAGAGAAAAACACACAAGAACATGACACTTTCCTTAATTTTTAGATATTGAATTTACTAACTAAAGAGGGATAGGTGACATACCATTTAAATTTTGCATCCTCCCACCATCGCCATCCTAGCTCCATTCCAACACTCATACAATGATGATCCTGCAAAAGAACCCAACCAACCAAAGTGATAGTAATAACATGAAATCAATATAAACCTATGTATGTGATCAAGGAATCATACAATAAAACACAACAAGATTTATAGGAAAGAATCATATTACTGTATCATATTAAATGTGAAAGAGAGATTACAACCATGGCCTTGATGTCGTAAGGTCCCTTCC
>ML778141.1:464259-495345 GCA_009831015.1 Picea engelmannii | reverse complement strand
ATGTGTTGAAGTCGAACATGGTAGAAACCACTTGATTACCGGTCATTAGTGTATACCGTTAACAAGTGCGAGGGAAATCACCATTAATGTCAATGACTCCCAAGGTACACTAGTACAATCCAACGAATGTGAATAAATGAGCTTAAGTCGAACACTCGGCAGAATCTCCCAATCAGGGGTCAATAATGAAAACCCACTGTCGAAAGCGAGGAAACCTGCCATTGAGGCATGGAAGTTCCAAGGTACCAATTGGTTTCTAAGTCTAATTCCTGGATAATGAGTTGAAGTCGACAGGAAAAGACTCGTCACAGGAGGGCCTTAATGTATCCCACATCAATGACATGAAACAAGTAACAATATTTGATGTATATTAGAGAAACAAGTGATTTAGGACTGACTCAGGGATGGCCGACGTAATAGAAGGCTTAAAGACTGCAGAAATGGCCGACGCAATAAAAGGATTTCCGGGTTGAACTTCTCTTTGAACATATTGACGACACGACAACTGTCTTGGAAACACTAAATCAACAACAGGGATCACAGACCAATTTGTAATCTTATAAAGGAGTATGATCAGGAGACAAGTGGATTTTCCAACCTAGACAGAAGGTGAGTGAAAGGGTGTCATGTTCAAAAGTGACTCTTCCACAGAATACATGTTTAGATACATTTCTTTCCCAATTCCCCCCCCACCATTTTTGGCGAGTACCTCTTTATTTTTACGCAAGCTTGAGGAGGATAACATATGCTTGTCAATTTAAGCTCATCCTTTGGACGAGTCCCTCAGAGTATGTTTAACAAACCCTAGGAAGGAGTGGTTCGGTCCCATTGTGGGTCTTTCGATGTTTATTTAACGAGTCCAAGGATAGAAAACTCGAAGGTTTTTCATGATTATAGAGTCTGGAAAAACACTTAAAAGAGAACTCTCTCAGTTCCTTTTTCATAAAATAGTCCGATGAGACCAAAAAAGAGATAAATTATCGCCCAACAGATTCTTTCTTCAAATACTTTAACGAGAGTGAAAATAACGAGGTCGCTCGACAATCTTTTCATGTTTAGAGAGTCTGAAAAGAGCTTAAAGGGAACTCCAATGGGTTCCTTTTTCATATAACCATTACGAGTCCAAAAAAGTGATAAAAGTATACTCGGTTACATTCTCATTGATTTACGAGCACGAGAAAGAACAAAGACTAAGCTCGGTAACTTGTTCTCATGTATTTACGAGCATGAAAAAGAACAAAGACTAAGCTTGGTAACTTATTCTCATGTATTTACGAGCATGAGAAAGAACAAAGACTAAGCTTGGGATTGTTTTCATTTTTACGCAAGCTTTAAAAAAAAACAAAACTATGCTTGGACCTGGTTTTATTTTTACACAAGCTTGAGCCAGAGGAAACTATGCTTGAGGTAAGTGGTTTCATTTTTACACAAGCTTGAACCATAGAAAACTATGCTTGCAACTTCCCAATGCATGGTTGGTACTTAGCCCCCAACTTAAGAAGCTAGTATCTCAAACTTCAGCATGAAGTCCAGAGGCTATAAGCAAATGCCCTTCCAACAGATGGCTACCTCAAGCAACTGCCCAAGTTTACAGGCGAGGGGGACATAATTGCAGAAGAACACCTTGAATCCTTTTACAGTTTTACAGATGACCATGCCATCATGCATGCAGATGTGTGGATGAGGATTTTCATCCATAGCCTTGAGGGTGAGGCTAGAAAATGGTTTAGGGCCTTGCCTCCTGGATCTATTAATGGGATTGAGGCTTTGGATAATGCCTTTTTGAGACAGTGGGGAGACAAAAAGGACTTCATGTATTACATGACAGAGTTTGGATCTTTGAAGAAAAAGGAAGGAGAGTCTGTTTCTGAATTCTCCAAAATATTTAACAAAATGTACAATAAAATCCCCTCTGAGATTAATCCCTCATAAGCCTCTGCGAAGATCACTTATGCTAGCGCTTTTGATCCCGATTTCCGCCTTCTCTTGAGGGAAAGGAGAGCCACCACTCTGGCGCACATACAAGACGCGACCGTAGAAGTAGAGTCTAATATATTAGTTGTTGACTGACTTAGGAGTAAGGCTGACAGAGACATACCCAGCAGGAGAGCTGAAGCCTCCTCATCCTATTCCTTTCCCCTTCCTCCTCAAATGGATGAGGTAACTAAAGTGCTGAAATCTCTCTCAGCTAGGATGGAAAAGTGGGAGTTAGAGGGGAATCCCGTGTACAAAAATCCCCAGAATATTGATAATAGAGGTTTCAGGAGGTCTGGTAACAATGTTCCACAAGCCTCCACAAGGGAACAAAGGAGCAGAGATAGAGATGATCAGAGGATTCATACCCCTCTCCAAAATAGCATAGTTTCTCATGAGGAAGGAGAGGAGATAGAAGAACTTGACCCTGAAATTCACTGCATTGAAGACCCCTCCCCTTTTCCCCATTTGACTCAATATGCATATGAAGAATCCCTTATGAGCATCAAAATCAATGAGTTGGGTAAAGGAGATAATTCCAACAACGCCCCTAACAGATACCATCTCCGTTCAAAGAAAAAATATGATACTTTTGACTGCCAAGATCAGCTCCTTATAGCAGAAAGGCCCGCTAAAGCTGTTGCCACAACTACTAAAGAAAAAAAATCTCAGAATACTTCGTCAACAACCAAAGAGTCTGTTTCCGAGGTAAGGGAACCTCCTAAGCCCCTCTCCTCTTTTAGTTTTGAGCATGAGATTCATAAGATCATAATTCCTGTACCCCTCTCAGAACTAGTTAAAAATGAAAATTTCAAAAGGTCCCTCTCTAAGCTGTAATAATACGAGCCCCCCCAACCTTCCACAGACTCAATAAATCTTCAAGATGAAAAGCCAACAATTGTCTTAGGTCCCATGGTAGAAGACAAATATGATTCATCCCCTCCCTTCTACACATCCCTGGACATACATGATAAGGTGCTGCATAATTGCCTCGTGGATTCAGAGGCTTCCCACAACCTTATGCCCAAAATAGTCATGGAAGAGTTGGGACTAGAGGTGACGAAGGCTTACCATGATTTATACTCTTTCGATTCAAGAAGGGTGCAATGCCTTAGATTCATCAAAGACTTGGTCATCTCTTTGTTTCAGCTACCAATGAAAAGTGTGGTCATGGACATCATAGTAGCCGATGTTCCTCCCAAGTTTGGCATGTTGTTGTCAAGATCTTGGATTAAAAAACTTGGAGGAACATTACAAATGGATCTCACATATGCTACCATTCCAGTCTTTGGAGGGGAACACAGGAGGTTGTATAGAGAGGCCCAACTGGCCTACATTGTTAGTGATGAGGCAAACCCCATCAATCACCCTATTTTTGCACTAGACACTGATTTGGGATCTAGTTTGTGGCAGCTCACTAATGCTCCTGAAGCCCCTTTTCAAGTTAGAAGGCAGCCTCATTTTAATCATGAGATTCCTCCTCCAACCACCTCTATTTGGAAGATGTTTTTCGATGGGGATTTTTCTAGCTAAGGTGCTGGCACTGGAGTGGTGTTGGTGTCACCTTGTCAGGAAACCATGTCCCTGTCATACAAGCTAGAATTTGAAGCCACCAATAATGTGGCGGAATACGAAGCTCTGGTTCTGGGTTTAAGGGCTGCAAAGGATATGGGGATAGAGGAGATAACAGTGTTTGGAGATGCTAAGGTGATTATTTAGCAAGTTAGAAATGCTTATTGGGCCAAGAATCCTCGACTCAGGAGTTATAGAAATGAGGTGTGGGACTTGATAAAAAATTTCTTCTCATATTTCAACTTCTCTTTTATTCCAAGGGAGAAAAATTATTTGGCCAATTCCTTAGCCGTTTCGGTGAGTTTGTTCAGGATCCCTCTGCCGCCTAAGAGAAAATATGATGTTGAGATAAAATATAGGCTAGCTGTACCGGACAATGTCAGACATTGGAAGGTATTCGAAGATGATCTTGAAATCAATAATTTTCTGCAGGTTGTCGACAAATTTTTTGTGTTGCACATTGATCAGGACCATGACCTTGAAGGTCACCCCTACCCTGAGGTATTTTTAAATAAAATTTCTAATCACCAGATTATTCAACTGCCTAACAATCATATTCCGAAGGGACTAGTCCCTTTAGAAAGATTGTTTGATGGTAATGATGTGGCAATAAAGGGTGAAGTTTCGAATGGAGATGCCGATTCGACTGAGTGCAACATTGGCACACAGGAGGAGCCTAAGTTTGTTAGGTTGTCAAGCAGTTTGACCAGAGAACAGAGGGCTGAATATACTGAGCTATTAAGAGAATTTGCTGATGTGTTTGCATGGACTTATGAAGACCTCAAGACATATGACACGTCTATCATTGAACACAAGATCCCACTGAAGGGGGAGGCTAAATCATTTAGGTAGAAGTTAAGACAGATAAATCCCATGTTGCTTCCTGTCATGGAGAGAAAAGTGAAGAAACTGTTAGATGCCCAAATCATTGTTCCCTTGAGATATTATGAGTGGGTGGCCAATTTGGTCCCAGTGAGGAAGAAAAGTGGGGAAATTAGGCTCCGCGTTGACTTCAGAAACCTCAACAGGAGCTCAAAGAAAGACAATTATCCCTTGCCCAACATGGAACACATATTGAAGAGGGTAACTGGTGCATCCAAGATATCCATGGTTGATGGCTTCTCTGGGTATAATCAGATATCAGTCATGCCCGAGGATAGAGAGAAGACGACCTTCACCACTCCCAGGGGGACATTCATGTATGCCAAGATGCCGTTTGGAATTATGAACGCAGGAGCAACTTTTCAACGAGCTATGGATATGGCCTTCATAGGAGAGAAAGACCAGTTTGTGGTGATCTATATCGATGACATCACCGTCTTTTCCAGGTCTGATATGGAGCACTGTTGTCACCTAAGGAAGGTTTTCCTGAAGTGTCGGAAGTTTGGCCTTTCTTTGAACCCCAAGAAGTCTATTTTTGATATGAAGGAGGGGAAGATGTTAGGCCATATAGTATCAACAGAGGGAGTGAGGATTGATCCCAACAGGGTAGAGGCAATTCAGACCCTGTCACTTCCCAGATCTAGAAAGGAAGTTCATGCCTTTTTGGGGGAAGATTAATTTTCTGAGGAGATTCGTCTTAAATTTTGCTGAGTTGGTGAAACACATCACAACCATGCTCAGGAAAGGAAATGAAGTAAAATGGACTGCCGAGCCCATGCAATATTTCATCCAAATAAAAAGGGCGTTGACTGAGGCACCTGTGCTGATCAGTCCTAACTATTCCAAGGATTTTCTAATTTTTCCGTTCGCTTCTTTTGATACAGTAGCAATAGTCTTATTGCAGAAAAACAAGGAAGGTCGAGAGCAGCCCATTTCCTTTTTTAGCAAGGCGTTAAGAGATGCAGAGATCAGGTATGAAATCATGGAGAAATAGGCTTATGCCTTAGTGAAGGCTCTCAAAGATTTCAAAGTCTATGTCTTGCACTCAAAAGTGACCGCGTATGTGCCTTCAACATCCATGAAAGATATCCTTATACAACCTGACGTAGATGGAAGAAGAGGTAAATGGATCGCCAAGATTTTGGAATTTGACCTAGAGATAAAGCCTACCAAGTTGGTTAAAGGGCAGGGTTTAGCCAAGCTGTTGGCTGAATCCAATTGTAAGGCCTTGGGGGTTAGCTTCATAAATACTTTCTCAGAAAATCAGCCAGCTGAGTCGTCCAACAAAATCTCTCACGACGGCTCATCACTAGTAGAATGCACCTGATACCGAGACATTTTGTACTTTTTGCAAGAGATGAAGCCTCATGATGGAATGGGTAAGAGTAAGGCAAGAGATTTAAAGCTCAAAATGATAAGGTATTGCCTCATTGACCAAGTCTTGTACTGGAGAGACCCCCTAGGGGTGTTGCTGAGGTGTCTGAGTCCACAGGAAGCCCAAAAAGTTATGTTTGAGTTCCATGGCGGCCTTTGTGGAGGGCATCATTTTTGGAAGACAACAACTCACAAAATTCTTAGGGCTAGGTACTATTGGCCCACCTTGTTCACTGATGCTTGTAGAGAATTTAGAGCTTGTATCAAATGCCAAAGGTTCTCAGGAAAGAAGCAACTCAACTCACTTCCACTAAAGCCCGTGGTAGCTTCAATACCTTTTCAACAATGGGGGTTGGACTTCATTGGGGTTTTTCATCCTCCTTCAAGTGGCCAGCACAGATGGATCCTGACTGCGACAGACTATTTCACTAAGTGGATAGAAGCGACCCCCACTAGAAGTGCTTCTCACAAGGTTATTATCAACTTCATAGAGGATATCATAGAAAGATTTGGCTGTCCCAACAAAATTGTCACTGATAATGATGCTTCTTTCAAGTCTGAGCCTCTGATTAAGTTCCGTGAACAGTTCAAAATTTCACTGATTCACTCCACCCCCTATTATCCTCAAGGAAATGGACTGGCATAATCTTCCAATAAAAGCCTAATCAAGCTCATCAAAATATTGTTGGAAGACAATAAAAGGGCCTGGGATTCAAAGCTCAAATTATCTCTATGGGATGATCAAGTGACAACGAAAAATTCCTTGGGCACCTCACCTTATCAACTGGTTTATGGGACGAAGGCTATTTTTCTCACTCAACTCGCGTTACCTGTAGCAAAATTATTCCAGGATCTTGAAGGAGAGCTAGATCATATGGTCAGAAGGATTCATCAAATAGTGGAGTTGCAACAGATCAGGGAATAGGTGACGGACATGGTCCATAGTCATCAACAGAAGGTCAAGCAGACTTTTGACAGGAAGGTCACTAAGAAGGAGTTCGAGCTCAGGGATTTGGTGCTTAAGTGGGATGCACGCAGGCAGGATAGGGGAAAACACAACAAATTTGACACCCTTTGGATCAGGCCCTTCAGGATCACTGAAGTATTCTCAAATAACACTTATAGGTTGTAGGATTTGGAGGGTGAGGAAGTCTTTAATGGCCCAGTAAATTGGCATTTCCTAAAAAGATGTTTTTTTTGAGCCATAGGAGGTTCCTCGTTTTGTAAATATTATCCTTTTAGTTGTTTACTTATTTATTTTCGGCTTAATAGACGACTCCATAGCCCAACAACAAGGCATTGAAGCTGCAAATAAGTTCTTAGAGCATCGCAGGAACGAATCTATTCCCCATGGAGCCTAATGTTAGTGCAAATTCTTGCAAGAGGGTGTTTTCTATTGGTTTCGGGCCCCTGGTGTAAATGTATAAAAGTGGGGTTTGAAAACCGGTCGAGTATGTTTTATTCAAAGGCCACAGCCATGAGCGCCAAGTGCAGCCCATAGAACGAGCCCATTTTCGGCTTAAAATCAAGTGAGCGGGCACTTTGTCTTTCAATGGTCAGAATCCACAGAGGGCGCAGGTCGATGGCCATCGGGTAATTTTGGGTCGCAGAGTTGCACGGGGTCAAACGCCTGAGCTCATCTCCTATGGCCAAACTCACGAAGTGATCAAGCCATTTCGGCTATCGGGACTTCGGGAGAACAAAGGGTCTCCTCCTTCCACTACATTTCAGATCCTCGAAGCCCAAAACGCAAAAAGAACCAGGACCGTTGATCAAGAGATGATCTAGGCCGTCCATCCAATGGGACACATGGTGCACGATCAAGCCATTCCATCTATCAAGACTTCGGGAGAACAGAGGGTCTCCTCCTTCCACTGCATTTCAGATCCCCGAAGCCCTAAACGCCGAAAAGAACCAGGATCGTTGATCAAGAGATGATCTAGGCTGCCCATCCAATGGGACACGTGGTGCGCGATCAAGCCATTTCGGCTATCGGGACTTCGGGAGAACCGAGGGTCTCCTCCTTTCACTGCATTTCAGATCCCCAAAGCCCGAAATACTAAAAAGAACTAGGACCATTGATCAAGAGATGATCTAGGTCGTCCATCTAATGGGACACGTGGTGCACGATCAAGCCATTTCGGCTATCAGGACTTCGGGAGAACAAAGGGTCTCCTCCTTCCACTGCATTTCAGAACCCCAAAGCTTGAAACGTCGAAATCCTGAAAGCACCTTTGAAGATAGGCACAAGGTCACATCCCATGGTCACTTGGGGTGATAGAAAGAGCTGTGCAAATGGCCAAAGTGCCGGGTTTAGCGGTAGAAGGGATCACTGTGTTCTCTAGGTACTAGTTCAGGTCAGCCTCGATCTTGGTCCCTGCTAAAAGTAAATGAAGGTGGGGGAAGGTAGTTGAAACCTCGACTCACTCATTAAATGTAAAGCATGAATGTCCCGACAGGCAGTCTGCCCAAGATAGTCCTGTATGCTGGTTTTCTTCAAAGAAGCCATGTCGAGTCCTTGTCTGACCAGAGGAGTCTGCACATGCTATTTTATCCTTTAATGTTTAAGCTACCCCCCCTACAAAGGCCATGCAAAGTTAAGGTGATGTCTGATGAAGGGTTTCAGGCCAAATTTGACTGAAGAGACGCCACACCCTAGGAGTTCTGAAGATGCCTCTGTTGGGCGAATGTTTAGGAGTATATTTACTCATTTTTTTGTATTTTGAGAGGTATCAATGGTTGAGCTAGGCTCCCGACTATAAATTTTTTATGAAGCACTGGTTTCTCTGGTTATGTATTGGCACTTGAGACTTCTTGCCTTATGAATGTTAGCTTCTTTCCATCTCTCTGTTTACACTGTGTTAGAACTGCTCGGAATTGGAGGATCCGGTCGAGTTGCGCCATTATAGGATGATGTATGTTGGATCATTGTAATAGTTGCATGGTTTCTAATAAGCTCTTGTATTTTCTCAACACTGAATGACTTGGAATTGGAAGATCTAGTCAAGTCACCTTTCAGTTCTTCGAAAATATGAACCAAGAGGATCTTGTGTTCTGAGTTTTTCCTCTTCAAGCTGTCGAAAGGGCCTAATGCCCAAGGCAATCTTTCTCCCTCCTCTACCAAGTCTTCCATCTGCTCATTTTACAATCTACTCACTGACTGAAGTTAGATCAAGACCTCTTCTGATGTTACATACCACACCTGGTTTTCTGAGTTAGGGCGATATCTTCCTGGGCCTCTATCCATCCGATCACCCCATTAAATTATTTGTGACATAAAATGATGGGTGTTGGGCTCTGCTCCTGCCGCAATCCATGAGTGACTTCCGACACTAACAGAGAAGATCCAATCCCAGCTGTCAGATATGTGTGCGGGTGAGTGTGAGTTGTAGATCTCACAATAGTTTAGAGGTTCGACACTCTGGGAGAAGTGAGTCCTTAAGCTGCCAGGAAGAAAATCTCCTGAAATCTTGAACTCCAGAGTAAATAAGGACTGTCTATTGACAGGGACATGTGTATGCAGATTATCATGTACTCATCCTTCGGGAGGATTGTGGGAGAAAAGTGTTTTGGTGCTGAAAGTTCCGAAGTCCCGAAGCATTGGAGTCTCGAAGCTCCAAAGAGCACTTGTTCGGGAGTTCAAAAATTCGAAGTTTAGATGTTTTGAAATGTTCTAGTGTTAAATCTTCTGAAGTCCCGAAGCGTCGGAGTCCCAAAGCTCTGGGGAGCACCTGTTTGAAAATTCAGAAGTTCTGCGTTCAAGATTTTTGAAGTGTTATGGTGAGAGATCCTTCAAAGTTTGGAGTCCCAAAGTCCTGAAGCACTGTAGTGACATGGCATGGTGACGTCACCTAGGGTGATGATGACCCACTTTATATGTGCCATGTGTCATCTTGTTTCATGCTTTTCACAAATCTTTTGCGCCAACTATAACTTGACATGTGTCACCCATAGAACGAGCCACGTGTCATCTCCATATTTTCTCCATGTATCACCTCCTGATGCATAGTTGTTGATGAGGCTCCGAAAGTTCAGATATTCGACATTCATGGAAGTCATGGTGTGATGTTGTAAGAACCTATGAAGTCCGAAGCTCCGGAGCACCGGAGTAATGATACTTCTAAGAGACTCTCCGAGAGTTTGCCAATTCGACATTTGGAGGGAATGTTGTGTGGTATAGGAAGAACCTATGAAGCCTGAAGTTTCGAAGTTCCGGAACCCTGAAGCTCTGAAGAAGGCTCTATTTGGAAGTTCACCAGTTTGAAATTCAGGGAAAATGAAGTGTGATGAAGGTGATATCCCCCGAAGCCCAAAGTTCTGGAGCCCAAAAGTTTCGAAGCTCCAGGTAAGTGATTTTCAGCTAAGCGCAGAGTCATAACCGTGGTCACATGTGATTAAAAGCTGAAGGAAAAAAAGGGTTAGTGCCCAAAAATTGTTTTAAAGATACAAAGGGGGCTACTGGCCAATCTTTTGGATTTTGAAGAAATAAAATCATTAAGGAAGGATTAAGCCCGCGGTTTTGAGTCGTGGTCACCTGGGGAAGTGGTTTTAAGGAAGCCTCTATGCGTAATTGAATTTTGTAGCGGTCAAGGGAAAACATGGAAGTGTTATATGATGCAGACTAATATATATTATTCATGAATTGAAAGGACTTGTAGCATTGTTTGGAAAATTTACTTTATCATATGCTTAGTTCTAAAAAAATGGTCACTTGCACATTTTGCAGAATTAAGGGGTTTAAACATATCAATTCAGAATGCGTATTCAAGAAATGGATTATGGAGAGGGAGATTCCAGCCACAAGAAAGAGGCCAAAGGTCAGAATATCAGAGTTGTTAATGTAGAGACATAATCCAACAGACACAAGGATGAAGGGGAGCAATAAACATTGATAGAAATTGTAAGAAGCCTGAAAATAGAAGTGCAAAGATACAAAGAAGACAATGAGAGACTGATGAGAGAACAAAGTCAAATAAATGATTGAGTGATGCAAAGATTAAATCAGTTACAAAGGAAAACAAATAATGTATCAAAACAAGAGGAAGAAGGAAGGTATCATGAAAAAAGAGATAACCACAAGAAAGATGGTTATTCAAGAAATTCTAGCGGAACTCATAGAAATCACTCATCTCCTTACTCAACAAGAAGGTATTATGCATCTGAAGATTCCATCAGTATTCCAGAGGTGTCTCCTATTAGGCACCAAAGAAGAAGACATGAATTTGACAATTTGCAAGGAGAGTTGAGGAAGCTTAAGCCACCATCCTTTGATGGTGGAAGATAAAGGGAAGATGATGCTGAGGCATGGTTGCTTGGACTTAGGAGATATTTTCAATTGCATAACTACTCATCAAACCTAAAAGCCAAAATTGCCACCTACCATTTACAGGGGAAATCTGCTATGTGGTGGGACCAACTAAAGAAAGTTGAGCATATTAATGAGAATAGGATCACTTGGAAGCAGTTCAAGAAGTATTTTCAGAAGGAGTACCTCTTAAAGAACTTCTATGACAAGAAAGTGTAGGAGTTATTTGAACTTAGGTTGGGAAGCACAACCATATAAGAGTATGAGAAAAATTTCTTGGGGTTGTTAAAGTATGTAGGGTTCATAAAGCATGCGAAGTTGAAAACACAAAGGTTTTTGAGTATACTTCCATCCTTTTATAAATAAAATATTCGGTATGATGAGCCCAATACCTTGACTGAGACCATTAGGAAGGCTAAGTACCCATATGAGCAAGGCCAGGGTATAGAATCCATGCAGAAATCTTGGAAGGATAAGAAGAAGGAGAAGTTTGATCATAGGAAGAAGGGATTCAAATCTCCTTTCAACATAAGTGAACCTAATAAAAATCATCAAGACTAGTATGCTAAGGATGAATCCAAGAAAGAAGACTCCTTGGGAAAAAGGGGAAGGCCTCCAATCCAATGTTGGAGATGAAAAGAAGATTACCTGTACAAGGATTGCCCACATAGAAAGGATAGAGTGAAGACTGTGCAAAACATCCAAGAGGCTACAACAGTAGAAGACATGGGAAGTATTTATGAAGCCTTAGATGATCGGCAAGAAGAGTACCAATCCAATATGATCGAGGTGGAAGGTAATATCATAAATCATCTTGTTGCTATTTTAATTGATTCAAGAGCAAGTCATTGTTACATTGATCCTAAAATAGTGGATAGTTTACATTTGGAGAAAGGTAATCTTGGAAAATCAAGTTTGGTCCAACTAGCCACTAGAACCAAAAGAAGAATCCATGATATGGTCAAAGGTTGTTCCATAAGTCTTAATGGTGTGAATACTAGTGTTGATATAAATATCATACCATTGGGGTCTTATGATATTCTAATTGGAATGGATTGGTTGGACAAGCATTATGCTGTTCTAGATTGTTATAACAAGAGATTTACATGTCTTGATGAAGAACTCAAACAAAGCACTGCGAAAGTTGTTCCAAGACCCATTTCTATAAGAGATATTTCAGCCTTACAACTTAAGAGGTGTTTCAGAAAATGATGTCAATTATATGCATCCCATGTGGAGGAGCCAAAAAAGACAAGGGGGCCAAGCCTTGAAGATTTCTCGGTAATACAAGAATTTGAAGATGCATTCCAAGAAATACCAGGGTTTCCACCAAAAAGGGAAATAAATTTCTCTATTGATTTAGTGCCATGAGCTGCCCTGGTTTCAAAAACACCTTACAAAATGAGCACACCAGAATTAAAAGAATTACAAATCCAGTTGGAAGAATTTTTGAAGAAAGGGTACATACGTCCAGGTGTTTCACCTTGGGGAGCACCAATACTTTTTGTCAAAAAGAAAGATGGAACTTTGAGGCTGTGTATTGACTTTCGATAGCTGAATACATCAACTATAAAGAACAAGTATCATCTACCCAGAATTGATGACCTCTTTGATCAGCTAAGAGGAGAAAAGATATTTTCAAACATAAAATTGAGGTCAGGGTACGATCAGGTAAGAATCAAAGAAGAACACATCCATAAGAAAACATTTAGAACTAGGTATGGGCATTATGAACTTGTAGTGGTGCCATTTGGACTGTCCAATGCACTAGTTGTCTTTATGTGCTTAATGAATGACATATTAAGAAATTACTTGGATAAGTTTGTCATAGTATTCCTGGATGACATACTTGTCTATTCTAAGTTAGAGGAAGAGCATCAACATCACCAAAGATTGGTATTGCAAGTGTTGAGGGAAGATCAATTGTATTCCAAGCTTAGTAAGTGTTATTTTTATCAAGAGAAGATCCATTACTTGGGGCACATTATTTCAAAATAGGGTATAGCAGTAGACCCAGAGAATATTGAAGCCATTAGAGGATGACCAACACCTAGGAATGTTTCACAAGTCATATCTTTTATGGGGTTAGCTGGTTACTATAGAATATTTATAGCAGGGTTCTCTAAGATTGCTCATCCCATCACTTCTTTGCAAAATAAGGGAATTAAATTTTAATGGACATCTGAGTATGAACATAACTTTAATTTGTTGAAAGAATTACTTACTAGTGCACCTGTTCTAAGGATTGATGACCCAAATGAAAGTTTTGTGGTATGTACAGATGCATGCAAGGAAGGAATATGCAGAGTCCTCACTCAAAATGGACAGGTCATTAGTTATGAGTCCAGAATGCTTAAGGAACATGAGCAAAACTATGCCACAGATGACTTGGAACTTGTTTCCATTGTTCACACATTAAATATGTGGAGGCATGATCTCATGGGGAAGCGATTTGAACTATGAGCAGACCACTGTGGTCTGAAATATATTTTTGAACAACCAACTTTGAATGCCAGAAAAAAAAGATGGCTGGAATTTTTAAGTGAATACGACTTTGACATAAAGCATATCAAAGGAAAATAAAATAAAGTTGTTGATGCACTTAGCAGAAGAGTACATCTCCTGCATGCTACAACTGCCAATATGCATCAATCAGACTCTAAGAGTAGAATTTTAGATGTTGTTGTTACTGATCAACATTACCTTTAGGTAACAACAAGAGGATGTACCACAAAAAATGAAAGAGTATGAGATGAAGGAAGATGGATTACTTATGCATAAAAATAGAATTTATGTTCCTAGTTCCAGAGAAGTCAGGAATTTGGTATTAAAAGAAATGCATAATGTTCCATATGATGGACATCTCGGTTACCAAAAAATAATTGCAACAATAAGAAGCCAATTTTTTGGTTGGGAATGAAAAAGGATGTTTCTGATTACATTGCCAGATGTATGGAATGTCAGAGAGAGAAGGCTGAGCATAGGCACCCAACAAGTTTGCTACAACCATTACCGATTCCAGAGAAGAAATGGGAAATGGTAACCATTGAATTTATAACAAAATTTCCCAGGACAACAAGACAACATGATTCAATCATGGTAGTGGTTGATAAATTAACAAAGGCTGCTCATTTTGTTCCTATAAAAAAAATCATACAACAACCAATATTGCAGAAATTTACATGAAAGAGATTGCTAGGTTGCATGGGATACCTAGGACAATTGTCTCGGACAGAGACACAAAGTTTACTTCAAATTTTTGGCGGGGATTATTTAAAGGATTTGGTACACATATGAACTTTAGCACATCATACCATCCATAGTTAGATGGGCAGACAAAGTGATTCAACCGAGTAATTGAAAACATGTTGAGAATGTATGTGATGGATAAGCCATCTAACTGGGAAGATTACTTACAGTTGGTTGAGTTTTCCTATAATAATGGGTATCAAGATTCATTAAAAATGATACCATTTGAAGCTTTGTATGGTAGGAAATGCAATACTCCAGTGAGTTGAGACAACCCAACAGACATAGTGGTACTTGGGCCCAAATTTCTCAAGGATATGGAAGACCAGATGGTTAAGATTAAGAAGAATTTAAAGGAAGCTCAAGATAGACATAAAGTTTATGCAGATAAGGACAAGACAACTAGAGAACTTAAAGTGGGGGAGCATGTGCTTTTAAAAGTGAAGCCCAAGAAGAGCTCTTTGAAGTTGGGTAGTTGTACAAAGATGGAAACCTTATTTTGTGGTTCATTTGAGATATTGGACATAATATGGCCAGTTGCATACATGCTTGCATTTCCTGCTTCCATGAATGTGCATAATGTGTCTCATGTATCTTTGCTAAAAAAATATGTACATGATCCTAACCATGTTATTTATTGGCACATGATTCAAGTAGAGATAGAGGGAGACTTTCAAGTCGATCCAATGCAAATATTGGACAGAAAGGTCAAAATGCTCCAAAATCAAGTTATAGGGTTGGTAAAAGTCCAGTGGACCTGCTACGGTCCTGAAGATGCTACCTAGGAACATGAAGATGCCATGTAGGTGGAGTACCCACATCTCTTTGAATAAATTTTGAGATTTTGATATCTGTTTTGTATATGCACCGAGGATAGTGAAAAAATAAGGGGAAGGGGATGTAACACCCCAGGTTTTGAACCCCGTATTAAATATTGCATTTTGTTAAGTTATGAAAGGCCAGAGTGCCTAAACAATTATTAAGAGGCCAGTGTGCCTATGAAATGTAATTTTTTGATCATTATGAATAATACATACATGGATGGCTTCTAGAGGTGTTATCACACTAAGTTGCCTTGGTTTTTTTAGTTTGTTTCAATATTTTCCTAAGCCTTAGATTTTGATTTTTTAAATTTTACCTCTTTTAAAATTGTGTTTGTTAGGACCCCCTTGATAAATAAAGTGTTGAGTCATGACTTATGTTTTGATCCTCATGTGAATTTGGACTTAGGACCATTTTTGTTCATGACTTAACTTTGATCCCCCCTCATGATTTGTCACTAGGATCGATCCTCTCCACAAATAGATTGATTTGACATACCATTTTCCTCATTCATGCCCTCATAGCCATGCCTTTCTGTCCTTTTCTTACCTGTCCAATTATTTTTTGAAATGGAGTGCTACCCACTCATCAGAAGTTTCCGTAGCACCTTTCCTGTTCATCATTTTCCACCTTAAGTTATGATTACAATGCTGATGTTATCTTCCTTGTTTTCAACTCCAAGAGTTGGTTAAAAGATGCCTTCAAGATCTCATATGTATGAGCTCTGATAACGATTTGTGATTTTGAAAAAATCAAGATTTCTGCATTGCGCAAACTCCCAGTTTTGACCAGTTGATAGAAGTGCTACCAGATCTGATGCTGAGATAGATTTGGAGGTCGGGATGTTCGTGACTTCTTCCTGAAATCTCACTGAGGCTTCAAACAAATTTTTATTCCACATGTATCTCGTGTTTCCTCCTCTGCACATAATTTTCAAAGAGATTTAGCGCTCAGAGTTTTGGATTATCGGGCTTGCATAGTTGAAGGAGACCTTTCCTCACACCATTCTATCCTTGTCTCCTCTCCTTTCAAACCTGCAAATTTCACTACCTGTATGTCGAAGTCTGATACATCCACACACTATAGCTACTAAGCTCACAACATCTAAACAATTCTATCCTCTGCATACACAGTGTGCTACCTAGATGAGCTACTTAATCACACTGTGTCTCCCCTACTTCCTTTGACACTTGAGTCGAGTGTTTTCTACCCAGTTTCAAAGGCCAATTACATAGTACCCTCTCATTTTCTAAGTGTTCAATACTTGAACAAATCCAAGGGAGGGATTTCCACAACCAAGTTTAGCTTACTAGCAATCAATCTGGTTTAAGGAAGTTCTTGTAAAAGTGCAACCTTGTCCATTTGAAGCTTGATTTTAGGTCCTCTTGGTCATTACCACCCCATATCCATAAGAATCTCTCATCCTAAGCTATGGATACGCCTCAGATGAAGAAGTCACACAAGAGGGGCAAGGTAGTTAGAACTGAACCTGTGGATATGCATCTTTTTGAGACAGATCCCATGGCAAGAGAAGTTTTTCAAAGAGTGGGATGCCTCTCTTTCTGCCAGAATATGCAAAGAGGTCATCCTGAGGTGATAAGGAAATTTGCCTTACATTTTGATGGTTGGAAGACCAAGGTAGGGGATTTAGAATTCGAGGTGACTGGCCTCTATTTCAGCTGCAACATGAATCCCTATCACATGTGAGAAATGGTTTAAAGCCATGGCTTTGAACACAACCTATGCCAAAGATTTCCTTAAGCCTGAACATCAAGCCAGTGATTTGTCTAAAGGTGTGCCAAGGAATCAACTGATTGAGCAGTTTGACAAGATATTAAGGATCATTCAGAGATACTTTACATGTGAAGGGAGGTTTAACACATTATACCAGTGCCATATAAAGCTTCTGCTACATTTTACTGGTAAAATTGAAATTAATATTCCTTACTATTTGCTAAGGAGCATAGGTAAGATGTCATACAATATTCAATCCAAGTCTAAGGATGTGGATACTAGCATATTCCACTCTGGATTGATTAGAATGCTAGTTTCTGAAGAACTGGGTAAGAAATATATCTCATGGGAAAATTTTGTTGTTGCTTCCCACTTAAAGTTGGATATAGCAGCCACTCCTCAATCACATAAAGCAAGCCCTTTATCATCCACTAGTGCTACTAAAGCAGGTACCAACAAGAAGAGAAAGGGCAGAGTTCCTGTTCAAGTTTCAGAGGTCATCAAGGAGGTCACAGGAACTAAGGAGGAATCTTGTCATTCCACACAGAGAGATTTTTCACCTCCTCCTCCACCAGATTTAGAAGAAGTTCCTTCTACTACTAAAACTGCAATAAAGAAAGGGAAGAAGCTACACTTCTCCTCATCTCCTCCAATATCCAGTACCAAGGTCAGGAAACCTTTCACAAGATCATTAGCTCCTAAAGAGGTTGCTGAAGAATAGTCCCTACCAAAATCCTCTATCCTACAAAATAAGAAAGGGAAAGGCATTGTAAATCTTGTGGAGAAGAAAAAGAAACCCCTGTGTAGAAGAAGAAAGATAAAGACATAGGTATCAGGAAGCCCGATGAGACAAACAAGGAAATTCCTATGCAATAGGAAGAGGAGACCATGAAATTTTTTGTTGAGACTGTTCATGTCACTACTCCACCTGACAACCATACATTCAAAAGATTAATTAGGCAACTTAGGGATGCTAGGAAGGAGGTGGCTCAGTTGAAAACATAAGCCATGTCTGACAGGGTTAAGATGAAATAAATCATGGATGGCTACAACCACACTCTTGAACTGGAAAGGTTTGCAGCAAGAAAGTCCCAACCTCTCCATAGGCAACTCAAAAACCTTTACAAGAAGAACAAAGGCTTTCAGTCTTAGAACAAGAAGCTCAAAGCAGAGTTGCAACATTTTCAAGATGAAGTGGCTCAAAGGAACTTGCAGATATTGGTTGAAGCTGCTATTGAAAAGGAGACACCAACAACCAAGGAGAGCATAGATCCACTGAAGAAGCCTGCCACTACTAAAAGGAAGAAACCTGTTGTGCCAAAGGAGGATCCTCCTTATACAAGAAAGAGTGTCAGGTTAAGTGTCAGAGTAATGAAGTAGCTGGTGAAAGGTGAGCCCCATTTTTGAAGATGGTTCCTTTTTGTGAAGATAAACTGTCGTTGAAACACTACCTCTGCCACCTATACAGGCTTGTAAGTGCTTACTGTTTAGAGTTTTGGGGTTTTTGTGAAGTATTAACTCCTTCAACAGTAATAATGCAGACATTCTGTAGCACTATGGCACTACATAATAGTCTATTTTGGTGTTCCACTAGTTTGCTACCTACAGTGCTGCCAAATCACCTAAAGCTAATGCTGCTACTACTCAAGGTTTCTACTCATTCCACACATGTCCAAGTGGAGGTGCTACGTATTTTGATGGCTCTACCTAAAATTTGCACAGAGACACTCAACGTGCACTACCTAAGTTCGCTACCGAATTTCTGGCATAGACAAAATTTGCACAAAAACGCACTAGAGTGGCACTACCGAAATTTGCTACCTAAATTATCGCATAGATCGAAGTTTGCATATAGGACAAGAAGGTTTGGCGCTACCTTTTATACTTGTCTGGTTTTGGGGTTGCACTACATAATCTCATGAAATTTGGTGAAGGCACTACGAAGTGCGCTACTCAGAATGCTACCCAAAGATGCTACCAACAGATACTGGGAATCTAGGAGGGTCAAGCTAACAACTTTTGGATAGCTGATGATGGAGAGAATTGCAGAAACATTAGTTGGCAGCATGATGATAGCCACATGCCCCTGAAAGACACATGGAAAACAAGGAATTGCACACCAAAGGGGGATCAAGTTAGTTTGAAGATTGGTTGGATTAGTCACCAACACTTTCCTATTTTATAGCATAGGTTGTTATTCAAGTTGTTAGATGAAATAAATTCTTAGATATTTTCATGGGAGGAAGGCCAACTCGCACCTCTAGCTGTTGCCTCCCTCTTTGTTATAAATAGATAGATGAAATGATTTAGTAGGTTCTAATGGTTGAGCAAGGCTCCCTTATACTGTAATATTTTGATGAAGTTACTGTGAACTGGCTATGTACTTGATTTAAGATATCTTGGTTAATAGAAATCAACTTCTCTTTCCAGCTTATTTGCTTCTGATGCTAAAGTGTTCATGTTTTGAATGATTCACATGAATGGTTGTGGTGATATTATGATGTATGTTTGACTATTATATTATCACGATGTTTCTTTAGTATCCTTAAGTTCTAAACTCAAGAAGATCTTGTGTTAAGATTATTTCTTCCTTAGGTTGTTTACAGACCTAATGTTTACAACAACCCCTACATTCCTCTCATTGAAGTCTTCCCTCTATTCATACTTACTCCCAATTATTGATTGAAGTTAGCCAAGACCTTGATTCCTTGTGCATGCTAGCCCTGATTTCTGAGTTGAAAAATTATCATCTTGAGTCTTATCCATTTGACCCCTCAAAACTCTTTTACATTCACATATAACTTGATGGGTATTGGGCTTGCCTTCCATGCAATATGAAGGTGATTCCTAGTGCTAACAAGAGGGACATGAACAAGAGTTATAGGGGGCTATGATTCCACAAGAGAGGGGGCTTGAGGGGATAATTATTTATTTTATTTTATTTACCCATTATTGTCTTAATGGAGAATAATAGTTACATGAGCTTCTTGGGGGGGGGGGAGGCCAAGTGGTTCCTTAATTCCAAGAATTACATAAACCTGTCCTTGGTCTGTTTTGGGGTTCTCACTCCCTCTCTCGTTCTTGCTCTGCTACTGGTTTCTTCTGTTTCACTCATGCACTCATTCAACCAATTGCTCGTTGTTCACACCTTTCGTTGGGAATTCACTCCATTCATTCTACCACCCACTCATCTTTCCTCTTTCGTGTCTTGTCTTTGGAAAGGAAAACCAAACTTTTGAAAGGAAACCGTCGTATTGTTGGTTGTAGAGACTGCTGGTGTATTCCAACCATGATTCAAGATCTGCATGTCTGAGATGCTTTGGTCTGGGCTCAGTTTCTCTTACTGCTGCAAGTCCTAAGAGTCCCAGCATGGAGATTCTAGACCAGCTGCAATGGAGCCCTATAAGGAGATGGACATCATGATAAACTACATGGCAGAGAAGGGGGTCCATTCTCTTGGGTTGTGTAGACTGGGCAGAAGAGAGTTGGATACTTGGATTGCTGTGGGTGTTGAGAATCCTATGAGAGCTTGAGTGCTGACTGGTTTGGGAAGCTGAGTGACACTCTAGAACCATCCTTGTGGATTCATAGCCCTAGCTTGGGGGTGAAATTGTTGTTGAGACTTGGAACAACAACGTTTACGGTTGGGTGGAACTTCCTTGGTGTGCAACTAGTTTGTGTCTTGTCTTAGAAAAGACAAGTTCTCTCTGTTATGGTTATTTACCTATGTATCTTTATTTTCGCTGTGTATTTAATTATCTATGAATTTCACATCTATAATATGCATACTTGCTGGTTATTGTTGTGCATGTCATATGGTTCATTTATTTTATGTTTAACATGAATCTTGATCAGTGCATGTGAATATTTCATTCATCCTTGTTATTTAAAGTTAGATTAGAGGTCGAATTAGTCCAGAAGGGGACTTGAAGTTAGCGTGCCCGACCTGTGGGTGTCTAGGTACATTACAGGTCATAATGATGAAGGAATCCCCAAAAATGAACTAATTTCCCCCAAATATATGTGCATGTTCCCAACTTGACACTTGTTATGTTGGGAACTACATGGGCCTCCCACATGGACCCCCCCACATGGTGATACGTTTCCCCTTAGGGACTTAGGATAAAACAAATATCCCATACTTTAGACTTTAGACTTTAGAAGTATTAATAAAATATTCCTTTGGTCTTAAGCCCCCTTAGCTTAGCCCATTTCCTAAACTCTTAACCCCCCATTTCCCTTTCTAGTGGAGTTTATCCCCCCATCTCTTTCATTTGGTTGGTCTGTATGCAGTGGTATACTTAATTAATAATATGAGTATGATTTACAATTACAATATAGGCATGATGTCCTTTAGCATCTAGGCTCCTTGGCCTAATAGTCATATAATAATTCTATCCTAAAATAACCTAGCTCACCAACCTATGAAACACAACATATATACAAAGTCTCCCTGGCCTTAAGATAACACACTCAATCCGGTGTGTGCAGAGCTCTGGAATGTGCACACTCTTCTTTTGGTATGAGATTCCCATGCACTGACTTAATCCAGGCATAATCAGATCAAATACCATGTATCATCATCTCACTAGCTTATAATCATATTTACATTTACATTTACAATTGGGGTTCATACTAGGGATATTACATTCCCGTCCCCCTTATTTATGCATTGTCCTTAGTGCATTATATACCATGTAGAATTCAAAATTCCTCAAAAAACTCCATGCATTTGCTA
Source organism: Picea engelmannii (assembly GCA_009831015.1). Taxonomy (NCBI): domain Eukaryota; kingdom Viridiplantae; phylum Streptophyta; class Pinopsida; order Pinales; family Pinaceae; genus Picea; species Picea engelmannii. The sequence goes on along the minus strand of ML778141.1, from coordinate 473,695 downwards.
ATGAAGCTTGTTATCCACCTGGTTCTCTTCTTTCAAGCACCAATTCAAGTATCCATGCCGCAACTAGAAGTCATTTTCTCTATTCCATAGAGATGCTTCATGAAAGATTTCAACTCATTTTTCCTTTTGGAACACCCTCATTATGACAAATACCATGCCATAAGCATCCTTGAGTTGCATATTCCTTGTTGCACTCACCCTTCTAGGCTCAGGTATCCCTTCACTGCTACACAATCCCTCAATGATCCATCTTTTCAAGGCTTTCACACACAAGGAGAGCGCTAACTGATTACCATAACCACACCAAGGTTCTACATTTATAGGGCTCCAATGTTTCCAACAACAGTTGTTCTACATTTAACTCACTTGCATCACCCACATACAATTATTATGAGAGATTATTATAAAAACTTCATTTTAGAAATTCAAATTTATTTCATAAATGAAATCCATTGTTCCCAAAATACAAAAATTTATCTCATAGATTTCTTGGCTGTTGCAACAACATGTAGTAATTTTTATCATGGCTTTCTGCAGTATCATAGTTGAGACCACTTTTCCTGCAATCTTTTCCATCTTGCATTCATCCAACAAATTATTAGTATGCCATGCACCATAAAATTCTATTGTAATACTTACAAAAGCTCACAAGTAATTCCAGAATTGTCCACACTTAAAAATTTCCATCACCAACTATCAAGTAATTTATTAAATAGAATAAAATTACCGGTCTATGCATATGCATGTTCACAATTAATATCAATAAGTTCATTACTCCATTTTATGAAAATAAAATTCCTGTAGTCAATGCTCATGTGACTACTCAACTTGCAACTTTCCTGTTGCAATGTCTAACAACCCTTGAATTGTCTTCAACTCCGTGAGTGAGTAATAATTGTAACATTTAAGCTATTAGCATAATCATTTCCATTAAATAACATGTATGCATGAACTCACAAAAATGCATTCAATAATTCACTCAAGTATAACAATTTATTATGCATAAGTGTAAGTCTACCACTTACTATGCATGAGTGTAATTCTCAATGCATATCTATTCACTAAATTTTTCCATTGATTTTCATAATGCTCCATATCTAAGTTATGTATCTCACAGTTGGTAAATTAGAAATCTTTCAAATGCCTTGACACATTCTCCATACACTTCCTATTGTCTTCTTAATTAATTGTATGCCTTCCTTTTCGACCCGAACACTACACCAAGAATATAATTCTGTGGTGTTCATTAGTGTCAGAAAAAAAGTTGCAATCCAAATATTATTTAGAAGTAGGAATTTCATTGGATATTTATGTGGTACATAGCCTTTCCATAACCATAACTTGCCATAACCAACCATGTCATGGTTTCATACATGACTAGCTTTTTTGGCATCCATTCTTATAACATGTTCATACCTTTTATTGCCTTGTTTATTAGCTCATATCCAATTAACATGACATGTTGCTATGTCATTGTTTCCAAAGATAAAAATATTTTATAATTATTACATGCCTCCAACCTTTACCACATCCAGTGGCATTTTATTCACATCAATACATTCAACTAATAAAATAATTTGATTTTATAAAATAAAACTCGATGACGAAATTCTTACCTAAATTCCCTTCATCAATTATACAATAAGAGTACATAAAACTCATACCTGCATAGATTCCATTGAATGGATTTATGCTTCATGCATAGTGTTAGTCCCTAAATTTGCACTCAACTTCTAAGGGAAAGCTAGGGCATCATTGATTTATTGCAAAAGCGTTTTGTGGGTTTTATGATTGGGTTTTTGAGTAAGGTGGTTTGAAACTGGTTTCAAGGTAACAACACAATATGAAAAACAAGATTAAAACATAGTATATCCCATTGACCGAATAATAGGTAAACATAAAGATGGATCAAACCAATCAAGAAAAAGGAAGGTGAAGCCTTCAATTTGTCAACTTCACCATAATTCTTGCCTCAAAATATCATAAAGAAACAAGATGTTCAGCTTGATATCAAACTTGAAAAATAATCTTTACAGTAAAATTTTCACTGTATAAATTAACAGTCAAGAATCAAAAGCATTGCAATCTGCATATGAATTCAAGCATGAATAAAGAAATAACAGAGTAGAAAAAGAGGGTCTAACCATCCATATGCCTTTTCTATTAAGTGTCAAATTGAACATAATGCCTTTACAATGTGCTTCACAAAAAGGTCCCTTGGGTCTCCAATTTTTTGACCTCTGCCTCTCATTCTACATAATTTATATAGAAACAATACATAATAATCAAGATCCAAAAGAAATGGATCTGAAAACATCCTCATCTATGTTTAGTTTCTTGTTTCAAATAATCAAGGAGAATATCCAATCTGATCTCCAATTTGAATTGATGAGGTGGCTTGTCAACTACTGTCCATGAGATTTTTCAGGAAAACAAATCTGGTAAATTCCTGAAAAATAGGGTCCAACAATCAATTCAAATCTCTTAAATGGTGATAGCTGTGTAAAAACTGAGAGAGGTTTTTGCGAAGGGGAATGTACCCAACAAAAAAATCTTTTTGTTTCATCAAATTCATCTCTAGCTGTTCTGTAACCTCTCTTGAAGAAGAAGACTAAAACAAGTAAAAATAACAGAGAATTTCCTATAGTTTTTTCAGAAAATTAGCCCTCAAAGATCAATTCGAATCTCTTAAATGGTGATATATGTGTAAAAAATGAGAGAGTTTTTTTTGAAGGGGCATGTTCCCAACAAAAACCTCTTTTGGTTTCATCAAATTCCTCTCCAGGTGTTCTGCAACCTCTCTCTTGAAGAAGACTAAAACAGGAAAAAATAACAAAGTATTTTCTGTAGCTTATCAGAAAATTAGCCTTCAAAGATCAATTTGAATATCTTAAATGGTGATAGCTGTGGAAAAAATGAGAGAGGTTTTTGTGAAGGTGCATGTTCCCAACAAAAAACTCCTTTGGTTTCAACAAATTCATCTCCAACTGTTCTGCAACCCTCTTGAAGAAAAATACTAAAACAGGTAAAAATAACAGAGAATTTCCTGTAGCTTTTCTGGTTCTTCTTTTAATGATTATTTGCATCTAATGGTACTTCTGCCAATTCTGAAATAGTGTTTCCATCATTGCTATGTTTCCCTATGTATCCATGAGCCTTTGAACCTTCACAAGGCATATCATTGTTGACAAATTTTTCTTCCATGTTTTTATCTGAACCATTAGTTACTTTTGGTTCCATTTCAATCTCTGTTTTCTTGCAATCTTGTGTAGCATCAGACATACTATTATCCTTCCAGGATTTACCACAAGGAAACATACTAGGCACTATTGTAGTCTTTTGGTGTTTATCAACCTGTTTGTGAGATGTAAGCCACTTGCCTTTATCACGAACCTTTCAACTCTTGAGGCCTGGGCGACGTTGCAACTCAGGAAACTCAGCAAACACATCTAGAAGCTCTATTGATCCCCCACTTTGCCTAAGCACCTCACCAACAACAGCTTCATCTTCAACTAGATTCATTAAGAAAGTAGAGTAAACTAGTTTGCCTCCAACTTTAAGTGATGCAACACCTCTCATGGAAATTTGAACTTGAAGGCGATGTACCTTATTGCCAAGTCTAGCATTCCATTTTTTCCAGATATCAGGTGCCTTAGGAATTGTTCCATCCCCACTGCAAGGTACATCACATAATATGCGATCAAAAAGCAACTCTATTATAATTTATGCATGGGTGTCTTCATTCATCTCAAGTCTTCCACTACCTTTATCCTCTGTCTCATTTTGTTTGTGTTAGCATGCCATTATTTTTGCAACGACAACTTGGAGAGTTTTGTGCTTCATGATTGGTTACCAATAAGTTAGCACTGCACATCCTCTTTTTCTGATGAATGAGAAGATTACACCTTTAAACATCAACATCATTTTCTATGACCATTCCCTTGGGTAGAAACACAAGCTTAGCTGATTTGTGAATCATCTCTAGAAATTGAAATGTTTTTGACCCAGTTGCTGCACATATATCAAGAATATAGTGGTGTGACTGTACATCCAATAAAAGGGGTGGCACCATGCTCACAACCTCTTGTTGAGTTATGTTCCCAATCTCGTTTTATTTCTTTAAGAATTCATGAATCCTTTCAAGTATTTGGTTTTTCCTTAGTTGCATGCGAGAGAAATTCAAGTGCCAAGCAAGCTTTGCTGGATACCAAGGTAAAGGCCTAATAAGTTCAACAACATTGCCACCTACATCTCATCAGGTATAATGGCTTGTTCTTTTGATCAGAGTAGTGTGCCATTTGGGTCGAATCCAGCTATGAGGTACTCCCCTGTTCCAATTTAGACTACCTGTCCACTCCTCTTTGGCACCATCAAAACAAAATTCTGTAACTAGCGCCCTCGGGTTTCAAATTTTCCACATGCAATCTGTTAGTGTATTCCGTTCCTTTGAGAATATACCTGCACCTAAATTCAGAAAAATCAAACAGGTAGAATATAACGATCATTGAGAATTGGGTGATTTAAAATGAGTCATGCACGGGTACACAACAATCGGGTTATGAAACAGTTTGAATCGGTAAATGATTCTAGGATTTTGTGTATGCATGTGAACTCTCAATCCATGATTCATGTCATCATAACGAAATTTGGATGGCAGGCGTGTATCAAGGCATGATTATTTTGGCTCTACGAGAATAGCCTTATTCTCGTAGCACTATTAATGACTTAGCAAAATTTGAATTTATGAAGTTCAAACAGGCATATAAGGTGACACCTCATTTAAAAACAATGTCTTTCAATTTCAAACTTGAATAAACTATTCAAAAACTGAAATGCAAACCATAAGACACTAAAAACAAAGAACAAAATCAACTGGAAACATAAATTGAAGTGTAGGTAAGAACGGTTTAGAATAAGGTTTTCTCACTAAACCAAGACAAAATTAGAGACTAACAGATAGCTGATAACAATATAAGCTCCCATGCTTCGATTATAAGACTTATAATCCACTCTTAAAATTTTTGTTGCTTCCTTCTATAAGTAGCAACATTAGTAGCAGCACTTGCAAACATGCAAGAATTCTCTCTTTCCTGGTACAACAACCACCATTAGAGCTTTCATATTAATATATATTCAACAATAGAATAATCCTAATCTTATTATGTTATATATGTATATTAACAAATTGGCATTCATCAATTCATATTTGTATGCACTAATAATGCATCATCAACATGCTCCTAAATGCATTTGCATGTCAATTTCCTGTACTATGAATGGTTTTCCAACAATCCATAACATAATTTTTGCTACAATAATTGTAGCAATCTCCTTCTCCCTGTATCACTTTTCTTTGTTGTTCCTAGAAGTCTTCAATTCTTCCCAGATTCCTGAATATTCTTGTGTTCTTATAAAATAAAACAATGTGCCTAATTTCTCTCTATCTCGAGTACTTTTCCATCCCAACCTTTCTTATCTACTTTGCACACTTGTAACCATATATTATGTTGATATTAATTTTCAACATTCCACTATTACTTGGATCCCTTTGATCCAACTCCTACATGACCGAATTACATTTCCAGTCACGCTCTCTAATTAACCTTGGATATTTAATGCCAATTTCTTTATTGAAACAAACTGATTCTGCCTTTCCTTGACTAAACATATCAGTACTTGGAGTTGCTTACTAAACCATTACTTTCTCCTGTCGTGACCCATCTGATTTCAACCTGACTTGCATAATCAACTTCCATCATACCATATTGATGCACCTATTCCTTATTCTCCATGTTTGAATCCTTTTGGATTAACATCCCAATGTACCCTGGGAATGCACTCATCTCTTGGGAATGTACCCAACATTCCTTCCCATTGTTGTCAGAGTTCCTCGAATGTTGTAGAAGACTATGTATAACTTAGTATCCATATATTGCTACCTTTCAACTATATTAATTTACTCATGAACTTCATCTAGTCTCTAATACATTTATCTTTGAGTAATTCCTCTGCTAGGAGTTTTATTGCATCATTCTATATCCAATATTTCCATAGTATATTGTTTTATGCCTCAACCAACACTCCTTACTTATGTGCACCTTCATTTATTTGCCCTTGAAGTGATGCCCTTCGTACCATGCTTCCACTGCACACTCCGATAACCATACGGGAAGCATTACTCTATAACTGCATAGCTAATCCCTGGAGATGATGCACTCTTTATCCATATATGTATTAAGCCTCTCCCTTTATCTGATTACAATCATCCTAATAGTCAATTCCTTTTATAATAGATCTGACTCCAATGTATTGCTTAATATGTATATTGGTTTATTTGGGAGTGAAAGGACTTTCACTATTTCATTGACTACATGATCTATTCATTTGCCCAGATTCCATTGAGTACTTGACTAACATGAGTGGACTTCCTGTAGTGGCTTCCCAAGACTTTATGGTTGTACCTGGATTCATACCTTAATATTTTGTAGTCTTGGATTTTGATCATCTTATGAAATATTTTTGTCATAGCACTCTTGCCCTGAGAAACTTTGCTTACATTTAACTAAATTTCAGCCTTCTCACCTATTATGAACTAAATGTTGTTAAATCTGCAAAATTTGCAGCCAAAAAAATTTGTTTGGCTAAATAATTTAACAAATTTATGAAATTATGTACAATTTTGTTCCAATAATGCATCATAATTCCTTCTTTCGATCTCTTGTGAAAATTGACTACCCAAGTCAATTTTTTGGGTGGATACTTAGACTCCCCTATCCAAGACCTTTCCAATGAATACTACCTTTCTCAATTCTAAGTCTTGAGCAGAAAGTTATGGTCATTTGAAAATTTCCCATTAATTTCTCTTGTTCACACTTCAACTAGGTGCAAATCTGAACTGTAATTATGCATTTTTGCACATGTTCCATTGGATTTTTGGTAGGAGCCCAGTTGGGTTTCTTAATATACATATTTTGGACAGTCTGTCCAACTTTCACCTCTTTCTGGGTTCTAGGCCAATTAGTGTTTTTGGCCTTGAATGCTACAGGTACTTTATGTGCCATCATAAACATTTTTAACATGCCCAAAATTTTAATTCAGCTCCATGACTGTGTTTTATGGTGCAATAGATTTCCTGATGGTCTGAGTCAAAGTTCTATGATGCAAACCCCCACCCCTCCTAGGGGGCACGCACAACCTCCCAGTCTAGGATCTTCTTCTGGAGTTGAATTAGCTTTTGGATCCATGTTGGATGCTCTCTTAATGTACGCATGTCCTTTTATTTTTTTATGAAGGTCCAAAAAAACCTGCGGGTGATTTACTTTGAGCCCCTTTCACCAAGAATCAAAACCATAGGTGCTAGCCCCTTTTCTTCAGCATAAATATCACGTGACCGTGGGCTAGAACCAATAGCTCAACTAAAAGGCACTATCCAAAGCTCTGGGACTTCGATGTTCCATGAACATTCAAATTTTCAACATTCCAATATCCCAGAGTGGTTACCGACCGAATTTGGTCATAAAGTGACTTTGACCAGTGGGTGTAGGTATTCTACCTATCCTTCCTCTCTCCAAACTCTTACATCCAGATCTGACGGCTGGGGGGGATTCTATTCCCTCCTCCATGATCTATGGTGGAGATTCACTTTAGGACTCTGATATTTGGGATTTTTCACGACTCCAACACTTAAATCTTCTGAACTGCCCAATTGGCGAACTCCCAAAGAGTTTAGGGATTAAGAATCCACACTTTTCTCCTTGATCTATGACTGAGATAAAATTTGGGACTCTGGGACTCTGGGCTTCAGAGTTTCCCAACTCCAACACACTCTACCTCCCAGATAGTTGAACTTCAAACTGAAATCGATGGCTCACACTCCTACCATAGCCAACGATTATGATTAACTATGATCTTCGGGCTTCGGGGATTCTTGCTCCAGACGACCACCACACTCCTAAACTGCTGAACGTCGAACTGAAATCGATGACTCACACTCCTGCCACAACTAGCGACTATAATTAAATATGGGCTTCAGGCTTCAGGGCTTCTCACTTGAGATGACCACCACACTCTTGAACTATTAAACGTCGAACTAAAATCAATGGCTCACACTCCTCTCATAGCCAACGACTGTGATTAACTCTAAGCTTCGAGGTTTCTCGCTCCAGATGACCACCACGCTCCCGAACTGAAATTGAAGGATCACACTCCTTCCATAGCCAATGACTGTGATTAACTCTGGGCTTTGGGTTTCTGGGCTTCTCGCTTCAGACGACCACCACACTCCCAAACTTTCGAACGTCTAATTGGCGAAGGGCGGAGATCTACGACTGATACTCTCCTTTGGTCAATGACTATGATTAACTACGGTACTTCGGATCTTCGAGAATTTTCACACCAAAATAAATTTTAGCCACAATCCTCTAGATAGCCTAATTTCCAAATACTTGGAAATATACGAACACGTGTACCCAACAACCGACAGTCAGGATTTACTCCAGAATTCGGGACTTCAGGGAATTCTCCACTAAGCACAACCACAACCAATTTATCCCAGAGTGTCAAATCGTCGAGCCACTCAGGGATCCAATGACTCACACTCTCCTAGTGATCTATGATGTAGATTCACTTCGGGACTTCGTAGCTTCGAGCATTTCTCCTCCTCACGACACAAGGGTCAATTTTTTCCCGAAGTGTCGAATCTCTTAATTGTGAGATCTACGGCTCACATTCCGTGATGGGATCTATGGATGAGATCCCACTTTGACCAATACTTAAGGCATGAGAAATCCGATCGACAGTTCTCATTCTCATGTGCTTAGATCCAATGGCTGGGATCTGATCTCCTCTATCCTACGCTCTCCTCTCGTTTAAGTTTGATCCAATGACCCAGATCTAATCTTGTAGCCCAAATCAACATTATGGTTTCTCTCCTTTGTGGCTCTGCTTCTGTCCAACGAAGGATTTCTCAATCTTTCAAAGGCTCGACCTTTGATCTCTCCACTGTAGGGTCAAATCCTTGGCCTTTCCTTGCTTTCTCGAATCACTACACCTCCTGAGCTTGGAACTTGTAATAAGTTATCTTGCACACACTTTCACTTCTCTTATAGTCTGAAACTTAGAATGTTATCGCCCTCTTCAATCCTTGCATAGGCTCTACACACAGGGTAAAATCATGAAGATGGGTAACACTTTTGCTTGTTTTATGACAAAAAAAACTATATTTTCACAAGTTCTTCAACTTTCAGCATACACAAATATTTTTTTTATTTAGAATTTCACTTTATAGTAAAAATAAAACTTGTGAATAATTTTTTTATATTTCTAATGACTATTTTTCAATTTTTTTTTATCAAGATTTGATATGTCAATTTGACAATTGTTTAACAGTATGTTCCTTAAACATGAAAGGAATGATAATGAGTTATTGTTTTCCACA
>ML778141.1:441542-453280 GCA_009831015.1 Picea engelmannii | reverse complement strand
TAAGTGGGGTAAAAGGAGGTTGCCCCCTTGAAGAGGCTTATTATCTAAAATTATCTCTTCTTCAAGGCATTGAGTACTTTTTCTGAGGTTTTTCTATGCTATATTGATATTTGGTTCTTAACAATGACACCATGTCAAGGGACGAAACTCGGTCATGGCTTCCAAGAGGTCTTCACTGGAAGGAAGAAACACACTCTAGAAGGACACCATGTTGAGGGTTGCGACAGGAGTAAAGATATCAGGCTCTAACAACCCTATTGAAGAGATCACCATGTCAACTATTTGATCTAAGTCATCAGAAGTTGAAGTCATGGGCGACAATGCCACATAATTGACTTGTGGCGGGGGCGATACCGTCTGCATATAAGAACCATTTAGGGAGGCAATCCAGTTGGGGTCAATGAATGAAAGTTGATCAATAGTCACAACTCGTCCATCGTGAGGGAAAGATATCACATGAAAAAGAGTAGACACAATAGCTTTCATGGCATAGACATAATCTCACCTAAGGAGTAAAGCAAAATCCAAGGGGTCTTGGACTACCATGACATCAATAAAGACAATTTTCCCTCCCAAAGCTATAGGAAATTGAGGAAGGGTCCCTAAAGGTTGACTGGTTCTTCTGTTAAGAGCTAACAGATTCTGCGTAACTGGCACAAGTGGAGGATAACCCAAAGCTTGCCAAGCAATAGAGGACAAAATACTAACTGACGAACCTTCATCTATCAACGTATGAGGAACGTCTCGACCACAAAAATGTACTGTAATCTGGAAAGGAATGTGAGGGGGAATATGAGGTCCAGTTAGCACACCCCAATTAAAAAGAATGGTCTCATTACTTGGAGGAGGTTCCACGAGAGAAGGAGGAATACCCACTGACATGGTAGAGTTTGTATCAACGAGAAAAATATAGGCAGTATCGAGTTTACTCTCGAGCAGGAGAGTAGGATTAATTGATGACGAGATCAGATCGACCACTTGGGTTACATTCTCCAAGGGGAGAATGGGGTCGACAGGTGGAAACGGATCGACCACTTGGGTGACACTCTCTAATGGGAGAGTGGGATCGTCCAAGGATAGGATGGGATCGATCTCTTTAGTTTCACTCTCTGAGGGGAGAGCAGGATTGACCGAGGATGGTATTAGATCAACCACTTTGTCAACTGGTTCAACTAAGGACGTGACCAGATTGACGACATGATCAACTAGATTGACTGAGGAAGGGACTGGTGTGATCATTCCATCAACTATAGGGGGGTCAAGAGTAAGCTTGTGATAAGCAGCTGGAAGTTGAGGCTGTGAAACAGTCATGTCTTCCAGGAATTTCGAGGCTTCTTCCATATAAGGGCAAAGCTGAGTTAGATGACTCCCTTTGCATAACATACACGGGAACTTGACTCTACTTTTCTTCTTCCCAACGGTATCGTGACTAGTTGATGGGAGGTCATCAACATGTTGTTCATAGGATGACGACATGGATTGGTCAGGGTGTGTAAACCATACTTCTATAACCTTGGATAGACCAGGAAAATCCTTAAGAAGATGACTACCCTTACAAAGCCTGCAAGGGTACTTGGGCTTACGAGTTGTTTGGGTGATCTTGACATCATCAACACTCCCAACATGATTAATAGTAACTGGTTCTTTTCCAACATGTTTTACAGTGGTTGGAGGTTTTGACCCTTGTTTATCTTTCTTCTTCTTATTCACTGGGTTACTAGCTTCATAAATTTCACTCGACGAAGAATATGAAACGAAAGGCGACCTTGCAAGCGAAGGAGGTGAAGAAGATCTTATTGGTGAAGACGGTGAATGATCAACATGAGGTTTATGTTCTTGAGGGGAAGTGCTTGTGACTGAAGAACTAACTGCATTCGAGATTACTTGAGTGGAAAACAACCATACCGGTAATCCAATTGTGAGACCTGGAAGTCTCAAAGTAGCGATGTGAGGAGGAACAATGTTTCCGTAAGAAGGAAAAACAAAAGGTTCCCCTTGAGCAGAGGTTCCTTCATTGGTAATTATGGGAATTGACGCCATTAAAAATGAAAAACCAATCTAGAGTCCGCTAGGGAAAACAAACAACACACGTTAAAAAATCTAGTAAGCAAGCAAGCAAACAAAACCTTATCACAATGAGCACACTAGTTGGTGATGAAATCCAATGTCGTGGGAACAAAGTAATAAGAGGCTAAAATAGAGCGGGTTGAAAAGTTACGTTGACGACCTTCTTAATGGACTTACACCTTGGTTCAAGCTCCCACACATAATCGTGGGTATACCCTCCAAGGAGCCTGAGTGAGTTTGGCCAATGTCGATTCCAGGTACCGTGAAGACTTTCCCCTCCACAATCACGTTGTGTAAAGAACCTAGAGAGATAGGCCACTAAGGTTACCAATTACTACAATGATTTCTGGGGAAACAGTCGACAGGCCAATCCACGTGCAAGGGTAGGGTATCTAGCCCGAAATCAAATTGAAAGGCTTCCACTCATCATTGTGGGTATATCTTTAAATGACCCCCATAATACATGTGTTAGCGTCGGAAGTCACTCCTGGATTGCTTGCAGAAGCAGAGCCCGACACCCATAAGTTTAATGTCATGATTTGTTTATAAAGGGTGATCAAATGGAGATAAAGACTCGAGGAGATATCATTCTAACTCAGGGACTGGGTCTGGTATGTAAAGAACCAAGGAGGTCTAGAATCCTAAATTCAGCCAGTAGGTTGATTAAAAGATGAGTAGGTGGAAGACTTAGGAGAAAATGAACAAACAACTCTGGGAAACAGGCTTGCAGCGGTTTGTGGGGGAAAAACTCTGAAGGTAGGATCCTCCTGGTTCAGGGCTTCAAGAAATTGAATAGAAGACTCGACTGGATCCTCCAATTCCAATTCATTCAGCGTTAAAGAAATCACAGGAATCGGCTAGAGGCTCCGTAACCATTACAGTGATCCATTACAACATCATCCTATAATAGCTACAACTCGACTGGATCCTCCAATTCCGAGCTGCTCTAACATAGTGTAAACAAAGACATGAAAGAAACTGGCATTCATAAGGAAATAAGTCTCAAAAGTTCATACATAACCAGAGCAACAATGCTTCATTAAAACTTTACAACCGGGAGCTCATCTCAACCATCGATACCCACAAAAATGGCAAAAATGCCTACATATACTTGGGACTAATTCTGGTTCTCAAGGAGCGATTATATCACAAATTCAATGCTTAACGTCAAGGAGCTTCTCTTATCAGGACGAGCTATCAGTCTGCCTCCATCAAATCTGCCCTCTGTTCCCCTGTCACATGCCTCTTTAATTCAGCATGGCTTACGCTAGGGTGTAGTTGAGCCTCTTGAATATTGAATTGGCGTGTGCAGGTTCCTCTAGTGAGTTGGAGGCTTGGTGTGGCTTTCCTGAAGCAAACTGGTACGAGGGACCCTCCTGGGCAAATTTCGGTCGGGACCTCCATGTTCTGCAATAAATGGGTGATGTGAGGCTTCACCCACCCTTTTTCTCCTTTCTGTTGAACCGAAGCGGCCTTTTTGGATCCCTGAGTGGAATCCCTGATGAACACCCGATCCAGCCTATAGGTCCCTTCTTCTTTTCTCATGGTTTTCTGAACTTCACCTTGACCCTTTCCCAACTCTGTATCGGGTTTTTGGGGTTTTGCGTTCCCCGTTGTCGAGAGTTCTCGACCCTCTGAACTCCCGATCACCGATTCTCCGATGAGCGCATGTATGGGTTAGCCTTCCTGGCTATTACTATGGTCCATGTGACCGCCTCTGATATGACCTGAGCCGAACCTCTGTCGGGGTTTCGGCATTTTTGATGTCTCAATACACAAGTCCCCGGGACTCGCGATCCCGTGAAACCTGATGGCTCATTGTCGTTGACATGTCAATGGTCCGTTCCCATCAAATCTTTTAATGAGCTTGATCAAACCTTTATTGGAAGATTCTTCCAATCCATTTCCCTGAGGATAATAGGGGGTAGAGTGAATCAGTGAAATTTTGAACTGTTCACAGAGCTTGACCAAAGGCTCAGACATGAAGGGGGTGGCATTATCAGTGACAATTTTGTTAGGGCAACCAAATCTAGCCATGACATCCTCCAGGAGGATGATAATTACTTTGTGAGAAGTTCTTCGGGTAGGAACAACCTCTATCCACTTGGTGAAGTAATCTGTCGCAGTGAGGATCCATCTGTGCTGGCCGCTTGAGGGAGGATGAATTTATCCAATGAAGTCCAATCCCCACTACTGAAAAAGGTGCTGAAACTACTACAGGCTTTAATGGTAGAGATTTGAGCTACTGTTTTCCTGAGAACCTCTAGCATTTGATGCAAGCTCTAATTTCTCTACAGACATCGGGGAATAAAGTGGGCCAATAGTATCCAGCCCGGAGGACCTTGTGAGCTGTGGTCTTCCAGAAATGATGACCTCCGCAGAGACCGCTATGAAAATCAAACATGACTTTCTGGGCATCTTGCGGATCCAGGCATCTTAATAATAACCCTAGGGGGTCTCTCCAATACAAGGTTTGGTCAATGAGGCAATATTTGACCGCCTTGAGCTTTAAATCTCTTGCCTTGCTTTTTCCCAATCCATCAGGAGGTTTTAATTCTTGCAGAAAATACAAGATATCCTTGTACCAGTTGAAGGATGCTAGTGGTAAGGCACCCAGAAAATGCTTGTTGGATGACTCAACTTGCTCATTGATGAAGTTAATCCCCAAGGCTTTGCAGTTGGATTCAGCTAGCAATTTTTCTAAACCCTGTCCCTTTATCAACTTGGTAGGCTTAATTTCTAGATCAAATTCTAGAATCTTGGAAATCCACTTACCTCTTCTCCCATCCATGTCAGCTTTATAAGAATGTCCTTCACAGAGGCCAAAGGGACATATGCAATGATCTTTGAGTGAAAGACATAGACTCTGAAATCTTTGAGAGATTTCACCAATGCATAGGCCTACTTTTCCATGATCTCGTACCGGAGTTCAGTGTCTTTCAATGCCCTGCTGTAGAAGGCAATATGTTTCTCTTTCCCTTGATCATTTTTATGCAACAAAACTGCCGCTACTGTATCACAGGAAGCAAAAGAAAATATCAGGAAATCTTTGGAATAATCAGGGCTGATTAGCACAGGTGCCTCAGTCAACGCTTTCTTTATTTGGAGAAAAGATCCCCTAGGTTCAGTGGTCCATTTTACTTCATTTCCCTTCCTGAGCATGGTTGTGATGTTTTTCACCAGCTCGACAAAATTTGAGACGATTCTCCTCAGAAAATTTATCTTCCCCAAAAACGCATGAACTTCTTTTTTAGATCTGGGAAGTGACAGGGTCTGAATTGCTTCCACCTACTAGGGTCGATCCTTACTCCCTCTGCTGATACTATATGGCCTAGCAGCTTCCCCTCCTTCATAGCAAACAAGGATTTCTTAGGGTTTAAGGATAAGCCATACCTCCGACACTTCATGAAGACCTTTCTCAAGTGGCAACAGTGCTCCTTGTCTGTCCTGGAGAAGACTGTGATATCATCCAGATAGATTACCACAAACTAATCCTTCTCCCCTATGAATGCTATATCCATAGCTCGCTGAAATGTTGCTCCAGCATTCATCAATCCGAAAGGCATTTTGGCATACATGAATGTACCCCAAGGAGTGGTGAATGCTGTCTTTTCTCTGTCCCCAGGCATGACTGATATCTGATTGTAACCAGAGAAACCATCAATCATGGATATCCTAGATGCACCAGTGACCTTCTGCAGTATGTGTTCCATGTTGGGCAGGGGATAATTGTCTTTCTTTGAGCTTCTATTCAAGTTCCTGAAATCAACACAGAGTCTGATTTCCCCACTTTTCTTTCTTACTGGAACCAAATTGGCCACCCACTTAGAATACCTCAATGGGACAATGATTCGGGCATCTAACAATTTCTTCACTTCTTTCTCCATGACAGGTAGCAACATGGGATTTATCTGCCTCAACTTCTGCCTAAATGGTTTAGCGTCTTCTTTCAGTGGGATCTTGTGCTCAATGACAGATGTGTCATACATTTTAAGGTCTTTGTAGGTCCATGCAAACACATCAACAAACTCTCTCAGCAACTCAGTATACTCAATCCTCTGCTCCTTCATCAAACTCGTTGAAAGCTTGACAAACTTAGGCTCTTCTGGTGTGCCAATGTTGTACTCGGATGTGTCAGCATCATCAACCAAAACTCTTCCCTTTATTTCCACATCATTCCCATCAAACAATCTTTCCAATGGGACTAGTCCCCTCGGGATGTGATTTCCAGGCAATTGAATAATGCCGTGATTTGCTATTTTACTCAGCAACTCACCCCCATCAAACTCTTCCTCGGAGACGGTATCTTGGTTGATATGCATCTCTGAAAATTCTTCGATAGTTTCCAAGAATCTCTTGATCTCGAGATCATCTTCAAACGCTTTCCAATGCTTGACATTGTCAGGTATGGAGGGCCTGTATTTTACTTCTACATCATACCTCAGTTTGGGTGGCAAAGGTACCTTGAAAATGCTTGCTGATGAAGCCAAGGAATCTTCCACTGTGTATTCTTCTCTTGGGATGAAAGAAATGTTGAACGCTGAGAAGAAACTGTCAATTAGGTCCCATACCTCATTTCGATAACTCCTGAGTCGGGGATGCTTGGCCTGATAAGCGCTTCTGATCTGCTGGACTACCAACTCGGCATCTCTGAACACTGCTATCTCCTGGATTCCAATTTTTCTTGCATCTCTTAATCCTAGTATAAGAGCTTCATATTCTGCCACATTGTTGGTAGCTTCGAATTCTAGTTTGTATTACAGAGATGTGGTCTCTTGAGCAGGTGACACAAAAAACACTCCAGCTCTGGCGCCTTCTCGGGAACAGGCTCCATCAAAAAACATTTTCCAGATAGGGGTGATGGAGGGAGGAACTTCAGAGGAAACAATGGGCGGCTTTATAAGTTTAAAAGGAGGCTCGGGGCATGGGTGAGCTGCAGTAAACTGGAGCCTAAATCAGTATCCAAGGAAAATATGGGGTGATTGGTAGGGTTGGCTTCATCACTGATTATGTAGGCTAGTTTGGCTTCCCTATATAGCCTTCTATGCTCCCCTCCGAATGTTGGGATGGTAGCATACGTGAGGTCCATCTGTAACGTTCCTCCAAGTGTTTTAATACAATACCTTGACAACAACATGCCAAACTTGGGAGGAACATCATCTACCACAATGTCCATGACCATACTCTTCATGGGCAGTTGAAACAGAGAAACCACCAGGTCCTTGATGACTCCCAGACATTTCACCCTCCTTGAATCAAAAGAGTATAAATCATGGTAGGCCCTGGTCACTTCTAATCCCAGCTCCTCCATTACTATTTTGGGCATAAGATTATGGGAAGCCCCTGAGTCCATGAGGCAGTTGTGCAGTACTTTATCATGTATATTCAGGGATGTGTAGAAGGGAGGGGATGAATAATCTCTATCTTCTACCATGGGCCCTAAGACAACTGCAGGATTCTCATCTTCAGGGTTTATTGAGTCAGAGGGAGGCTGGGGGGATTCAGATTGTAGCAACTTGGAGAGGGACCTTTTGAAGTCTTCATTTTTAACCAGCTCAGAGAGAGGCACAAGAATCCTTATCTTATGAATCTCATTCTCAAAATTAAAGGAGGGGGTAGGTTTAGGAGCCTCTCTTACCTCAGTGACAGGCTCTTTGGCTGCCGACGAAGCACTCTGAGTCTTCTTCTCTTTAGCTGTGGCTGCTGCCATTTTAGTAGGCCTATCTTTTATGAGGGGCAGATCTGAACTGTCGAAGTCTTCATCTTTCCTTCTTGACCTAAGATTATATCTGCTAGGAGTGTGACCAGTCCTTTCTTCCTTCCCTAACTCATGGATCTGAATGTTCATCAAAGATTTTTCGTACGTGGACTGAGTCAAGTGAGGAAAAGGAGGGGTTTCTTCAATACAGTGAATTTCCGGGCCAAACTCATCTATCTCATCTCTTTCCTCACGATCAACTAAGTTGTTTTGGAGGGGGGTTTGACCCTTTGATCATCTCTGTCTCTTCCCCTTTGTTCCCTCGGGAAAACCTGGGGCACATTGTTTGCAGGTCATATGAAACCTCTATTATCAGTGTTCTGGGGATTCCTGTACATGGGCTTCCCCTCTAACTCCAGCCTTTCTATCTTGGCAGCAAGCGATTTTAGTGTTCTAGCTATTTCATCTGTCTGATGGGGTAGGGGAGAGGGATTGGATGAGGAAGTTTCAGGCCTGTTCTTGGGCATATTTCTATCACCGACATTCCTGATTCGGTTGATAGCCAATATGTTGGATTCTACCTCCACTGCTGCGTCTTGCATGTGTGCCAGTGTAGCAGCTCTTCTCTCCCTTAGCAATAGGCAGAAATCAGGATCGAAGGTGCTGGAGTAAGTGATCTTTGCAGAGGCTTAGGAGGGTTTTATCTTAGCAGGAATTTTGTTATACATTTTATTAAATCTCTTGGAGAAGTCAGGAATGGACTCTCCTTCTTTCCTCTTTAACAACCCAAACTCTGTCATGTAATACATGAAGTCTTTTTTATCTCTCCACTGCCTCAAAAAGGCATTATCTAGAGCTCTGATCCCATCAATAGATCCAGGAGGCAGGGCCCTGAACCAGTTTCTAGCCTCTCCTTGGAGACTATGGACAAAAATTCTCATCCATACGTCTGTGTGCATGATAACATTATCACCTGCGAAAGTATAAAAGGCTGCTAGGTGCTCTTCAGTAGTTATATCCCCCTCACCTGTAAACTTGGGTAGCTTCTTAAGGTACCCTTCTGCTGGGAGGTTATTGAGAGGCTGTGGTAGCACGAGGGGAGCGTATCTAGTGGCTATGATGACCTCTATTTTTTTCATAGGGGGATTTGCTCTGGCCATAGGAATATTAGGTGGAGGAGAACTCGGAGGAGAAGGAGTTCGTGAAGGGGTTACAGGGAATGAATCTCGGAGTGGGGTGGGAAACAAAAGGTGATTCAAGGAGGAGGGAGTGACAAGGATTTCTCCCCCCAATCCTAGACCAGGAGGGGAAAACTCAACAGGAACACTTCCAAAATTTAGGAAACGGGAAACTTGTGAAGGAGGTCTATCAAGAAACTGAGGGGAAGAAAACGGAGTTTTTACGGAAGGAGATGGCGGATTACCTGTTTTGGCGGTGGAAGCTTCTTCTTCGGGGGTCCTTCCTTTTCTGAGGACCACCTCCGGATCGGTTTTAGGTGTAGCTAGGGGTAGCTGTGGATGAGACCACGTGTGTCTGCCTCTGAAAGCTACAATTGATAGAGCGAGTTCTTCTCAGCGAAGTCGTCACAATGGAGTCGCCAGGCGCACAACAACAATATTGATAATTCTGATTTCCGATGCACTTTTAGAATCAGGTAGTCGTTGTCATTCAATCCCAGGGAAAATATTCAACTTCGTCCCCGGCAACGACGCCAGAAATGTTAGCGTCGGAAGTCACTCTTGGATTGCTTGCATGAGCAGAGCCCGACACCCATCAGTTTAATGTCACGATTTGTTTATTAAGGGTGATCAAATGGAGATAAAGACTCGAGGAGATATCATTCTAACTCAGGGACTGGGTCTGGTATGTAAAGAACCAAGGAGGTCTGGAATCCTAACTTCAACCAGTAGGTTGATTAAAAGATGAGCAGGTGGAAGACTTAGGAGAAAATGAACAAACAACTCTAGGCAACAGGCTTGCAGTGGTTTGTGGGGGAAAAACTCTGAAGGCAAGATGCTCCTGGTTCAGGGCTTCAAGAAACTGAATAGAAGACTCGACTAGATCCTCCAATTCCAAGTCATTCAGCGTTAAAGAAATCACAGGAACCGGCTAGAGGCTCCGTAACCATTACAATGATCCATTACAACATCATCCTATAATAGCTACAACTCGACTGGATCCTCCAATTCTGAGCTACTCTAACACAGTGTAAACAAAGACATGAAAGAAACTGGCATTCATAAGGCAAGAAGTCTCAAAAGTTGATACATAACTAGAGCAACAATTCTTCATTAAAACTTTATAACCGGGAGCTCAGCTCAACCATCGATACCCACAAAAATGGAAAAAATGCCTACATATACTTGGGACTAATTCTGGTTCTCAAGGAGTGATCATATCGCGAATTCAATGCTTAACGTCAAGGAGCTTCTCTTATTAGGACGGGCTATCAGTCTGCCTCCATCAAATCTGCCCTCTCTTCCCCTGTCACACGCCTCTTTAATTCAACATGGCTCGTGCCAGGGGGTAGCTGAGCCTCTTGAATATTGAATTGGCGTGTGCAGGTTCCTCTGGTGAGTTGGAGGCTTGGCATGGCTTTCCTGAAGCAAACTGGTACGAGGGACCCTCCTGGGAAAATTTCGGCCGGGACCTCCATGCTCTGCAATAAATGGGTGACATGAGGCTTCACCCACCCTTTTTCTCCTTTCTGTTGAACCGAAGCGGCCTTTTTGGATCCCTGAGTGGAATCCCTGATGAACAATCGATCCATCCTATAGGTCCCTTCTTCTTTTCTCATGGTTTTGTGAACTTCACCGTGACCCTTTCCCAACTCTGTATCGGGTTTTTGGGGTTTTGCGTTCCCCATTGTCGAGAGTTCTCGACCCTCTGAACTCCCGATCACCGATTCTCCAATGAGCGCATGTATGGGTTAGCCTTCATGGCTATTACTATGGTCCATGTGACCACCTCTGATATGACCTGAGCCGAACCTCTGTCGGGGTTTCGACATTTTTTATGTCTCGATACACAAGTCCCCGGGACTCGCGATCCCCTGAAACCCAATGGCTCATGGTCGTTGACATGTCAACGGTCCGTTTCCATCGCGAAAACCTGCCACCTATCTTCCACTTGCGGTCCCACATGCCGACCGACAGTTTCCGAGATATCGCTCCTCGCGACCTCGCAACTCTGGACGCAAATCTTTGCGGCTCCAACTCATGAACCTCCGAGCTCGTGATATGCCGATGCCAGTTGGTGTTGTCTCCCTTCATGGGTTGATCCGCCGACACCTGTCACCCACTATGGTCCATAACACCATCAGGAAATCGTGCATCGGGATATCACAATTCCCGCTGTCATGTACATGGGACTTTCAGTTCCCTGATCCCTGACTCGGCGGGATATCTTGACATGTGTCCCTGCTGATGGACGGTTCCGATCTAGTCGGGAAATCGTGGATCGCGATTCCTGCATTGAAGAGTTTCTTATCTTTAAAAACCTCGATTTTCCTCCTCTGCACACTCGGGGTTAACCTCAGTGCAACTTCCAGAGATCCAACGACTGACGGGACTTCTTTGATCTCCTCTATAAGATTCTAGCCATCAATTTGCTTTGAAAATGGTTCTCGACTGCTGAAGACAAAACTTTACCCGCTCGCTTGCTTGACTTGCTGCTACAAGATGGGATTATCTCGCTATATGCTCAGGCGCTTCCTGCACAAAATGCAGACCTGGGTAAGCCTAATCCCGAGACAAGAAATATCACTAACAACGTGCAATCCCTACACCAAGAAAGGATGAAGATGTTGAGGCCTTTCTCTGTGCTATCTCGATCATCCAACCTGATTGGATAATAGAAGCAAGGGATGAATGGAAGAATGACGAAAAAGTGTGGACTCTCATTCAAATGTTGTAGCAGGATTCCAGTGCATCAGATACATTTACATGGAAAAATGATTCACTATGGTACAAAG
>ML778141.1:424937-440364 GCA_009831015.1 Picea engelmannii | reverse complement strand
TAAGTGGGGTAAAAGGAGGTTGCCCCCTTGAAGAGGCTTATTATCTAAAATTATCTCTTCTTCAAGGCATTGAGTACTTTTTCTGAGGTTTTTCTATGCTATATTGATATTTGGTTCTTAACAATGACACCATGTCAAGGGACAAAACTCGGTCATGGCTTCCAAGAGGTCTTCACTGGAAGGAAGAAACACACTCTAGAAGGACACCATGTTGAGGGTTGCGACAGGAGTAAATATATCAGGCTCTAACAACCCTATCGAAGAGATCACCATGTCAACTATTTGATCTAAGTCATAAGAAGTTGAAGTCATGGGCGACAATGCCACATAATTGACCTGTGGTGGGGGCGATACCGTCTGCATATAAGAACCATTTAGGGAGGCAATCCAGTTGGGGTCAATGAATGAAAGTTGATCAATAGTCACAACTCGTCCATCGTGAGGGAAATATATCACATGAAAAAGAGTAGACACAATAGCTTTCATGGCATAGACATAATCTCACCCAAGGAGTAAAGCAAAATCCAAGGGGTCTTGGACTACCATGACATCAATAAAGACAGTTTTCCCTCCCAAAGTTATAGGAAATTGAGGAAGGGTCCCTAAAGGTTGACTGGTTCTTCTGTTAAGAGCTAACAGATTCTGTGTAATTGGCGCAAGTGGAGGATAACCCAAATCTTGCCAAGCAATAGAGGACAAAATACTAACTGACGAACCTTCATCTATCAACGTCTGAGGAACGTCTCGACCACAAACCTGTACTGTAATCTGGAAAGGAATGTGAGGGGGAAGATGAGGTCCAATTAGCACACCCCAATTAAAAAGAATGGTCTCATTACTTGGAGGAGGTTCCACGAGAGAAGGAGGAATACCCACCGGCATGGTAGAGTTTGTATCAACGAGAAAAATATAGGCAGTATCGATTTTACTCTCGAGCAGGAGAGTAGGATTAATTGATGACGAGATCAGATCGACCACTTGGGTTACATTGTCCAAGGGGAGAATGGGGTCGACAGGTGGAAACAGATCGACCACTTGGGTGACACTCTCTAATAGGAGAGTGGGATCGACCGAGGATGGGATGGGATCGATCTCTTTAGTTTCACTCTCTGAGGGGAGAGCAGGATTGACCGAGGATGGTATCAGATCAACCACTTTGTCAACTGGTTCAACTAAGGACGTGACCAGATTGACGACATGATCAACCAGATTGACCGAGGAAGGGACTGGAGTGATCATTCCATCAAATATAGGGGGGTCAAGAGTAATCTTGTGATAAGCAGCTGGAAGTTGAGGCTGTGAAATAGTCATGTCTTCCAGGAATTTCGAGGCTTCTTCCATATAAGGGCAAAGGTGAGTTAGATGACTCCCTTTGCATAATATACACGGGAACTTGACTCTACTTTTCTTCTTCCCAACGATATCGTGACTAGTTGATGGGAGGTCATCAACATGTTGTTCAGAGGCTGACGACATCGATTGGTCAGGGTGTGTAAAACATACTTCTATAACCTTGGATAGACCAGGGAAATCCTTAAGAAGATGACTACCCTTACAAAGCCTGCAAGGGTACTTGGGCTTACGAGTTGTTTGGGTGATCTTGACATCATCAACACTCCCAACATGATTAACAGTAACTGGTTGTTTTCCAACATGTTTTACAGTGGTTGGAGGTTTTGACCCTTGTTTATCTTTCTTCTTCTTAATCTTTCTTTTTTTCTTCTTCTTATTCACTGGGTTACTAGCTTCATAAATTTCACTCGAAGAAGAAGATGAAACGAAAGGTAACCATGCAAGCGAAGAAGGCGAAGAAGATCTTATTGGTGGAGATGGTGAATGATCAACATGAGGTTGATGTTCTTGAGGGGAAGTGCTTGTGACTGAAGCACTAACTGCATTCGAGATTACTTGAGTGGAAAACAACCATACCGGTAATCCAATTGTGAGACCTGGAAGGCTCAAAGTAGCGATGTGAGGAGGACCAATGTTTCCGTAAGAAGGAAAAACACAAGGTTCCCCTTGAGCAGAGGTTCCTTCATTGGTAATTCTGGGAATTGACGCCATTAAAAATGAAAAACCAATCTAGAGTCCGCTAGGGAAAACAAACAACACACATTAAAAAATCTAGTAAGCAAGCAAGCAAACAAAACCTTCTCACAATGAGCACACTAGTTGGTGATGAAATCCAACGTCGTGTGAACAAAGTAAGAAGAGGCTAAGATAGAGCGGGTTGAAAAGTTACGTTGACGACCTTCTTAACGGACTTACACCTTGGTGCAAGCTCCCACACATAATCGTGGGTATACCCTCCAAGGAGCCTGAGTGAGTTTGGCCAATGTCGATTCCAGGTACCATGAAGACTTTCCCCTCCACAGTCACCTTGTGTAAAGAACCTAGAGAGATAGGCCACTAAGGTTACCAATTACTACAATGATTTCTGGGGAAACAGTCGACAGTCCAATCCACGTGCAAGGGTAGGGTATCTAGCCCGAAATCAACTTGAAAGGCTTCCACTCATCATTTTGGGTATATCTTTAAATGACCCCCATAATACGTGTGTTAGCGTCGGAAGTCACTCCTGGATTGCTTGCAGGAGCAGAGCCCGACACCCATCAATTTAATGTCATGATTTGTTTATAAAGGGTGATCAAATGGAGATAAAGACTCGAGGAGATATCATTCTAACTCAGGGACTGGGTCTGGTATGTAAAGAACCAAGGAGGTCTGGAATCCTAACTTCAGCCAATAGGTTGATTAAAAGATGAGCAGGTGGAAGACTTAGGAGAAAATGAACAAACAGCTCTGGGAAACAGGCTTGCAGTGTTTTGTGGGGGAAAAACTCTGAAGGCAGGATCCTCCTAGTTCAGGGCTTCAAGAAACTAAATAGAAGACTCGACTGGATCCTCCAATTCCAATTCATTCAGCGTTAAATAAATCACAGGAACCGACTAGAGGCTCCATAACCATTACAGTGATCCATTACAACATCATCCTATAATAGCTACAGCTCGACTGGATCCTCCAATTCCGAGCTGCTCTAAGACAGTGTAAACAAAGACATGAAAGAAACTGACATTCATAAGGAAAGAAGTCTCAAAAGTTCATACATAACCAGAGCAACAATGCTTCATTAAAACTTTACAACCGGGAGCTTAGCTCAACCATCGATACCCACAAAAATGGCAAAAATGCCTACATATACTTGGGACTAATTCTGGTTCTCAAGGAGTGATCATATCGCGAATTCAATGCTTAATGCCAAGGCTCTTCTCTTATCAGGGCGGGCTATCAGTATGCCTCCATCAAATATCCCCTCTGTTCCCCTGTCACACACCTCTTTAATTCAGCATGGCTCGCGCCAGGGGGTAGCTGAGCCTCTTGAATATTGAATTGGCGTGTGCAGGTTCCTCTAGTGAGTTGGAGGCTTGGCGTGGCTTTCCTGAAGCAAACCGGTACGAGGGACCCTCTTGGGAAAATTTCGGTCGGGACCTCCATGTTCTGCAATAAATGGGTGACGTGAGGCTTCACCCACCCTTTTTCTCCTTTCTGTTGAACCGAAGTGGCCTTTTTGGATCCCTGAGTGGAATCCCTGATGAACACCCGATCCACCCTATAGGTCCCTTCTTATTTTCTCATGGTTTTCTGAACTTCACCGTGACCCTTTCCCAACTTTGTATCGGGTTTTCAGGGTTTCGCGTTCCCTGTTGTCGAGAGTTCTCGACCCTCTGAACTCCCGATCACCGATTCCCCGATGAGCGCATGTATGGGTTAGCCTTCCTGGCTATTACTATGGTCCATGTGACCACCTCTGATATGACCTGAGCCAAACCTCTGTCGGGGTTTTGGTGTTTTTGATGTCTCAATACACAAGTCCCCGGGACTCGCGATCCCCTAAAACCCGATCACTCATGGTCGTTGACATGTCAATGGTCCGTTCTCGTCGCGAAAACCTGCCACCTGTATTCCATTTGCGGTCCCACATGCCGACCGACAGTTGTCGAGATATCACTCCTCGCAACCTCGTAACTCTGGACACAAATCTTTGCGGCTCCAACTCACGAACCTCTGATCTCGCGATATGCCGATGCCACTTGGCGTTGTCTCCCTTCAAGGGTTGATCCGCCGACACCTGTCCCCCACTATGGTCCTTAACACCATCGGGAAATCACGCATCGGGATATCGTGATTCTCACTGTCATGTACATGGGACTTTCAGTTCCCCGATGCTCGACTTGGCGGGATCTCTTGACACGTGTCCCTGCTGACGGACAGTTCTGATCCAGTCGGGAAATTGCGAATCACGATTCCTGCATGCAAGAGTTTCTTATCTTTAAAAACCCTGATTTTCCTCCTCTGTACACTCGGGGTTAACCTCGGCGCAACTTCCAGAGATCCAACGACTGACAGAACTTCGTTGATCTCCTCTGTAAGATTCTAGCCGTCAATTTGCTTTGAAAATGGTTCTCGACTGCTGAAGACAAAACTTTACCCGCTCGCTTGCTTGACTTGCTGCTACAAGATGGGATTATCTTGCGATATGCTCAGGCGCTTCCTGCACAAAATGCAGACCTGGGTACGCCTAATCCTGAGACAAGAAATATCGCTAACATTAGGCTCCATGGGGGGATAGAGTCGTCCCTGCGATTCTTTAAGAACTCATTTGGCAGATTCAGTGCCTTGCTGTTGGGCTATGGAGTCATTTAGTAAGCCGAAAACATACAAGAAGAAAATAATCAAAGAAGTAAAACAATATTTACAAACAAAGGAGCCGTCTAAGGCTCAAATAAAACATTTTTTCAGGAAGTGCCCATTCACTGGGCTATTGAAAACCTCTTCACCCTCCAGATCCTACAACCCATAGGTGTTGTTGGAGAAAATCTCAGAGATTTTAAAGGGGCCGATCCAGAGGGCGTCAAACTTGCTGTGTTTTCCTTTACCCTGTTTGGGTGTGTCCCATTTAAATACCAAGTCCTCGATCTCAAACTCCTTTTTCTTAACCCTTCTATCAAAAGCCTTCTTGATCTTCTGCTGATGATTGTGGGCCCTGTTCATGACCTGCTCCCTGGTTTGCTCCACTTCCACCATTTGATGAATCCTTCTGACCATATGTTCAGGATCCTCTTCAAGGTCCTGCAGGAATTTTTTCACGGGTAAGGCGAGCTGAGTGGGGAAAACGACCTCTGCTCCGTAAACAAGTTGGAAGGGTGAAATGCCTAGGGACTTCTTTGTTGTCACTCGATCAACCCATAGAGCGAATTTGAGTTTTTCATCCCAGGCCCTTTTATTATCTTCCAATAATCTTTTAATGAGCTTGATCAAACCTTTATTGGAAGATTCTGCCAGTCCATTTCCTTGAGGATAATAGGGGGTAGAGTGAATCAGTGAAATTTCGAACTGTTCACAGAACTTGACCAAAGGCTCAGACCTGAAGGGGGTGGCATTATCAGTGACAATTTTGTTAGGGCAACCAAATCTAGCCATGACATCCTCCATGAGGCTGATAATTACTTTGTGAGAAGTGCTTCGGGTAGGAACAACCTCTATCCACTTGGTGAAGTAATATGTCGCAGTGAGGATCCATCTGTGTTGGCCACTTGAGGGAGGATGAATTTCTCCAATGAAGTCCAATCCCCGCTGCTGAAACTACTACAGGATTTAATGGCAGAGATTTGAGCTGCTGTTTTCCTGAGAACCTATGGCATTTGATGCAAGCTCTAATTTCTCTACAGACGTCGGGGAATAATGTGGGCCAATAGTATCCAGCCCGGAGGACCTTGTGAGCTGTGGTCTTCCAGAAATGATGACCTCCACAGAGACCGCTATGAAAATTAAACATGACTTTCTGGGCCTCTTATGGATCCAAACATCTTAATAGTAACCCTAGGGGGTCTCTCCAATACAAGGTTTGGTCAATGAGGCAATATTTGACCGCCTTGAGCTTTAAATCTCTTGCCTTGCGTTTTCCCAATCCATCAAGAGGTTTTAATTCTTGCAGAAAATACAAGATATCCTTGTACCAGTTGCAGGATGCTAGTGGTAAGGCACCCATAAAATGCTTGTTGGATGACTCAACTTGCTCATTGATGAAGTTGATCCCCAAGGCTTTGGAGTTGGATTCAACTAGCAATTTGGCTAAACCCTGTCCCTTTATCAACTTGGTAGGCTTAATTTCTAGATCAAATTCTAGAATATTGGCAATCCACTTACCTCTTCTCCCATCCATGTCAGGATGTATAAGAATGTCCTTCACAGAGGCTAAAGTGACATATGCAATGATCTTTGAGTGCAAGACATAGACTCTGAAATCTTTGAGAGATTTCACCAATGCATAGGCCTGCTTTTCCATGATCTCGTACCGGAGTTCAGTGTCTCTCAATGCCCCACTGTAGAAGGCAATAGGTTGCTCTTTCCCTTGATCATTTTTTTGCAACAAAACTGCCGCTACTGTATCACAGGAAGCAAAAGAAAATATCTGGAAATCTTTGGAATAATTGGGGCTGATTAGCACAGGTGCCTCAGTCAATGATTTCTTTATTTGGACAAAAGATCCTCTGGGTTCAGTGGTCCATTTTACTTCATTTCCCTTCCTGAGCATGGTTGTGATGTGTTTCACCAACTCGGCAAAATTTGAGACGAATCTCCTCAGAAAATTTATCTTCCCCAAAAACGCCTGAACTTCTTTTTTAGATCTGGGAAGTGACAGGCTCTGAATTGATTCCACCTGCTAGGGTCGATCCTTACTCCCTCTGCTGATACTATATGGCCTAGCAGCTTCCCCTCCTTCATAACAAACAAGGATTTCTTGGGGTTTAAGGATAAGCCATACCTCCGACACTTCATGAAGACCTTTATCAAGTGGCAACAGTGCTCCTTGTCTGTCCTGGAGAAGACTGTGATATCATCCAGATAGATTACCAAAAACTGATCCTTCTCCCCTATGAATTCTATATCCATATCTCGCCGAAATGTTGTTCCAGCATTCATCAATCCGAAAGTCATTTTGGCATACATGAATGTACCCCAAGGAGTGGTGAAAGCTGTCTTTTCTCTGTCCCCAGGCATGACTGATATCTGATTGTAACCAGAGAAACCATCAATCATGGATATCCTAGATGCACCAGTGACCTTCTGCAGTATGTGTTCCATGTTGGGTAAGGGATAATTGTCTTTCTTTGAGCTTCTATATAAGTTCCTGAAATCAACACAGAGTCTGATTTCCCCACTTTTCTTTCTTACTGGAACCAAATTGGCCACCCACTTAGAATACCTCAATGGGACAATGATTCGGGCATCTAACAATTTCTTCACTTCTTTCTCCATGACAGGTAGCAACATGGGATTTATCTACCTCAGCTTCTGCCTGAATTGTTTAGCCTCTTCTTTCAGTGGGATCTTGTGCTCAATGACAGATGTGTCATACGTTTTAAGGTCTTTGTAGGTCCATGCAAACACATCAGTAAACTCTCTCAACAACTCGGTATACTCAATCCTCTGCTCCTTGTTCAAACTCGTTGACAGCTTGACAATATTAGGCTCTTCTAGTGTGCCAATGTTGCACTCGGCTGTGTCAACATCATCACCCGAAACTCTTCCCTTTATTGCCACATCATTCTCATCGAACAATCTTTCCAATGGGACTAGTCCCGTCGGGATGTGATTTCTAGGCAATTGAATAATGCCGTGATTTGCTATTTTACTCAGCAACTCACCCCCATCAAACTCTTCCTCGGAGACGGTATCTTGGTCGATATGCATCTCTGAAAATTCTTCGATAGTTTCCAAGAATCTCTTGATCTCGAGATCATCTTCAAACACTTTCCAATGCTTGACATTGTCAGGTATGGAGGGCCTGTATTTTACTTCTACATCATACCTCAGTTTGGGTGGCAAAGGTACCTTGAAAATGCTTGTTGATGAAGCCAAGGAATATTCCACTGTGTTTTCTTCTCTTGGGATGAAAGAAATGTTGAACACTGAGAAGAAACTGTCAATTAGGTCCCATACCTCATTTCGATAAATCCTGAGTCGGGGATGCTTGGCCTGATAAGCGCTTCTGAACTGTTGGACTACCAACTCAGCATCTCTGAACACTGCTATCTCCTGGATTCCAATTTTTCTTGCAGCTCTTAATCCTAGTATAAGAGCTTCATATTCTGCCACATTGTTGGTAGCTTTGAATTCTAGTTTGTATGACAAAGATGTGGTCTCCTGAGCAAGTGACACAAAAACCACTCCAGCTCCGGCGCCTTCTCAGGAACAGGCTCCATCAAAAAACATTTTCTAGATAGGGGTGATGGAGGGAGGAACTTCAAAGGAAATAGTGGGCGGCTTTCTAAGTTTCAAAGGAGGATCGGGGGCATGGGTGAGCTGCAGTAAACTGGAGCCTAAATCAATATCCAAGGCAAAGATGGGGTGATTGGGAGGGTTGGCTTCATCACTGATTATGTAGGCTAGTTGGGCTTCCATCTATAGCCTTCTATGCTCCCCTCTGAATATTGGGATGGTAGCATACGTGAGGTCCATCTGTAACGTTCCTCTAAGTATTTTAATCCAAGACCTTGACAACAACATGCCAAACTTGGGAGGAACATCAACTACCACAATGTCCATGACCATACTCTTCATGGGCAGTTGAAGCAGAGAAACCACCAGGTCCTTGATGAATCCAAGACATTGCACCCTCCTTGAATCAAAAGAGTATAAATCATGGTAGGCCCTGGTCACTTCTAATCCCAGCTCCTCCATTACTATTTTGGGCATAAGATTATGGGAAGCCCCTGAGTCCATGAGGTAGTTGTGCAGTACTTTATCATGTATATTGAGGGATGTGTAGAAGGGAGGGGATGAATCATCTCTATCTTCTACCATGGGCCCTAAGATGACTGCAGGCTTCTCATCTTGAAGGTTTATTGAGTCAGAGGGAGGCTGGGGGGATTCAGATTGTAGCAACTTGGAGAGGGACCTTTTGAAGTCTTCATTTTTAACCAGCTCAGAGAGAGGCACAGGAATCATTATATTCTTAATATCATGCTCAAAATTGAAGGAGGGCGTAGGTTTAGGAGCCTCTCTTACCTCAGTGACAGGCTCTTTAGCTGCCGGCGAAGCACTCTGAGTCTTCTTCTCTTTAGCTGTGGCTACTGCCATTTTAGTAGGCCGATCTTTTATGAGGGGAGGATCTGAACTGTCGAAGTCTTCATCTTTCCTTCTCGACTTGAGATTATATCTGCCAGGAGTGTGACCAGTCCTTTCTCCCTTCCCTAACTCATGGATCTGAATGTTCATCAAAGATTTTTCATACGTGGACTGAGTCAAGTGAGGAAAAGGAGGGGTTTCTTCAATACAGTGAATTTCCGGGCCAAACTCATCTATATCATCTCTTTCCTCATGATCAACTAAGTTGTTTTGGAGGGGGGTTTGGATCCTTTGATCATCTCTGTCTCTTCCCCTTTGTTCCCTCGGGAAAACCTGGGGCACATTGTTTGCAGGTCATCTGAAACCTCTATTATCAGTGTTGTGGGGATTCCTGTACATGGGCTTCCCCTCTAAGTCCAGCCTTTCTATCTTGGCAGCAAGCGATTTTAGTGTTCTAGCTATTTCATCTGTCTGATGGTGCATGGGAGAGGGACTGGATGAGGAAGTTTCAGGCCTGTTCTTGGGCATATTTCTATCACCGACGTTCCTGAGTCGGTTGACAACCAATATGTTGGATTCTACCTCCACGGCTACGTCTTGCATGTGTGCCAGCGTAACAACTCTTCTCTCCCTTAGCAGTAGGAAGAAATCAGGATCGAAGGCGCTGGAGTAAGTGATCTTTGCAGAGGCTTCGGAGGGTTTTATCTCAACAGGAATTTTGTTATACATTTTATTAAATCTCTTGGAGAAGTCAGGAACGGACTCTCCTTCTTTCCTCTTTAACGACCCAAACTCTGTCATGTAATACATGAAGTCTTTTTTATCTCCCCACTGCCTCAAAAAGGAATTATCTAGAGCTCTGATCCCATCAATAGATCCAGGAGGTAGGGCCCTGAACAGTTTCTAGCCTCTCCTTGGAGACTATGGACAAAAATTCTCATCCATACGTTTGTGTGCATGATAACATTATCACCTGCGAAAGTATAAAAGGCTGCTAGGTGCTCTTCAACAATTATATCCCCCTCACCTATAAAATTGGGCAGCTGCTTAAGGTACCCTTCTGCTGGGAGGTTATTGAGAGGCTGTGGTAGCACGATGGGAGCGTATCTAGCGGCTACGATGACCTCTATTTTTGTCATAGGGGGATTTTCTCCAGCCATAGGAATATTAGGTGGAGGAGAACTCAGAGGAGAAGGAGTTCGCGAAGGGGTTACAGGGAATTAATCTTAGAGTGGGGTGGGAAACAAAAGGTGATTCAAGGAGGAGGGAGTGACAAGGATTTCTCCCCCCAATCCCAGACCAGGAGGGGAAAGCTCAGCAGGAACACTTCCAAAATTTAGGAAACGGGAAACTTGTGAAGGAGGTCTATCAAGAAACTGAGGGGAAGCAAACATAGTTTTTACGGAAGGAGATGGCGGATTACCTGTTTCGGCGGTGGAAGCTTCTTCTTCGGGGGTCTTTCCTTTTCTGAGGACCACATCCAGATCGGTTTTAGGTGTAGCTAGGGGCAGCTGTGGATGAGACCGCGTGTGTCTGCATCTGAAAGCCATAATTGATAGAGCGGGTTCTTCTCAGCGAAGTCATCACAATGGAGTCGTCAGGCGCACAGCAACAATCTTGATAATTCTGATTTCCGATGCACCTTCAGAATTAGGTAGTCATTGTCGTTCAATCCCGGGGAAAATATTCAACTTCGTCCCCGGCAACGACGCCAGAAATGTTAGCGTCGGAAGTCACTCTTGGATTGCTTGCATGAGCAGAGCCCGACACCCATCAGTTTAATGTCACGATTTGTTTTTAAAGGGTGATCAAATGGAGATAAAGACTCGAGGAGATATCATTCTAACTCATGGACTGGGTCTGGCATGTAAAGAACCAAGGAGGTCTGGAATCCTAACTTCAGCCAGTAGGTTGATTAAAAGATGAGCAGGTGGAAGACTTAGGAGAAAATGAACAAACAAATCTGGGCAACATTCTTGCAACGGTTTGTGGGCGAAAAAATTTGAAGGCAGGATCCTTCTGGTTCAGGGCTTCAAGAAACTGAATAGAAGACTCGACTGGATCCTCCAATTCCAAGTCATTCAGCGTTAAAGAAATCATAGGAACCGACTAGAGGCTCCGTAACCATTACAATGATCCATTACAACATCATCCTATAATAGCTACAGCTCGACTGGATCCTCCAATTCCGAGCTACTCTAACACAGTGTAAACAAAGACATGAAATAAACTGACATTCATAAGGCAAGAAGTCTCAAAAGTTCATACATAACCAGAGCAACAATGCTTCATTAAAACTTTATAATCGGGAGCTCAACTCAACCATCGATACCCACAAAAATGGAAAAAATGCCTACATATACTTGGGATAATTCTGGTTGTCAAGGAGTGATCATATTGCGAATTCAATGCTTAACGTCAAGGAGCTTCTCTTATTAGGAAGGGTTATCAGTCTGCCTCTATCAAATCTGCCCTCTATTCCCCTATCACACGCCTCTTTAATTCAACATGGATCGCGCCAGGGGGTAGATGAGCCTCTTGAATATTGAATTGGCGTGTGCAAGTTCCTCTGGTGAGTTGGAGGCTTGGCGTGGCTTTCCTGAAGCAAACTGGTATGAGGGACCCTCCTGGGAAAATTTTGGCCAGGACCTCCATGTTCTGCAATAAATGGGTGACGTGAGGCTTCACCCACCCTTTTTCTCCTTTCTGTTGAACCGAAGCGACCTTTTTGGATCCCTGAGTGGAATCCTTGATGAACACTCGATCCAGCCTATAGGTCCCTTCTTCTTTTCTCATGGTTTTCTGAACTTCACCGTGACCCTTTCCCAACTCTCTATCGGGTTTTCGGGGTTTCACGTTCCCCGTTGTCAAGATTTCTCGACCCTCTGAACTCCCGATCACCGATTCTCTGATGAGCGCATGTATGGGTTAGCCTTCCTGGCTATTACTATGGTCCATGTGACCACCTCTGATATGACCTGAGGTGAACCTCTATTGGGGTTTCGGCGTTTTTGATGTCTCGATACACAAGTCCTTGGGATTCACGATCCCCTTAAACCCGATGGATCATGGTCGTTGACATGTCAACGGTCCGTTCCCGTCGCGAAAACCTGCCACCTATCTTCCACTTGCGGTCCCACATGCCGACCGACAGTTTCCGAGATATCGCTCCTCGCGACCTCGCAACTCTGGACGCAAATCTTTGCGGCTCCAACTCATGAACCTCCGATCTCGCGATATGCCGATGCCACTTGGTGTTGTCTCCCTTCAAGGGTTGATCCGCCGACACCTGTCCCCCACTATGGTCCTTAACACCGTTGGGAAATCGCGATTCCCGCTGTCATGTACATAGGACTTTCAGTTCCCCGATCCCTGACTCGGTGGGATCTCTTGACACGCGTCCCTGCTGACGGACGGTTCCGATCCAGTCGGGAAATCGCAGATCACAATTCCTGCATGCAAGAGTTTCTTATCTTTAAAAACCCCGATTTTCCTCCTCTGCACACTCGAGGTTAACCTCAACGCAACTTCCAAAGATCCAACGACTGACGGGACTTCGTTGATCTCCTCTGTAAGATTCTAGCCGTCAATTTGATTTGAAAATGGTTCTCGACTGCTGAAGACAAAACTTTGCCCGTTTGCTTGCTTGACTTGCTACTACAAGATGGGATTATCTCACAATATGCTGAGGCGCTTCCTGCGCAAAATGCAGACCTGGGTACGCCTATTCCCGAGACAAGAAATATCTCTAACAAAGTGCAATCCCTACACCAAGACCAACAAAGCAGGGTGAGTAAATCTGCCAGTCTCAATGCAACCTCGTGATTGACCCTTGTGTGAGAAGGGCTTCCTAGGACAAAATGAAGTAAGTGGATTTAACTCTCCCTATCAAAAGATACTATGTTTGTTTGTAGCTTTGGAAAGTTATCTTTCACACCTATTCCAAAGCCCTACAACTAATCTAATGTAGGTTTGATACCAGAAAATATAAAAATGTCTAATCAATTTTTATAAGTGCTTTATCTTTAAGGATTTTTTTACTCAAAAGGAAAATGGCGTGAACAATATGGTGTTTTGACTGACTCGAAAGTTATGAAAAGAGATAGAGATGCAATCTTTTCATTTCGATGAAAGCTATGCTACGAGAAGGAGAAAACATTTATTATTCCTAGATGCACAATGTCCCAAAATATATTAAACTCATCAATATCAATATTCTCAAGAAATGAGAAAGAGGTACTGTACACCAATGCACGATTCATGCCCCCCCTGGCCATGAGGGGGAATTTTTTTCATAATTTAAGATAAAAAAAAAATGCCAAGAATCATGTAATTTCGCTACTTCAAATGCAAGGATGCCCCCAATCCAATATAAAGCAAGAAATTAAATATTTTTGTTTCAAAAATTTCATTAAAATAAATAATGAACTTTCTTAAAACAAAGAAACCCAAACTAAAAGTTTTCTTTTAA
Source organism: Picea engelmannii (assembly GCA_009831015.1). Lineage (NCBI taxonomy): Eukaryota > Viridiplantae > Streptophyta > Pinopsida > Pinales > Pinaceae > Picea > Picea engelmannii. Next base: position 426,761 of record ML778141.1, on the reverse strand, counting down.
AGTGAATTATTCAGAAGAAATCTGATCTTTCCCTAAACAATTCTAAAGAAAACACATGCTTTGTAATTGAAAGATACTCAAAGCAAGATGACAAGCCAATGTGGCTAAAAGTAACTCAAACAATGTCAAGTAGACTGTAAACAGACCAATATAGGCTCCAAAAGCTCAATCCAGCTGATCAAAGAAAAACTGGGTCATCAAAAGATGACAAGACCCAATCCAACAAAGTTTACAAACAAGTTCGCAGCCTAGAAGTAGAGTACAATGAGAGAATTAGGTATTCTGACAAGACATACAATGGTAGGGTGCGAGAAGTTTTCACTAGATCTAACAACAGGGTGTGAAAATCAATGGTTTTCATAGGCTGTAGAGAGGTATAGTGCGAGAATGTCTGTAATCAAAGAAAATTTTGAAAAAGGATAGGGAATATAAGTGAACTTCTAGATCCATAGAGTCTGGATGGATGTCCCACAGACTCAGAAACCGGAAAACAAGCAATCAAAGGAAGGGAAACTAGACTAACTAGGAAACAATCTGATTCCCCAGTGGAGTCGCCAATTTTGTTATCGGATAAATCGGTAGGTGTGGACACTAACTGATCTCCCTAGATCCACCTAAATCTAGAACAAAACACACCAGAACATGACGCTTTCCTTAAGTTTTAAATATTGAATTTACTAACTAAAGAGGGATGGGTGACATACCATTTAAATGCTGCTTCCTCTCGCCATGACCATCCTAGCTCCATTCCAACGCTCATACAATGATGAACCTTCAAAAGAACGCAACCAACCAAAGTGATAGTAATAACACAAACTCAATATAAACCTATGTATGTGATCAAGGAATCATACAATAAAACACAACAAGCTTTATAGGAAAGAATCATATTATTGTATCATATTAAACATGAAAGAGAGATTACAACCATGGCCTTGATGTCGTAAGGTCCCTTGCAACTGTCCTTCGTTCCCCACACACTTCCACTCCAAGAATTCTGAGAGCATAGATCTGATACTATTCACAATCTATCTTGACAAAGGCAAAACTCAAAGACACTCCAACCAAGCTAATAATTCCAAGCCAAATCCAACTTATCTCTTCTCCATGAGAGATCCTCTCCTTTTATAAGCTGAAGAGGATAAGGTGAGGAGGTTAGGATGATCCCACTAAATCATGAAAGTGAGTAAGATCCAAACCATTCGGATGCCACCTCACCATGTAAGTTTCTCCTTCTAGAAGATTCGAGAAAACGCTCGTTTTTCCCACGTTTAAGCATTCTCACACCCTACCTATAGAGCAACCTACAAACCTCTCACAACCCAGCTATGGTGCAACCTGCGAGAATCAGGCATTCTCGCACCCTGCCTATATAGCAACCTGCGAACATCCTCTTTAATAGGGTTTTTACAAAGGAAAATGCAACTTATTTTCTCAAGAAAAGTTCTTCTCCCTTCTTTCTTCAGGAACTCAGGCCACTGACCCCTCTGAAGGCAAAAGATAGGTTTACATCATTAATGGTCATAGGGATGACAAAAATAATGTGTAACACAAGGGGATGTGGGTCTATCATCATATCCATTACTATTTATCCACCATGTGCGCATTATATTTATTCATATACTTTGATTAGTTAACAAACTCTATTGTGCATAAACCTTATAACATAAATTGCAACATAAGTTGTTGGACACACCTACCACACTTAGAGGGGGGGTGAATGAGTGTGGGGTTCTTTTTCCCAAAACTTCCCTCTTGCACAAAAACTCATCAATTAGCATTCAACATTTATTCATTACCCATTGTTGTCATTTATAACCAGTT